>VXAD01008732.1:244380-256743 GCA_013399195.1 Dicrurus megarhynchus
AAGGGAGCAGCCACAAAAAAATGAGGGGGGGGGGGCAAAAATAGAGGGGCTTGGGGATACAGGAGCAATGTCACCAGGCTTAATCCATGGGGTACAGGGAGGGAGAGTGAGTTTGGCTGTTCCTGGGCTGTGGGGAGAGATGGAGGGTAGAGGGATGGGGGCATGGAGAGTGAAGGGATTCAGGGATGGGGGGATGGAGGAGGTTTGGCTGTTCTCAGGCTGTGGGCAGGGATGGAGGGAGCATTGCCAGGTGATTGCCACAGTGCCAGGGCATGGGGGCATGGTGGTGGTGTCGTGGGGAGGGTTTGCATCGTTGGCGTCTCCCCAGGACTGCAGATCTGGGGGGTCCCCGCCCCGAGGCCGACTGCCCCAGGGCTCAGTTGGAGGATGCACTGCTCAGCAGCCAGACCCACTGGGTCAAGTGGCTGAGATGGCTGAAAGGGGAAGGCAGGAGAAGGGCAGGCAGGAGGCAACTCCAGTGGGTTAAATGGGATATTGGCAGTTTGGGGTCATAGGGACTCTTTTGCTTTTACCATAGGAAATGTTTAAAGATTGGGAAGCTGAAATCAGCTCCTGTACTGGACCTCAAATCACAGAATCACAGAATGGTTTGGGTTGGAAGGAACCCTAAAGTTCATCCTGTTCCACTCCCTGCCATGGGCAGGGACACCTTCCACTGTCCCAGGCTGCTCCAAGCCCCATCCAACCTGGCCTTGGGCACTGCCAGGGATCCAGGGGCAGCCACAGCTGCTCTGGGCACCCTGTGCCAGGGCCTCCCCACCCTCCCAGGGAACAAATCCTTCCCAGTATCCCATCTAACCCTGCCCTCTGTCAGTTAAGTGGAAAATTCCTGTTTTCCAGTGGGTGTCAGGATTGAAGGTTGTGCTCAGCTCTCCCGCGTGGGCAGCTCCATCTCCAGCCCTCCCCAGATCCCCACTGTGGATGGGTGTCAGCCTGTGGCTGTGGGTCCCTGCGGGTCCTGGCAGGGCAGCAGTGCTGTACAGCTGGGACAGCGTCAGTGACGGGGCTGGCACGGTGCTGAGCCTGGCACCGGGGGGGGACACCCACCCTGCACCCCCATAGCACCCATGGGTGAGTTATGGATGGACCATCACCCACAGGCTGCCAGTCTGTGCCCAGAGCAGGATGGGGCTGTGGGCAGGATGGGGGGGACAGTGACCTCATCCCTCCTGGGGGATGGCATCTGGGAGCTGGTGCTCAGGAGGGGTTACGAAGGCACTGCCAGCAGCCGTGACCGCGCTAGTAGGGAGGGCAAAATCCCATTGAGGCGCTGGTGGAGCTGCAGGAGAGGCCAGGGGACGGTCACAGCTGGGGACAGCCAGGCTGGGGACGGTCACGGCGGGGTCCAGAGGGCCCTGGAAGGGCTGCAGGGGTGGGATGGAGGTGTGAAGGGAGGCGAGCGAGGAGCGAACAAAAGCTGCATTGAGTGACAGAGCCCGGCCGCCAGCGGAGCAGGAGCCCGGCCAGGAAAAACAGGGCCCGGAGCGGGGAGCACATCGTGTCCCTGGCTGCGGCCGCCGGGGCTCGGTACATTCTGTAGCGGAGGAAGCTGGCGCAGGGACGGGCTGGCTCGGGCCGCCGCGGCTCACGGGGGGCTCCCGGCCAGCGCCGCACGCCGACCCCCGCGCTCGGGGCTAGCGGGGCTAACGAGCGCCCCGAGCCCGGCCGGACCCTCGGGGTGCCCGGTTCTGGGTCAGCGCTGGGAGGAGGCGCTGGGCGGGGGGCCGGGGGCCGGGGGCCGGGATGCAGACAGCGAGCGGGCGCCGTGCCCAGGAATTCGAGGATGGTTTGCAGGCGGCGCTGCCCGGGCAGCAGCGGCTAATTCAGGCTAATTCAATTACAGCTCCGTGTCACGAAGCCGGGGGCCGGCGGTGCGTGGGGAAGGCTGGGGGGCCCCGCGGGGAGGGGTGGCCTCTGAGGGGCTGCCAGGTCCCCCGGACATCGGCCGGATGGGGGTGTCCTGTCCCCTCCACCTCTGCGTGAGACCCCAGGCTGGCAGCACCGGCAGGTCCCACAGCTCGGGGACCCCCAGCTGGGTGGTGCTGAGGTGTGACCGCGGGTGCTCAGACCCCTCAGGGTGGGCTTCCAGAGGGAAAGAGCCGCGAGAAGCTGCTTTCCTGCAGGGAGGTGTGACTTCCCATCGCTTCCGCACCTCCTCCCTGTGCTTTGTCATCCTCTGTCCCCCTCCCCAGCATCCGCCCCAGCCCTGCTGCAACCCCCAACTCCCAGGAACACCCTAAAACCAACATCCAGGGGAGCTGTGGATGGGTTCAAGCCCCTGGGTCCGTGTCCAGGGTACTGTCACTGCAGTCCAGAGCTGGTTTGTTCTGCTGCTACGAGCACTCGTTCCTCCTGCCCGTTTTTGGGCATTTTGTGTCACCCTCCCGCCCAGACACCTTTTTTTGGTAGTTTTATTTCCAAGTGTCTGATCCCTCTGACTGACACACACCCTCACTGGCAGTGTGGACCCGGGGAAGGTCCTGGGGCCACGAGCTCCTGCCACGGTGATGGCTGATCCCACAGCCCGAGGCATCGCTGCCAGTTTGTAGGGGGCGGGTTACTGGGGGCTCTTGCTCCAGAGGGACCCATCAGCAGTAAAAAACAGTCCTGAGGGTGCTGCAGGGCCTGGCCCGGAGCATCTCCACTTCCTCCTCGCTGCAGGAGGGCAGCTGGTCCCGTTGCTCGGGGACCGAGTGGCCCCATGGGGCCGTGGCAGTGTGGGGTGGATCCGGATCCTCCCTCGAGCGGCACCGGGAGCGGCTGCCTCGGCAGCTCTGGCTGATGTAATTTTTGCCATTACAGGTAAAACTGCTCCGCCTCGGGTGGCAAACTCCCCCAGGGCAGGCAGGAGGGGGTTGTTGTGTTCCTGCTGCTTTGCAGCAGCCTACAGGGATCCCGCTGCCTCCTCCTCGGGCTGCCTGCTTCCCCCCTCCTCCTCCTCGGGCTGCCTGTGCTGGCTGAGTCCTTCCCAGAGCTGTGTTGGGGGGCAGAGGCTGCACCACGCGTTGCCCCCACCCCAGCAGCCCCTGGCTTGTTACCCCTGGTCCTGCTGGGTTTGTGCCTGCTCTGGCAGCATTCCTGCATCCCGCTGCCTGCCCCTGGGAAGCATCCCTGAATCCTGCCAGAGCCCGGGCAGGTGCAGCCCAGGGACCACTGCAGTGGCTGTGGCTGTGGCTTTCCTGCCACCCTGAGTGATCAAACAGCGCTCGGAGCGGGGGACACCCTGCCCGGGTAATGGTGCATCCCTGGTGGTAGAGTTTGGGACATCAGGGAAAATCCTGGTGCGTTCCTGGTGCTTCTGAGCCCTTGGAGGGAAAAGCAGGGGCTGTGCTTGAGCTGAAGGTGACACGGGGATGCAGAGCTCCCCCTCCCTGGGGTGACCTCGCTGCCAGCCCCTGCCCATGGGCTGATGGGGGAGCTGCTGGCAGGGGAACGTGTCCCTCGGTGTTGTTTTGGGGACACCCAGGGTGGAGGGCAGGGAGCAGAGTGCTCAGCCAGAGCTGGGGCGCAGTGGCTTCTCTGTCCCTGCTCCACCAGCCCAGCAGAGCGGCCCCAGGTGGGGTGGCAATGTCCCCAGGGGGAAAGTCCCCTGCTCATCGCCTCACCAGTGCCCCAGGGGGATGTCGATGGGAGGGCCAGCCTCAGTGCCCCCAGGGCACGTGCCACAGGGCAAGAACCCTTTCGGCGAAGCCGGGGTGCATTGCCAGGCCCCCACCCAGCACCCACCTTACCTGCAGGATGTCGCCTGCTGTTTCCCTGGCAACGGCGATGGCATCCCGCACACCTCGGGCAGCGTTTCCCTGCATCCCCTGCGATGTCGATGTCAGCCCCGTTTCCCGGGTAACCCAGCATCCGGGAGCTCTGGCAGGCAGGTACGGGGGGTCCCCAGCTGCCTTCTGCTGTGCCCGGCCACGCGCCACCTGACAGCGCTGCTGTGGGGGGCCGTGGTGGCCTCGGGTGGTGGGGACAGGCACCACCCTGGCAGGTCTGGGGGAGCAGGCAGCCCTGCCTGTCACGACAGAGCTCAGCCCACACTCTGCTCACTGTGGGCGCCTCGTGGGTCTGCCGGGTGTGGGGAGCCATGGGCAGCTCGGGGGTGGGAGGAGAAGCAAGGCTTGGGGACGCTGTGCCTGCACAAAGGGCCGGGGACTGGTTCTGGGCTTGTGGGCAGTCGGCGTTCCCAGGGGGACAGGAGCCAAGGGATGCTGGCAAGTGTCCAGAACAACTGGTCATGCCCGGACTTTCCTGGTCACCTCGGGGTAACTGCTCTTGGCAGGAGGGCACTGGTGAGGTGGGTTCAGCATCCCAGTCCAGGCTGGAGCTGGGGTGTTTGCCTGCAGCTGATGATGCCCTTCATGCCATGAGCCCGTCCAGGGGTATGTGCCCTGGGCAGAAAGTGTCCCCCGTGCTCTGTGAACAGCTTTGCCCTGTCCCACTCCAAGTGGCATGTCCCTGTCCCCCGCTCCCAGTGCACATCTCGGGGGGACCAGACATCCCCAAACTCTGCGGCATCAGGGTTCAGTGCTGGCTCCCAGGGCAGGGGAGGCTGGGAGCCTCCCAGGATGGGCAGTTCCAAGCGTTTTCTCCAGCAGTGGATCCAGAGCCAGGAAATTCCCTCGCTGAGGCGGCAGTGTCAGCCCTGCCCGGGGAATGTGCTTGGATGAAATCGGAGCCTGCAGCCGGCACTGGCCAGGATTTCCCCGTGGATCCTGTGCTCTGCCCCATGTGCTGGGCCGGGAGCTGAGTGCAGGCAGGAGCTCCTCTGGAGCGTTTTTGGGGGGCCCTGCTGGCAGCCAGCCCCTCTCCTGCACAGACCCCCTCGGGAGCACCACCCCTGCCAGCATCGAGGGGATCCAGCCACCCCATCCTGCCGAGCCCCCAAGCAGGGGGATGTCCCAGGGATCCCACCCACCAGTGGGGCTGTGCTCACAGGGTGCAACCCCACGAGCACAAGTGGGTTTGTCAGTGATATCAGGGGTCTGTGGGGTGATACCAGGAGCCCAGGAGGTGACAACAGGGACCTGTGGGGTGGCACCAAAGATCAATGAGGTGACAGCAGGGGTCCGTGGGCTCAGCCACAGGAGTCAGGGGCAGAGCTGTGTTCAGGGGTGCCTGGAGGCTGCTGGGCGCTGGCAGTGCCTGGGGGCATTGGGGTGCAGGAATCTCTCCCCGGGAGGGTTTTATCCCTGGCACAAGGCCCTGCACGTTCTGGGGCACAGGGGCTTCAAGCCCACCCTTGGGCAGCTGCTGAGTGTGGGGGAAGCCTCCCCTCCTCCTCCTCCTCCTNGTGCCCGTGTGCAGGGTGGTGCACGCTGTGCCACGAGGGTGTGACTGGAGCAGTGTGGGACACCCCGCTGCAGGCTGGGGACATCCCGGGCAGGGCTGGTGCGGGGCTGGGGGCTGTTCTTTCAGCCCCACTGGGGAAAGGAGGTTTTTCCATCTCCCACTGCACCTTTGCTTTGGGCTCCTGCCCAGCTCCCAGCGGCGGCTGGGAGCCCCCCGAGCTGTGGCTGCCACCCTGGGGCACTGCAGGGATGGACTCCCCATCCCTCTTCAGCCCCAGGACCCTACACAGGAGCCACCCCAGCTGTGAGCCCCTCACCCCGTCTGCTGTGCCAGTGACCCCTAAGACCATCCTCCTCGGGGAGACCCCCAGGGCACCCCAGGGTGCCATCACCCCCTCTGTGGGTGGGAAGGGTGGATGTCCGCAGTGGCCTGGGCTGGCCCGGGGGAAGAGCAGCTGGCCACGGCAGGGCTGGCTCCTGCAGCACCATCCCTCTCTGCCACCACCCCCTCGCTGTCTCAGCTTCCCGTGTCTGCCGCAGTCCTGAGCTGGGGGCTGGGACTCAGCATCCCTCCTTCCCACGGGGCTGGAGCTTCAGAAGCATCCCCGGGGCCTTGTGGTGACCTTGCTCCACTTGCGTGACTTTGGCTGGTGTGCGTGTGCCGGGGGGGCTCCGAGAGGCGAGGGGGGTGTGACGTGGGCTGGTGGCGTGAGGGGTCTCCGGTCCCCCCCGGTGTGTCAGTGTCTCTCCCAGCAGGGTCTGCGTGCGGCTGGGGCTGCACAGAGCAGCCCCGGGCACAGACCGAGTGACACAAAAGGCTGGGCCCTGCNGGCTCCCTGTGCTGTGAGTAGGCACAGGCTGGCTGGACCCCAGCCCAGAGCTGCAGGGGTGGCAGGGGGTGTCTGTCATTAGCAGGTGCAGAGCAAACTGAAAAAAGGGGTCAGCTGAGCCATGGCACAGCCGGCAGGGGTGGCAGGGGGCACNTCTGTGGGTGGGAAGGGTGGATGTCCGCAGTGGCCTGGGCTGGCCCGGGGGAAGAGCAGCTGGCCACGGCAGGGCTGGCTCCTGCAGCACCATCCCTCTCTGCCACCACCCCCTCGCTGTCTCAGCTTCCCGTGTCTGCCGCAGTCCTGAGCTGGGGGCTGGGACTCAGCATCCCTCCTTCCCACGGGGCTGGAGCTTCAGAAGCATCCCCGGGGCCTTGTGGTGACCTTGCTCCACTTGCGTGACTTTGGCTGGTGTGCGTGTGCCGGGGGGGCTCCGAGAGGCGAGGGGGGTGTGACGTGGGCTGGTGGCGTGAGGGGTCTCCGGTCCCCCCCGGTGTGTCAGTGTCTCTCCCAGCAGGGTCTGCGTGCGGCTGGGGCTGCACAGAGCAGCCCCGGGCACAGACCGAGTGACACAAAAGGCTGGGCCCTGCTGGGAGCGCCCATCCCCACGTCTCACCCCGGGGTCTGCGTGGGTGTGAGGCAGCTGAGCACCCCTGTCTGCGAGGGACTGGCAGGCAGAGGGAGCTGGGGGACAGCGCTGCTTTCCTCGGGCTGCTCTGGGGTGTCTGATGTCCCTCAGAGGGTGCTGCACTTGGGGGCACCTCAGCTGTGACAGCATCTCCGGCTGACGTTCCCTGCTGGGGCCGTGGCACATGGATCAGGACCTTTGGGCTGGCCCAGGCCAGGAGGGCCATCAGCACGAGGCCACTTCCCGCTGTGTCTCTGGCCACGCAGGGGCACGGTGACACCGGTGACAGCTCGTGCCACTGCCTCCTTGTCACCGTCCCTTGCCAGCTCCAGGTGGGGAGTGCCTGCCCCTCTGCTGGGTGGGTGACCCTGGGTGTGCCCCTCCCTGCGGCAGCCGGATCCTGCCCGCCCCAGGTGGGCTGTGCTGGGGACATGGGGCTCTGTGCCCTCCACCTCAGGGGCACAGGTGCAAAAAATTAATGTGAAAGTGGGAAAAGGGGAGTTATGTGGGGTTTTCATGGAATCATGGCTTGGGTTTGAAGGAACCTTAAAGCCCATCCAGTCCCACCCGCTGCCATGGGCAGGGACCACTAAACCAGGGTGCCCCAAGCCCTGTCCAGCCTGGCCTTGGACACTTCCAGGGACAATTTGGAGGATTTTGGAGGGTTTCAGCCTGTGCTGGCATGGAGGGCTCTGGCTCGAGGGCTGGCTGTGGACAGCTGGCCCTGGGGGAGGGGCTGGGGATGTGCTGTGCCACGAGGCTGAGTGAGGAGGGGGCTGCAGCCAGCCCACGGTGTGCGCTGCAATGGGCTGGGCCGTCAGCACTGAACAGCAGCTTGGGGACAGCAGGGACAGCCCAGAGCCTGCCGGGGCGCCATGGGCTTGACCAGATGGACTTGACCCCACCACTGGCTGGAAACTGCTCCTTACTTTCAGAGATGTTTTTTAAATAGTGCTTCCTGCCACGTTTCTGCACAGCAGGTCCCCGTGGTGAGGATTTTCTCCCTCAGAGGCATCACTGAACCCTCCCCTGCTCCACCCCCTGGGCCTGAAACCTGCAAACTGGGACAAACATTTGTTTGCTTGAGCAACTGGGATTTTTTTTCCTTGGAATGAAACTGTTCCATGAAAAATCTCTCAGCCAAGGGCATTTGGTGGCGGTGATGTCCCTGCTGCCCTGGCCACCCTCTTGTCCCCATCCCCCTCAGGGCTGAGAGCCCTGAGTTCTCCCTTTGCCATCTGTGCTTGCTGGTGGTAGGATGAAATCTCTTGCAGGAAGAAATTCTTCCCTGGGAGGGTGGGGAGGCCCTGGCACAGGGTGCCCAGAGCAGCTGTGGCTGCCCCTGGATCCCTGGCAGTGTCCAAGGCCAAGCTGGACAGGGCTTGGAGCAGCCTGGGACAGTGGGACGTGTCCCTGCCCATGGCAGGGGTGGCACTGGATGGACTTTAAGGTCCCTCCAACCCAAACCAGTCTGAGGTTCTCTGATTCTCCTTGAGAAGCAAAAGGCACCTTTCCATGCACGGCCAAAGCAGCTCCTCATCTCCAGGAGCTGCCCTGGGGGCACGGGGAGCCTGTCCCTGCTCCTGTGGGAGTCCTGGTGGGACACAGCGTGTCAGAGAGGGTTTGGCTTTGCTCCATGGCCCCTTGAAAGCCCCGTGGCTGGAGCTGGAGGCCACGGCACAGAGGGACTCGGGGCACCCCTGTGCGGCTGCTCCCAGGGGTGACGTGAGGACCGGGGCAGGCGGGGACCCCGCGGGGCAGAGCGAGTCCCTGGGGAACACGAGTGCCCCGCTGCCTGGCTCCCTGCCCTGCCCTCCCCCTTCACCGGGAACGGGCCAGCGCCGAGGCAGCTCCCAGGCTGGAAATCAGGACAGCCCGCATGGAACAGGCAGGGGAGGATGGGGCCGGACTCACCCCGGGGCTGGGTCCTGCTGCTGCGCGGCTCGGGGGCTGCGGTGCTCGGTGCGCTCACACGGGACAGTGGCACAAGGGTGACGCGTGGCTGGGACCTGCGTCCCTCCCAGCTGGCCGAGTGACCCAGGAGACGGTGTTTCATGGCACCCCACAGGAGGGTCACCTCCCCTGGGTGTCCGAGCATCGCTGCGGGTCACGGGATGGTGCAGTCCTGCTGAGTCCTGCTGCTTCCCTCTTCCTCCCGCAGGCGGTGAGGAGGAGGCGGGCGGTTTCCCTCTTGGGAACAGCCAGCTCCTCTGCCCGCAGGGGTTGGAACCCCCCACGGGGGCTCAGCATCCTGCTTGGGGCACCTCCTGCACCCCTGGCAGGGTTTGATGTGCCTTGCCTCGGACTGGGAGCAGCTCTGGGTTCTCCCAGTGGGTACAGGCAGGACTGCCAGGGAGAGCTGGGGCACCCGCTGTCCCCAGCCAGCCCCAGCCCCAGTGCCAGCAGCGGGGGGGCAGCCAGCAGGGAGATCAAGTGGTACCCGAGGAAAAGGGAGTGTGGCCGCTTTAATGATTTGGCTGCGGTGAGAACTTGGTGTGGAGGAAATTGAACCCAGGGGAAAAAATCCTGTAATTTCATGCAAAAATTACATGGCAGCTCCGGGTGATTTACTGCAGCTATTTTGGTGGCCAGCTCCGAGGTGTCATTAGAGCGTTATGGGGTAAGTGGCTGCTGGTGCAGAGGGTCTTCCCGAGGCACCTGGCCTGGCCTCACCTGCTGGAGAGGGGTCCGGGTGGGCAGGGAGTGCTGAGGGTGGGTTTCGTCCCCAAAGGCGGGGGGCTGATGTCCCTTAGCTGGGTGTAGGCACCCTGCAGAGCATCCCTGGCTGTGGTGGCACCTCAGGCGAGCTGGGCTGCTGGGGCTGGAGCTGCCACTGCTAAGGGAGGGGCAGAGTCCCACCCTGTGCTCCCCCCTTGCTCAGCACCCCCTGCCCCACAGCCCAGCCTCAGCACCCCCGTGGGGCTGGGTGGGAGCTGGGCGGGTGGTGGGATCTGGCACAAGTCCCCAGGGCAGAGCTGTACCCGGTGGCACTGCAAGGTCCCTATGCCAGCTGCCCAGGGCAGGTGGCCCAGCTGCTTCCAGCTCTGAGGGCGAGTGGGCAGCCGTGCCAGGGCCACACAGCCGAGATGGGCAACACATCAGCTCACCTGGTCCCTAACCCTCCTCCCCTCTGGTGGCATTCCAGGGCAGGGATACAGGACACGAGGGGGCCTGGCTGTCCCCTGCCTCCTGCCAGCCCCGCCGTGGCACCTGCAGCCTGCAGGCAGGGACCCCGTGGGCAGGGAGGGTGTGGGGCCAGCCCATCACCGTGGCACTGGGGCCATGTCCCTGGGAGGTGCCCGGTGCCAGGCTGAGCTGCGGCTGGCTCCTGGGTGCCCACAGCTCTGAGGGGCTCCTGCCCGCTGGCGGGGAGCAGGGAAAGGCTGGGCTCTCCCAAAACACCCCCCAGTCCCACAGGGGGACCCCAGCTCCCCAGCCCTGCCCGTGTCCCCAGGGGGAGCGTGTGCCTGCTCGTTATCCACAGCCCTGCTCTGATCTAACAAGCCCTTTGGGGAGCACGTGGGGCAGGAGGGGGTCCCGGGGGATTCACAGAGATGTGGTTCCGCACGCAGGGTGCACAGGGATCACTGCCTTCCCCACCGCCCCCAGGCTCCTCCTCTACCCCTTTGGGTCACCCCTTCAAGGGTGAACAGTCCCAGCAAGGAAGGCAGCACAGGCCCTCGGGGCGGTGGGGCAGGACAGGGCTTGGAGCAGACACTGGGATGACGGGACCTCTCCCAGCTGTGCTGGGACCAGCTTGGGAACTGCTGTGGCTGGAGGAGAGGGGGTCACAGAGCCCCAGCACTGCCAAGGTGGGTTTGGGGCTGTGCTGGCCCCATCCGGAGAAGCCCAAGGCAAGGGGTGTCATTGTGGGAGCTGGATTGACTGTGCAGGTGTTCCCCCAGCACTGAAATAACTCGATACCAGTCCTGATTCTGTCTCCATCCATCCGTCCGTCCATCCATCCCTCCTCTTCCCCCTGGGCTGAGGTGCCCCAGAGCTCCAGGAGCATTTGGACAACGCTCTGAGGCACAGGGTGGGGTTGTTGGGGTGTCTGTGCCAGGGCCAGGAGCTGGGCTGGATGATCCTGGTGGGTCCCTCCCAGCTCAGAACATTCTGTGGTTCTCTGACCCATCCCCTGAGCCACCTCACTGGGACCTGCTGGCCGAGCTGGTGTGAGCCCCACTGACCACAGTGGGATGTAGAGAAGCTGCTGGTGCTGCCTCTGTCCCCTCTGGGCTGCAGGGAAAAGCCATTCCCCAGGGATGGGCTCTGCAGGTGCTCCCTGGGCTCTCCCCAGGGCAGGGAGGATGTCCTGGTTTTGAAGGGGACATGGAGTGATGGCAGCTGGCTAAAATAAAGCGGCTGCCATGGCAACAGCAACAGTCCCAGTGCTGGGAGAGGGATGCTGGGCCGTGTGTGCCACCTCTGCCACACTGGCACTCTGCCTCCAGCCTGGGCATGAGGAGTGTCCTCATGTGGCCAGTGTGCCCTCTGCCAGCTCCCTCCTGGCTGGGGGTGCAGGGGGTCTCACCCCTCTGTGCAGCCCTGGGTGCTGATCCCTGGGGGCTGCCAGCCCCTGGGACTCTGCCAGGCCAGGGGCACGGAGGCTGCAGAGTGGGGGTGCCCTGGTGCCCCTGGGCAAGGCCTGTGGAGCAAGTGCTGGGCATGGGGGGCTGCTGGGGGGTGTGGGGAGCCATGGGTGGTTTGACTGGTGTCAGTCATGTTTCTGGAGAGTTTGGGAACTGCTTGTGGCCAGGAGGGGCAGGGAGGCGCTGAGCCAACTGTGGAACAACCTCAGCTGCCGAGTGCACAGCAGGGGTGAGGGGCAGCTCCGTGCCAGGGGGTGCCGGGGGGCTGCACTGGGGGTGCATTGGGGGCTGCACCGGGGCTGCACTGGGGTTGGACCCGCTGAGAACCACCGAGATGTGTGGTGGAGATGGGCCAGGACCAGCACGGGGCCAGGCAGGGAATGGGCATCACCCCAGCGACCCAGCCAGTTCCACAGCACCTGTACTGGTTCTGAAACCAGCCTGGAGTCCAGGTGGCCACGGCTGGGCGCTGTCTGGATTTGGGGGTCGGGATGGGGCTGGCGAGTCCTGGCAGAGGATCACGGTGGTGGTTTCCTACCTGGACCTTCTCTTCCAGGAGAGGCTGGTCTCGGACACGCCATCCCCCAGCGCCGGGAATGGCAGAAGGACGTGGGCTGGGGTGGCCCCACACATTCCAGAGTGCGGAGCTGTCTGGAGCCACGCGGCATCGCGGATCTGTGTGCCCCACAAAGGCAAGGCCGGGCCCCTGCCCGGTCCCTGAGCGGGGTGGCACAGGGGCGGCACAGAGAGGGGCCGGGGATGTTCGGGGAGGGGGCTGCAGCACGGGCACCCGCCAGCCCCAGCTGTCCCTCGGCCCTGCGCACACCTCGGGGTAATTAGCGGTTCCTAATGAGCTGCCGGCGGTGCTCGGAGCGCGGGGGGGAGGCGGGGATGCTCCGGCCGTGCCGCCCGGGGCTCCTCGCGTGTCAGCCACCTGCGCCGGGGCCGGGCGGCCGCGGCCCCTCGCGCCTCTAATGGGCATTTGGTTCAATTAGCAGCACGTCAGCCCC
>VXAD01008732.1:256845-274674 GCA_013399195.1 Dicrurus megarhynchus
TATGGGGCACTGAGGGGGGCTGGAGGGGCTTATGGGGCATTGCGGGGGCCTAGGGAGCTGGTGGGGCACTGAGCGGGTCTGGCTGTGGGCTGCCATAGGGCACCAAGGAGCTGATGGAGCAGCGCAGGGGGGTTGCTGTGGGATGCTGTGGGGCACAGCGTGGGTGCTGTGGGGTGATGCAGAGGGCTGGTGTGGGGGTCGTGTGTGAGGCAGTGCCAAGGGCTGGCTGTGGGGCAGCTGTGTGACCGCAGGGCACTGTGGAGGGCAGCATGGGGGCTGCTGTGGGGCAGTAACACCCCTACAGGCTGTGGGGCAGGGCAGGGCTCAGGCTGCACAGGAGACCCCACACAGCTGGCAGCTGCTCCTGCCAGCACGGCACCGTGTGCCCTGGGCAGCGGGGACACGGGGAGCTCACGGGGCCGCGCAGCACAGAGGCTGTCAGGGTTCACGGTGCGGCTGGGTCCCGTCCTCGGGAGCCCGGTGTGAGGCTGGGGGAACCCCGGCACACGCTGGGCTGGATTTACAGCCACCCCCTGCCCTCACCCCGGCTGGCTCCGTGTGCTTCCCCTCGCTGGGTTCACCCACCCGTGCAAGGAGAGCTGCTGTGGGTCAGGATGGTGTGGGGCTGATGTGGGTCAGGCTGATGTGGATGGGAATGGTGTGGGTCGGGCTGATGTGGGTCGGGCTGATGTGGGTCGGGCTGATGTGGGTCAGGCTGATGTGGGGTGGGCTGACACACCAGCAGGCACGGGAGGCGGTGGGGTCTCATCCTGCTGCTTGCCTTTGGCACAGCACTGGGGTCCACTCCTGTCACCACGGGCCATCCGTCCGTGTCACCACGGGCCATCCGTCCCTGTCACGAGCACCCAGGGTGCTTGCCATCCCCAGCATGTGGGCAGCACTGCCACATGTGCCAGCTGCCACCTGCTCGCCAGGCAGGCCTGGGCCCCTCTCGGGGTGGCAGTGCCAGGGCTGGTGGGCTGCGCTCAGCCACCGGCTGCTCTGGACAGAGTGCTGACACCAGTCCAGGGAGGAGGGCTGGCCGTGCCCAGGGGATGGTGCCAGGAGGCTGCTGGTGCCCAGAGGCTGAGCCATTTTTTGGTGAATGTGATGTTTTTGGCGGTGTCACCATTGACCGTCCCATGCCACCACCCTCCCTGCGGAGCGTCCCCAGGGATGAAGCCCATTGAGGCTGTCGGCAGCCTCTGCCCTCTGGAATATTTCCTCCAACAGTGGCAATTTTAATGTGCAAGAAGTGAATAAGCATCAATTAACCCCTGGAGCCGTCCTTGTGCTGCCGGCAGAGCTCTCGTTAGTGGCCCTGTCCCTGTCCCTGCTTCCTCCTGTCAACGGCGTGAGAATCCCCACCCGGTAACAACCAACGGGCTCCTTCGCTGGATGGCCCAGCAGCCTGGACAGACAGACAGACGGACAGACAGACAGTCCCCGACACACCCTGACCGCGGGGGTCTCTGAGAGCGGGGCTGTGAGATGTGGGATGGGTGGGGAGCAGCTGGGATTGGTGGCTGTGCTTGGAAAAGTCTTGGTGCTGGGCAGACAGCAGGGAGGGGTGACAGCTCAGGGACAGTGCTGGGGACAGCAGAGAGGTGCAGGGGATGTTACAGGGACGGGGATGTCCACAGAGAGCCTTGTTTGCTCTCCCCAGTTCTGGCCAGGACCTGCTCTTGCTCGAATTGCACTCGTTTGCCCCCACCCCGCTCTCCTCGGGGCACGCAGAGGGGTGTTCAGCCCCACTCCCTGCACCCCGACACCCGCGGGCACCCCAAGGCTGGAGGTGGGACCCTGGGACGTGCTGCTGGGGTGGGGATGGGCAGCGCTGCCCGTCTTGGGGGTCGGTACCAGTCTGGGTGGCTCATTTCTGGGTTCGAGGTTCATCTCGGGGGTCGATGCTCATTTAGGGAGTCCGGCCTCGGGGAATGGCTTCCGGCTCCCACCGCATCATCATTATCATCATCATCATCGCCGCTGCCAGATGCCCATTGACAGTCAAGTCACTCTCCCAAACAATGGGTCCGGCTAATCCTTTTACAATGGGACTAATTGCTAATCAGACCGATTTCACACTGCCTGTTCCCCTGACAATGAGGCCCGCCGGAGAGGGCTCCTGGGGGGGGTGAGGGGCTCTGTGGGTGCCCACAGCCCCCCCTCAGGCCCCGCAGCAGGACCAGCCCCCGGCAGACGGGCACCGGGACGGCACTGGAGTCTTCCAGCTTGGCAAAGGCTCCGGCAGCTGGTGGCTGGGGGCTGGCACGGGCTCAGCCTCGTCCTGCCCTGGTGCCAGCCACGGCTGAACGGGGGGTCCGGTGCACCTGCAGCCCTGGTGCCACCTCCAGCCCGCCCCTCTGCTCCCCAGAGCGTCCCTGTCCCCTCGGCAGAGCTGCGGGGACATGCTGGGGCCCGCAGTGCGGTGTCACCCGTGGCACGGGCTGGGTGTGCCCTGGGGACCGATGCTCCCCGCCCGGCGCTGTTTGGGATTTGGCTACCGGGGGCTGCGGGGCCGTGTGGGGCCGGGTTACCAGTGAGGGGCTGGGCCGTGGGAGCAGCGGGGGGGACAGGCAGGGGTGGCAGGGGTGACACGGGGACAGAGGGGACGGGCAGGGAGGCCCAGCGCGGGCGCAGGGCACGGCCAGCCCTGCAGTGGTGCAGGTTGCTGTGAGAGGAGCTGCAGGGCAGAGCCGTGTCGTGGGGGCCCTGGGACTGACACCATCCTTTCCTGCACCCCCTGCGCCCCGCCTGACCCCAGTGCACCCCTGCCAAGGCAGCTGCTGTCACGGGGAGCTGCCTGCCCTGATGTCCCCCGTGTGTCCCCACCTGCGCGTCACTGCCAGCGGGGCTGGGGGCTGCCGGGGTGGCCGTGGGTGAAGCAGGTCCCTGCCTGCCTGCTGTTAATCAGCTCAGCCCCAGCGCAGCCCCCGCCCCGCTCCGTGCGCCCCGAGCCGCGGCCAGCCGAGCATGCCGGGGTGCTAATGAGGAGAGAGCCGGGTGTGCTGCACCTTGCACTTAATTGCTGCTGTCTTCTGGCTCTTAATGAAGCTCGGCTGCGGGAGAAGCAGCAGCCTCCCCTTCCCTCCTCTCCCTCGGGCAGCCTGACCCTGCCAGCCCTGTCCCCTGCCGCGGGGGGTGCGGGGTGCCCTGTGCAGCCGCTGGGGTGGGAGGGGCCGTAGCAGAGGATGCTGAATGTCACCCCCATCCAGCCGTGACATCCCCAAAGCCCAGCCCTCTCCCCGTGCTCTGCATGGCAGCTCCATCCCCGCTGCACAGGCTGCAGCGTCTCCTGCCTCCCGGGCTGAGCAGACCCGGCAGCGCCGGCAGGGAGGGACTGCGGCCATGGGGGGGTCCCCACTCCTGCCAGGGGCCCGGCAGTGACTGGGCATCGCTGCAGCAAGCCCAGCCTGGGCGTGCCCAGCTCCCCCCTGTCTGTGGGTGCAGGCAGCGCCGTGGGGCTGAGCTGGCTGGTGGCCCTGGCCCTGCCAGGGCAGTGACAACCACGTGCTGTGCTTCTGTCCCTGTTGCTTGCACGGCAGCTCGGTCATGGAGGGGAGTTTGGAACATCCTGTGGCTTAGGGAGAGCTGCTGGAGGGGTCAGGGGGTCTCTCCCTGCCAGGAAGGCTGGCCAGGGCTTGACTTGCTCTGCTTGAAGGTGATGAGCATTGGTTGGGCAGCTGTGTCCCAACCACCCCCTGGGCCCCCTCCCCAGCCGTGCAGGAAGGGGTTAATGGCTGGGCCATACCTGCAGTTGCATTTTAAAGATGTGAAATTAAAGCCCGTAATTTATTCTCCCCACACACGAAGGAGCAATTAGTTCTAAACACGGCTTAATCAGTCAGCGCGAGATTGATTTCTGTAGACTTGGATTTGGTGGCTGCTGGCGAGGAGCCAGCCTGGGAGCAATCTCCAAATAAATGAAGTGCAGAGAAGTAAGCCATTACATAATATGATAGATGAGGCTGGAGCTCACTTGCCTCTTCATTAGTATTCCACTGTATGCCACAACAGCACCAAACTTTCTCCCCTGTACCTCGGGTTCCTCCCGCTCCTCGTCCCTCTGCCCCTCCTGCAGCTCGGCAGGGGCTGGGGAGGTGCCTCTCCTCTCCAGCAGCCCCGGCCAGCCCCGAGCCCTTGGGCAGAGCAGGGAGAAGGGTCTTTACCCTGTGGACTGAGGCTCCTCCCTGGGCCCTGCATCTTGCCTTTTTCCTCTGGGGAAACCGAGGCTCAGGGAGCTGGGGTGGCATCCCATGAGCTGCACGTCAGCAGGGAGAGGCAGGTGTCAGAGAATCCCGGAATGGTTTGGATTGGAAGGGACCTCAAAACTCATCCAGTCCCACCTCTACCATGGGCAGGGACACCTCCCACTGTCCCAGGCTGCTCCCAGCCCCAATGTCCAGCCTGGCCTTGGACACTGCCAGGGATCCAGGGGCAGCCACAGCTGCTCTGGGAATTCCATCCCAGCCCCTCCCCACCCTCCCAGGGAACAATTCCTTCCCAAGATCCCATCCATCCCTGCCCTCTGGCACTGGGAAGCCATTCCCTGTGTCCTGTCCCTGAATCCCTTGTCCCCAGCGCCTCTGCAGCT
This sequence comes from Dicrurus megarhynchus, assembly GCA_013399195.1. NCBI lineage: Eukaryota > Metazoa > Chordata > Aves > Passeriformes > Dicruridae > Dicrurus > Dicrurus megarhynchus. The sequence goes on from VXAD01008732.1 coordinate 261,440, forward strand.
CTCCTGGAGCCCCTTTAGGGCCTGCAAGGGGCTCTGAGCTCTCCCTGGAGCCTTCTTTGCTCCAGGTGAGCACCCCCAGCTCTCCCAGCCTGGCTCCAGAGGGGCTCCAGCCCTGGAGCAGCTCCGTGGCCTCCTCTGGACCAGCTTTAACAGGTCCATGTCCTTCCTGTGCTGAGGATCACAGGGCTGGAGGCAGCTCTGCAGTTGGGGTCTCACAAGAGCCAAGGGGAAGAATCCCCTCCTGTGCCCTGCTGGCCTCTTTGTTGCAGCCCAGGAAGGGGCTGGTCCATGTCCAGCCTCTCACCCACCAGAACCTTCTCCACAGGGCTGCTCTCAGTGGGTTCCTCTCCCATTCTGTACTCACGTCCTCACCCGCTCTCTTCCCCAGGCCAAAGCTGCACAGGTGCATCGGCCCAGGGCCACCCCAGCCTGGCAGGGACAGCTGGGGATGCTCGTGTTGGGATGCGCCCCCTGCTCCTGCCTCCTGCAAGACCATCCCTGCTCCAGCCAGGGCGCTGCTCAGAGCCAGGGCTGCGGGCACAAGCCCAGGGCACCGAGTGCTGCTCTCAGCAGGAAACGCCCTGGGGTGCTGGATGTGGGTGAGGGAGCCACAAGTGCCCAGGGTGGAAGCAGCCCCCAGCCAGTCCTGCTCTGGGCAGTGGGGGTTGTAGTGGGTTTGCACACCCACTACTACGGGTTTGTGGCACCTGAGCTCCTGGGCAGGGTGGGTGTCCCTGTCACCAGAGCCAGACATGCAGGGAGCCACACCCTCGCTTTGTGGGCCCCCAGTCCTGCTCACATGAGGTGACAGGCATTTGGGGACACCAAACTCACGTGGTGCCAACAGGTTGTTTTGGGCTGTGGTGGTGCTGAGTGCCCTGCACAGGGCATGTCCTGCTGCTGAGGGAGGAGGGGAGCACATCCTGAATGATGCCACTCCAGAGGGTCGGTGCCCAGGGGGATTCCCTCTGCCTGTGGAGCTGGTGGGGTGTGGGCTGGGATCTCTGCGGAGGTGCAGGCTGTGCTGGGAGCATCCCACGGGATGTGCTGGGCATGTGGTGGTGGGCTGGGGCAGGGAGGGATGGAGAAGCCCTGCACCTGTGCATGGTCCTGACTCTGCCACTGCATTTGTTGCCTCCTCACCTTGTCCCTCTGCAGGCTCCTGCCAGGGAAGGAAGGTCCCCTGAGAGCTGGCCCTGGCTGCTGCAGGTCCCTGGGACACGTGCTAAAGACACCCCCGTCCCTGCCATGACAGGAACTGTGCTAAAGACAGAGCTGGGACGTGCAGCAAGGGCTGTGACCCACGGGATGTGGGAGGGACCTGCCAGCTGAGCTCTCCCAGCCCCGACCCCTCTGGCTCAGACATCCCAGGGGATGGAGCCCGGGTGTCCCACGATGCCCCATGTACCCCCCAGCCCCATGGGCATCCCTTTCCTTCTGGGGTGCTGTCCCTGCTGACCCTCCCCCTGTCCTTGCTGTCCCTGCAGAACTCCATCCGGCACAACCTGTCCCTGCACACCCGCTTCATCCGCGTGCAGAACGAGGGCACCGGGAAGAGCTCCTGGTGGATGCTGAACCCCGAGGGCGGCAAGACGGGCAAGACGCCGCGGCGGCGGGCGGTGTCCATGGACAACAACAGCAAGTTCCTGCGCATCAAGGGCAAGGCCAGCAAGAAGAAGCAGCTGCAGGTGACACAGGAGCGCGGGGAGGACAGCCCGTCCTCCCAGCAGGCCAAGTGGTCGGAGAGCCCCGCGTCCCACGCCAGCGACGAGTACGACGCCTGGGCGGACTTCCGGACGCGGGCTAACTCCACGGCCAGCACGCTGAGCGGGCGCCTCTCACCCATCATGGCCAACCACGAGCCGGACGAGCTGGAGGAGGACGACGGTACCCCCTCGTCCCCGCTGATGTACCCCAGCCCCTCCAGCACCATGTCTCCTTCCCTCAGCGCCCGCTGCTCCGTGGAGCTGCCCCGGCTGACCGACCTGACCGGCACCATCAGCCTGAACGAGAGCCTGGGGGAGAGCATGCTGGAGGACCTGCAGGACGGCTACAGCATGAGCCCCTCCCAGCAGCTCCCCCCGGCCGCTCTGCGGCAGCGCAGCTCCAGTTTCACCTTCAACTCCAAGTGCTCCAGCATGGGGGCCGCCTCCAACACCTACTGCGGGACCATCTACAGCCAGCCGGCCATGAGCCTCATGCGCCGCCTGCCCATGCAGACCATCCAGGAGAACAAGCAGGCCACCTTCTCGCCCGTCAGCTCCTACAGGAACGCCTCGCTGCAGGACCTGCTCTCCTCCATCTCCTACGCGCACAAGGAGAGCATGGTCCCGGGGGACCTGCCCTTGCCGCAGGCCAGCCCCATGGTGCCGGCCCGTGGCCACAGACACAACCCGCTGCTGTGCGGGGGCGGGGAGCAGGGCCTGTCCTCCTACCCGCCCCACCCGGGCGCTCTCATGAAGAGCAACGCGTTGTACCACCCGTCACCAGCCGGTCACCACCCTGCGGTCAACACCAGTGCCTTAGCCAATCCTGTCAGCCTTATGAGCCTGCCCAGTGACTCGTGCAGCATGGCGGCCATGCCGCACCACGGGCACCTGCATTCCTACGCTAATAACCAAGGGGCACACATGAGCTTGCTGGATTCGCTGCAGGGCCCCTACCCGGGGGCCGTCCACCCCCCCGTGTTGGGCCAAGACAGGTTCCCAGCAGACCTGGACCTGGACATGTTCAATGGGAGCCTGGAGTGCGACGTGGAGTCGATCATCCTGAATGACTTTATGGACAGCGATGAGATGGACTTCAACTTCGACTCGGCCCTCCCGCCGCAGAACGGGCTCAACGTGCCCGCGCTGCCCGGGGGGCCGCAGCCCACGAACCAGAGCTGGGTGCCCGGGTGACGCCCGCCCCGGCGCAGGCTCACCACCGGGAAGCCACGAGGGGAACATTGAGACTAACTTTTTTTTTTCCTTTCTCTTCTGCCTTTGTTTGTTAAGATGGGCGAGAGCCATCGGTCTGAGCTTGAGGTCAAACACGAAACACAAACCGGAGGGTCAAATATTGAGATGGGGGAGGACCCCCAGCCCCATGTGTGCCCGGTCTGTGGGTCCTGCCGGCATCCTCTGGAGGACGCAGGGCAGGTGGGTGGGAGAGGCAGCCGGAGCCAGGCAGATCCAGGGGGGTAGCAGGAAGGGAAAGCCTTTCCAGACAGTCCCAGTGCCCCACGGTGATGGTGCCAGTTTGATTTGCCCTTGGGCTGGGTGACGGAGTGGTGATGACTGGTGGTGTGGGACCCCCCCGCATGGGCATCCCCCCTGGGGAGGGACTCTTCTCTGAGCCACCTTGGGAAATGAGTCCTCTGGGTAGAAGTGTCAGGAGTGGGAACCTGCCCCAGGGCAAGGGGGGCTCATGACCCCTCAGTCCTGGTGGAGATCAGAGCTCTGCCGAGCCCACGCCCCCCGGCCACCTCCACTGCGGGTCCTCGTGTGGCTCCGGGCAGGTTTCCTTACCGAGCAGTGAGAAGGGGGTGGTGATGGAGGGGGGTGTGCAGCCAGCAGCCCCGGGAGCAGCATCTCGGCCGCCCCTGGGGCCTGAGGGTGCCACAGGAAGGCTGCAGCCCCTGCCTGGAGCAGGCTGGGCACGCTCCAGGCAGGTCCTGCTGGGAGTGAGGGTCCCCATGCTGGAAAGCTCAGGGGCGGCTCGCAGGGGTGGGGAGGGGGCGTATTTATTTGATTTCATGCACTCTTTTGCCATTGAGTTTTTGCATTGGAAACAAGAAAGGGTCGAGCTTAGGGAGAGGAGAGAGAGGCCGTGGGCAACGCTGGTGGCTGTGTCCCATCACACGGCTCATCTTGGCTTGGCCACGGGTCTGGGTGTTGGATGGTGGGGTGAGAGCTGGGGGGCTGTGATGTGGGTCATCCTCGAGGAGGGGCTGTGTGCGGGTGAGGAGGGAGGGGATGTGGTGGCCAGGCCTCTGGATGCAGCGTGGTGTCCATCCTGCCCCAAGCATGGGTGACTCACATTGCTCAGGGAGGGGCCACAGGGCTCCCAGCCAGGGCTGTGGGGCTCCTGGGGGTCAATGCCACCATGCCTGTCCCAGTGGGCCCACTGCCCACCCCCGGGGTGCCAGGAGAGCTGTCAGCAAGAGGGGTGCACCCACCTGCCAGGGGCTCCATGGCGATGGGGACCATGATTTGCACGTGGTCCTGCTGTGTGTCAGGACCCCAAACTGACCCCACTGTTCTGTGGGGCAGGAGTGGGGCAGGGATGTCCCAGCCACCCCACACAGCTGCCAGGAGCAGCAGGGTTTTGGAGGGGACAGGCTGGTGGGCAGCAGGAGCAGCTGGTCTGGAGATGATGGCGGGGCTGGGAGGAGGTGGTGGAGCTGCTGCTCTGTCCCGTGGGGTCTCTGCTCAGCCATTCTTCCTCTGGGGCACCACAGCCCCTGGGTGCAGCAGGGTCAGTGGCACTGAACCAGCACATTCTCCCAGCCCCGCTGTTCCCTTCTTGCCCCAGCACAGCTCCTCTGCCACGGAGCAGGCGCTGGGTCCCAGCCAGCCACAGGGACAGCGCGGCTGCCCCGAGTCAGGGCAGGGGGACGCGCGGGTGGGCACCTCCTGCTCCTCTCCTGACCCACGTGGCTGTGGCAGGGCGTGACAGAGGAGCCCCATGTGCCACTACTCACCTTCACCTGGGGCACACGGCAGGCACAGTCTCTAAAGACATTCTTACAAGTTAATTAATTATGTTTACATTATTTGATCATGTACAGAATTTAATATATTCTATTATATATAATCTTTCTTGAATGCTTTTTTAAAAAGGATTATTCTTTGGTCAGGATCATTACCGCATTCCTTTTATACACCACCTCTCGTTTCAGGCATCTTTCTAATCCTTGGAAACCGATTGCAAATGGCTATTTAATCCCCGATCCCCCAGTTGGCACGTGGGTGTGAGGGACCCCGAGGCAGGAGGGCAGCTGTGGCTGCCCTGGAGGAAACAGGGGCCTCTGCCCCCCAGGAATGGGAGAAAGGGAAGGGTCCTGGCTCTTCCAGGTATCTGATCTCCAGGCACAGATCCAGCAGCACACCAGCATGCCGGGCAGCAATCGGGCATTTGGAGAAAGGGCTTCTCCCACGCAGGGGTCCCTGAGCCCCCTCCGGTGTCACAGACACGGGCCGGCCACCACCGCGGCAGGGGAGCCGCCCAGCAGCAGGAGCAAAGTGTCCCCCTGTCCCGCGCCCGCCCTGCTGCCCCCGCGCCCCTGCCCCGCTGCGTGGGCACGGCCCATCGCCAAGCTGTCGTCGTGGTTCGTGACCGTGGGGTTGTCGTGTGTGCGGTGCAGTCGTGTTGGTAACGTCGTGTGTTCAGTTGTCGTGCGGAGCCAGGGGCGGCGGGGGCAGGCGGCTGGGACCCCGGGGGACGGGGTGGCTGCAGGGGCAGGTGGCACAGGCTGGCCCCGCCGCGGGACCAAAGGAGCCGGGGATGTGGGGCCGTGGTGTCCAGGTGGGCGGCGGTGATGGAATGGGGGTGTTGGGGCTGTGCTTTGCGCCTGTGGGGCAGGCGGGTGCTGGGGGCGCTGGGGGCGGCTGGCACGGCTGTGCCCCCTGCGACTGCGAGTGTGGGGAAGGGGACACCAGGGCTTTGTGTCACCGCATGGGGTGGCCGAGGCTCTGGGCTCCCTCTCTGGAAACGGCGAGGCCGCCTCATGTCCCACTTCACTCAGCTTCATCCTCCCAGGCCCATCACCCCCTCCCTCCATTCCCCCACCCCACAGTGCCCCTCTGGGGACCAGGAGCTCCCTCTGCTCCCGCCCTGCTCCCACCCTGCCCTGCCTGGAGCCGGTGTGGGGGGGACACTGAAGGGCCCCCCCGGTTTGCTTCCCCGGCAGTTTTGGGTCCGTCCTTTCCCTCGTATTTATAACTGTACAGACTGGGGGGGAGGGTCTCAGAGGCGTCATCTCTCACACGCATCTATCGTAGGCAATGGTAACTTTCTTGGTTGTGCTATTAGAGTTTGTGTCTGTGGCAATGTAAAGAACTGTGTATAGTGCATTGTACAGCATATTTTCATGAATAAAATTGTTTTAAATATTACAAGTTGGGGCTGCTGCCTTCAGTGCTTGTGTGCCTGGGCTGAGGGATGGGGACGGTGCCCCCAGGGAAGCTGGGGAGAGTTACCGAGGGGGAGATGTGATGTTTGGTGAAACTGAGCTTGCACCCAGAGCGTGGGGGTGGTTGGGCTGTGGACGCTGTGGAACCATAGAACCATGGAACCACTAAGGTTAGAAAAGCCCTCTAAGACCAGTGAGTCCAACCATTGCCCAGCACTTCCAACCTCTGCACGAACCCATGTCCCCAAGTACCACATCCACACGTCTTTTAACCCCCTCAGTGACTCCACCCCTGCCCTGGACAGCCTGTAACTTACAATCCTTTCCATGAAGAAATTTTCCCAATATCCAACCTGCCCCTCCCCTGGCCCAGCCTGAGGCCGTTCCCTCTCCTCCTGTCCCTGTTCCCTGGGAGCAGAGCCCGACCCCCCCGGCTGCCCCCTCCTGTCCAGGAGTTGTGGGCAGCGAGCAGTTATGGTCTCACCTGGACACAGACCTCCGGACATTGTCCTGGGCAGTCTATAAATAAATGTATTTACTGGCTTTTACCAATGTTTTCTGAGACACGTCCTACCTCAGGGTCGCTGCTGCCCGGTGCAATGGTAGGGGACAGTGTCCAGCTCCTGTGGGTGCTCCAGCCCTGCACCCTAGTGCCCCAAGCCCCCTTACCCCCAGTGAGGCTCCCTGGGCACAGCCCCCAGCCACTGGTCTGGAAATAGCCTGGAAATTCCCCTTTCCATCTGCTGTTGGAGCTGTTTGGCTGAATTTATTTCCTGCCCAACCTCATCCCACCCCTGCCATGGCAGGGACACCTCCCACTGTCCCAGGCTGCTCCCAGCCCCAATGTCCAGCCTGGCCTTGGACACTGCCAGAGCCACAGCTGCTCTGGGAATTCCATCCCAGCCCCTCCCCACCCTCCCAGGGAACAATTCCTTCCCAATATCCCACCCAGCCCTGCCCTCTGGCACTGGGAAGCCATTCCCTGTGTCCTGTCCCTGAATCCCTTGTCCCCAGTCCCTCTGCAGCTCTCCTGGAGCGCCTTTAGGGCCTGCAAGGGGCTCTGAGCTCTCCCTGGAGCCTTCTTTGCTCCAGGTGAGCACCCCCAGCTCTCCCAGCCTGGCTCCAGAGCAGACGGGCTCCAGCCCTTGGAGCATCTCCATGGGCTGCTCTGGACTCTCTCCATCAGCATTATTTGCCCCTTCCATGATAATCTGTTGCCCAGTGCTCCCCTCTCTGCAAATCACATCTCCCCCAGCAGCACCAGTGATGTCCCAGCAGAACCTCCCTGCTCCCAGTGAGCTGCTGGGACACAGCCCATTGTGTCCTCCCCAGCACTGGTGGGACTGGCCAGGGGAAGAATCCCCTGCAGGGTCAGTCTGTGCCCACTCAGGAGCTCCTAAATGAGGTCTTAAACCTGGCTGGTTGATTTTTCCTCTATCTTTTATAAGAAAACACACAGTGTCCAGGTGATCCATTGCTGTTCCCATGTCCTCAGCAAACCTCACCTTGCTGGAGAAACTTGTAATCCTGTTTTTAAACAAAAAAATCCAAAAAAACCCCCAAAACCCAAAAAAACAAAACAAAACAAAAAAAAACAAAAACAAAAACAAAAACAAAAAAAAAAAACCAAAAAAAGGAAAAAAAAAAGAAAAAACCCCAACAGGAAGAAGGCTGTCAAGTTGGTTTAACAGGATCTGTTTTCCATAAATCCCTGTTGATTGGCATTAATTATATCACCCTTTTGGCTTCTCTATTCCTTGTGTTCAGTATCAGCCGTTTCACTATTTTCTCCGGGATCAATGTCAGCCTGACAGACTCGAAATCACCCGCGTCGCCCCGTCTCCCCTTTTGAAATATTAGGCCGAGCTCCACTTTTCTCCGAGGGCCCCAGAAATTCCCGTGCGCTCCGCACCAGAGCAGAACTCCACGGCAGCACTCCAGGACGTGCTCCCTGCTCCTGCTCTCCTCCCTGCACTGCAGCCCCCCCGTGCCGGGCATCTCCAGACAGCTCCGGAGCGGAGCCGTTCTCTGCACGCCGGGCTTGTCCTCCTCGCAGAGGCTCGGCAGGGCTGAGCGCTGACAGCCTGTGCCTGCTCTGCACGCACTGACCTTCTCCCAGTGCCAGCTCCGAATGCCACCACGTCCCCAGCAGCCCGCCAGGCTCTGCACCCACAGCCCTCATGCGAGCCCGGCTGGCAGCCCGTTGCGAGGGTGGGGTTTGATTTGTGCCAAGAGGTCAGAGGCTGCTCTGGTCTGAAATGTGCTGGGAATGCAGCCTGGCTCAGGGATACCCTCCCAAAGAGGGGCTGCTCTCCTGCAGTAGGGCTTGGAGCGACCTGGTTTGGTGGAAGGTGGCCCTGCCTGTGGCAGGACAGCTGGATCGTCTTCAGGGCCCTTCCAACCCAAGCCATTCTGTGATTCTGTGATTTGCACCCCACCGGCACCTCAGCCACGGTTCACGGATCCCCAGGATACAACCGCCTGTAAGGCACATTTAGGAATCCTGGCTGCTGGTGAAGCCCTGGTGTCCTGCCCTCTGGAATCGCCTTCCCAGGCACGAGCCCAACGCCACCCTGCAAACAGCCAAGCCAGCAGCCAGACACGGTCCCCAGTGGGCTCTCAGGCCGTGGCTGATTTCCATGTGGCCGTAGGGGTGGGCTGCTCTGCACGTGTCCCACCCACTTCCGTGTGCTGCTCTGGGCACTGGGAGGAACTGGGGGAGCAGCAGCGCAGTCCTGAGCCAGGAACAGCTGCACACAAGGTGCTGGCAGTGCCCCGTCGCCACAGAGGTGCTGGGGACTGTCCCTCTGCCAGCTCTCCTCGTGTCCCACTCTGCCAGGACACGCTGGGGAGGCGCTCAGTGGGTGGACAGCATCTGGAGGCGGCAGGGCTGGGCAGAGACCTGGGCTCCAGGTCAGCTCAGGTCCTCAAGAAGAAAACTCTGGGGATGCTGAATGAGGCTGAGACACCACGAGCTGATCCAGCTGTTCTGTCCAGGCTACACAGGACTGCCCGACTGCCCAGGGAACCCTTCAAGGAGTTGCACAAAGCCCATGAGAGACTTCTCCCCCCATCCCAGCTGTCCAAGGGAGCTGGATGAAGCCAGCAGGGCTGGGCAGGGCAGCTGGCTCAACCCACGCCTGGGAGACTCCAATTAATGGCTCTGGAAGGGGATGCCCGGGACCTGTCCTCAAAGGATGTCCCAGGCATCCCAGCGAGGAGGCCTCCACAAAGAGCAGGAGGTACCTGTGGACCCCAGACACAGAGCTGAGGGATGTGGGGAGGTGCTGTGAGGCAGCAGGAGAGGGAACGGACCAGGCAGGGGCAGAAGGGGTTTGGGGAGTCCCTGGTGATCTCCTCCTGACACGGGGAGCTCTGGGGTGTGAGGAGCTGGGGGATGGGGCAGCCCAGACAAGGAGCCCCTGGTTTCCAGTGACCCCGGAGTCCTGACCCTGCCCACAGTCGCCTTCACTGGGCTCTTCCAGGTGCTCCAGGGGAAGGGCAGGGGAAGCCAAGCACCCACCCTGTTACCCCATCCCATTCCCGCAGGCCAAGCTGGCCCAGCACAGCAGCACAGGGGACGAGGGTTTGGGGCTGAGGGAGGCTGAGGACACTCCAGCAGAGCCCCATGAGGGATCTGCCTGCCTGTGGGAGCAGGGCAGCCCCTCGGGGAGCAGAGCCTGGTGAGAGGTGCTGCTGCCGAGCAGGAGGGACAGGCTCATCCCACAGCAGAGCTGAGCCCCCCCCGGCACTGCCTGTGCCCCGTCCCACCCCAGGAGGAGGACAGGGAGCTCAGCATCCCCGTCAAGAGACAGGGAATGGGGAGAGGTGGAGATCCAGCATCTCCCCTGCTGTCCCCGCTCTCCCGCCCCGTGCCAGCTCTGCTCTGCCTGCACTGCAGGAACATCCCTGAGGGACAAGGGACACATCTGGAGCCACACAGAGATTTGTCGTCATTGACAGGCTTTGGCTGGACGAGCGGGAGGGTCTGTGGCAGCTGGGACTGTGCCACTGACCCTTCCCACCCCAGCCCACCGGGACACAGCTGGCTCATCTCAGGGGCACTGGCTGTGGGCTCGTCCTGAGAGGATCCTCTGACATATTTCACTGTTCTGTGAGATAACACTTGAGAGGCTTAATTGGAGAGCTGCAAAGCGTGCAGCTTTCTGCCCCTTTGAAGACAGCAGTCCCTGCGTGGCCACCAATGCTCTCTCTGCCGCACCAGAGCCCTCCCCATTTCCCCTCTGCTCCATTAACTCAGCTCCGGGATGAGCCGCAGGGATCCAGCCCACAGGCACTGTGTTATCCCCGGAGCTGCAGCCAGGGCCTAAGGGGCACAGGGGCTCCGTGGGCCAGGGGCCAAGCCGGGTGCAGCATCCCCCTCCCAGCAATCCCAGGGGCAGATGTCCCCACAGCTGCCCCTGGAGCACACGGAGAGGACAGGGACAGAAGGGTGCAGACAAATAAGCAGGAGAGCCTCCAGGAGAATGTGTCTGTCATAAGATACTCCCTTGCAGAAATCTTGGAAACCTTAGAAAGAGTTTTTGCTCAATGTTATTAATTAAGGCAAAAGAATCCCCATATGGAAAGAGAAACAGTCAAGTTATATTTTTGCTAAATACGCGGCACCATATGGTAACATACAGAAAATTGGCCACATAGGCAGCCTAGGATATATGTTACCATATGTTCATATGTACTTTATAATTTCTTTGTTTTTGAAAAAGGGCATTGTCTTATGGGGCAAAAATGAGCAGCCCACCCCAGGGAGGAGGAGAAACAGCACAAGCTGCTTGTGCTGAATGAAGCCCAAGGAAGCAACCCAGCCACCTGGCTTGGGGGCTGCCAGGAGGAGCCAGCACGAGGGCAGGGAGAGCTCCTTCCCCGCTCCTCATCCTCCGCACACCCCCTCGGCATGGGCTGCACGGCTGACACACCGTGTGCAGGCTGGGGACACCTGGAGCAGGAGCACGACGAGGAGGAGGAGGAGGGGGAGGAGTGAAGAGCTGTCCCCAGGAAACCTCCATTTCCCTGCAGCAAAAAGAGAGGGAAGGATCTGCTGGGAAAGCGTGGAGACCTCGGGAAAGTGCAAAGCTCCTCTGTCCCCAGGCTGGGAGCGCAGCACTGGACCCCGTGTGTGTGCGGGGTGTGCGAGGGGTGTCACAGGTTTGCCATCACCTGTGTCCCCGGGGAGGTGGCTCTGTGTGTGTCCTGCACAGGTGTGGGTGAGCGTGCTCCACACACCCCGGCTGCTTTCGGATCACGAGGCTGCCCCTCCCAGCCCCCCGAGGGGCTTGGTGAGCCGCCAGCTCAGGAGGAGCTCATAGGGAGTGCAGCTCCAGCCGGAGCCTCTGGCAGCAGGTGCTGGTGACGGAGTGTGCCACGGCTGCAGTGGTGTGCACAGCGGGGCTGGGGGCTGTGCCCACCCGTGCCGAGCTCCGGCTGAGCTGGTCCCACGGAATAACTGGGCAGAGATTCCCTCTCGTGTGTGTGTGTTCAGGGAGATGTCATTCACTGCTCAGGGAGGTTGGCAGGATGTCCCCAGAGAACAGAGCAGAGCCCCAGGTGTCCCCGGGGGTGGAGGGCCCAGTGCTGCCTCCCTCCAAGGGCAGAGTGCTGGCACCGGGGGCAGCTGGGCAAAGGTGTCCCTGCATTTGGCCCTGCTCAGAACAGCCCCAATCATTGAATCAGGGAACGGTTTGGGTGGGAGGGGATCTTAAATCCCATCCAGTGCCACCCCTGCCATGGGCAGGGACACCTCCCACTGTCCCAGGCTGCTCCAAGCCCCGTCCCGCCTGGCCTTGAACACTTCCAGGGATCCAGGGGCAGCCACAGCTGCTCTGGGCACCCTGAATATCCCATCTAGCCCTGCCCTCTGGCAGTGTGACATGCTGTCATTCCAGGCCCTTGTCAAAAGTCACTTCTAACTGCCTTTTCCCTTGCTCCATTTTCCCCTCCATCTGCCCTTCATCCTCCTCCAAGGACAGGCTGGAGCTTTGTCTCTCCCTCCCCTTGCACAGCCCCAGCCCCAGCAGCACCGTTGGCTTTGGGGAGCAGCAGCTCCTCAGGAATCCCAGATTTAATCCCAGCCCCAGAGCAGGAACTCAGTGCCTGTGGCTGCTGGTTAACAGTCCATGAGTCTGTGGGATTCTGGCTTTCCTGAGTGCCCTGCGGATTTCAGGATGCTGCAGGAAGCTCTGCCAGGCTGGGGCTGTGCTGAGCACTGCAGGAGGTGCTGTCAGTGGAGGCAATGCATCCTCCTCCCCAAACCCATCAGCATCTGGCTGATCAAAAATCAGTCCTGGCTAGGACCTGGGGGGTCACAACCCCGTGGGCAAGGCAGAAGTCTCTGCTAGCAGACACCTTGGCTCCCAGGGGACACTCCCCTGTCACTCCCCTTGGTCCCAGGTGACATCCCAGGCTGGGCGCTGCTGCAAACACACCTGGCAGGTGCTCTGCCCCTGCTGGGAACACAAATCCCCTCTCCCTGCGGAGCTCCTCTTGCTGGAAGTTCCTTGGCTCTGCTGGTGCCCCCTGCCCTGCCCCGTGCATGGAAAGGGGCAAACATCTCTTGGTACAAGGAGGGTGAAGTCTGCACTGCAATTCTGTGTCCCAGCAAGAAACCAGGGCTGCTCCTGTCTGAGTGTGAGCTGAGGGAGTGGCACCCAGTGTCCCCACCCCACCCAGCACTCTGAGGGCTGTCCCCACTCCCCACGGTGTGGCTTTTCCCCAGCCATGCGTCAGGACCAGTGCCTGAGTCCCTCTGTCCAGGAGCATCTCACGATCTGTGCGGGCTCTGGCACCTGGTGCTGCGGCTCAGGGGGTGGTGGGGAGGGGTGGGAGCTCTGCCCAGCCCTGAAGTCCTTCGAAGGCTACGACAGGCTTGGCTTGCGCAGGGGGGTGTGCTGGTGCTGGGCTGAGCCCCCAGACCCGCTGTGCGTCCTTTGTCCTGCAGGCCATCCACGAGGTGAATGCGAATCCCAGTCCCCGTGTGCTGCAGGACGAGGACGGAGGTTCCTCTGCCCTGCATTCACACGGGATGTGTTTCTAAGGCATGAGCTTTTCCTCCCTGATCTCCCAGAAGCAGGAGGGTGGGCTGTGCCTGGGGGAGGGGGGCTGG
>VXAD01008732.1:274746-385257 GCA_013399195.1 Dicrurus megarhynchus
CCAGCCCACCCAGCCCTCCGCAGCGCCCGCCGCCAGCCGGACTCCACACGCGCAAAGGCAGGGTTTACTTCCAGCCCCACTTCTGAGCCCCCCCTCGGCTTTGGAGCAGCTTCATTAAAAGGAAACACAAACCAGAAGCAGAAGGAAGCACTTTTAAGTTTCTGGCAGCTTTGCCTGCCTATGAGTTATGAGGTCTTGCTTTATTCATGGGGCAGGAAAAAAATGCTTATCTCCTCGGAGTCCATTATGTTTCATTTGGAGCCCGGGTGCAGTCGGTGCTTTGGCAGAAATATCCCGCTGCCCCGTTCACCCTCCCGAAACTTTATCTCCCTATTTCATTACTGGGAGTTGCACTCGCCCCGGTTTATCAGTGGTGATGGAGTGGATTGCTGACTTCTCTGCTGTCCTAGCAAAAATGAGGATGGAGACATTCTGCTCCAGGTTCCTGCTATTTTCAGAGACCTTGGCTGCATGATTTATTCATAAAAAAGCCATTATTTATGCCAAAGAAAGAAGACAGAATGGGTTAGCTTTTTAAGTGCTTATAATGCATTATATGGTACCTTAGCCTGCCAGACATCATTTATAATTGTAGAATCCCTTAACCTCCTTTTTCTGTTTTCCCTACCCTTCACATCAGTGCAGAGGGTGATAGCAAACTCGGTAATTAGCAGAAGTTGACAGATGTGGCAAGGAGAGGTAAGGTGAAATATCATCGAAGGAGACGTTTCTCCAGCACCTAAAGTGAAGGAAGACCCTCCCTCCTCCCAGCCTTGATCTCCCAGCACAGGCAGAGCAGGGAGTGAGCACCAGCACGAGGAGTAGCTCATGGGGCCTGACTGGGGTCCATCCCAGCCTCTGCACCCCGGCCTCGGTCTGTTCTGATGGCCTGCAGATCTCCCAGCTGGCTCCTGTCCTGAGAAACCCATCCCTGCTCTCGCAGGCAGAACCTTGGGATGCTCCAGGTTCCTGCTGAGGCCACGAGTGCTCCGGCCCCTGGCCAGCAGGGCAGGGACTTGCTGTGTCACAGGGCTGTGGGCACAGGGCTGTGAGGTCCCATCAGCTGCTCCCCCCCCCTGCAGGCCCCAAGCCCCTCTGCCTAAGCTCTTACACAACGAGAACAAATCTCAGGACAGCATCAGCCAAAAAAAAAATGCCCCAAACCTGCAAATGTGATGGGAGTTGAAAACCAGAGAAGCTCTGGGCTGAGGCTGGCAGAACAGGAGCCAAGGCCACCTTTTGTCACCAAGCAAGGCTGTGTTTGTCGCTCTCGGGGCTGTGCTGTGCTTCTCCAGGTGAGAGCAGGTCACAGCTGAGCTCGGCTGGGCAGGTCCGTGGCAGCCCAAGTGCTCCTTGTTCACTGCCCCCACCACGAGGTGGGAAATGCCTGCACGCCCACCTGCCTCCGGAGATGTCACCCCCTGAAAACAAGGCACTCGGGGGGACTTTAAACATCTCACAGGATCATTAAGGTTGGAAAAGGCCTCCAAGATCATCGAGTCCAACCATTAACCTCATTCCTGGGCCTGCTGCTGTCAGTCTGTGTCCTCTCATCACTGCTGAGGGTCTCATCGAGGCTGAAAGCAGTGGGAAAAGGATTTAAATCCCAGAGGAGAGCACAGAATTCCCAGTATACCCATCGTGGAGTGGGTGCAGATATGATTTTAAAAGCAAATTTAAATCACAGCAACCAAATCTGCCCTGTGCCTGTGTCCAGCATTGAACGGATGGAAGGAGGGAAGGGGCTGCTTTTCCAGCTGGTGGAGGTCAGGGGGGCTGCCCAGTGTGTTCCCCATGGGGTGCAACGTGATGGCCACGGGGCCAGAGCCCCCCACCGGGTCAGCCCAAGTTTGGGGGGGTTGTGCTGTGTTTGTTCCCACCTGGAACGAGACGCCCACTCTCCGGACTGTGAGACGAACCACAAGGAAAACAATTAGTGATTGGAGGTGAGAGGCAACCTTCCCCTCCGGCTGCTCGCCTGGGCTGGATTCAAGTAGGAGAAAATCCCCATTAAAAGGCAGTGCCATTTCCAAGCTTCTCGAGTTCAAAAGCAGAGACAGAAATCTCAGCTCTGATTTTGCTTTTTAAGCCTAAGATAAATAAAAATGTAAGAGACGGGAAATAATGTAATGTAATCATCAAGGAGAAGAGAAACCAAAGGCTCGGCTCTCACACACACACGCAAATATAAACACACGCGCAGAACACATTTTAAAACCAATTAAAATCCCTTTGCAGAGAAAGCTCTTTCACCCACTCTCCGGGATACAGGCTATCTGCTTCCTTGGCGCGCTGGATATGAATAATTAAAAGCTAAACATATGTTAAAAAATGCAAACAGTACATGATCCTGGAAACTTCCTCTCCTTATTATTATTTCCACAAGAAAGCTGTTAAATGGTTATAAAAATTCGTGAAATGCGCCAGCCTTGGCATCTCATGTGATTCCCTGCTCCGGCTAGGAAGGAGTTAAAACCATTTGGCAGAGACTAACCCATTAGGCCTAATAATTATGAAATTATAGAGGTACTCAGGTGACTGTTAATTTCACACATACTGTTCAGCTCGGTGGCTAATGAGAGCCTGAAGAACTCAAGTGCCTCATCTTTCTTGTTGAATGGTGACCTGCAATTAATGAGCTTCTGCAAGAAAAGGCAGCATTTTGCACTTGGGGCTAATAAGATGGCTTTTGTGCAGCAGCATTGTGATACCAGGAGCTTTCGAATGAAGATTAAGAACTTTTCTCCTTATTTATTTATGAGCTCTACGCAGTCCAAGAGACCACACATGCAGAGAGGCGGCCCTGGTGTGAGTCTTGGAAGAAACTTAAGAGCCCAGTTGCTCCGAGGCAATGGCAAAAATCCTCCTTCTCCTGCACTGGGTAATAATGAGAGGGAATTGTGGAGCCCCGTCCCTGGAAGTGTTCAAGGCCAGGCTGGATGAAAGCAGCCTGGGATAGTGGAAGGTGTCCCTGCCCGTGGCAGGGGGTTGCAATGAGATGGGCTTAAAGGTCCCTTCCGACCCAAACCGTCCTGGGATTCCATGATTCTCTTGAGCTACCAGGGAAACAGCTGCAGGGGATCACCCATGGTGGGCAGGACAGGGCAGAGCGGCTCTGGAAAAAGAAACAGGCCAAGATCCCCTTTTCCCTCATGGGTTCCCACACACTCACCCATCCCTGCCACAAAGACCCCCAAATTAGCCTCTCCTGTGACCGAGCACAGCTCCTGCCTACGCGACAATTTCCTGTTCAGGACCTGAAATCAATCCCAGAGGTTTCCAGAGGCGCCAATGCATTTTCTGGCTGTTTCCAGGCTTGCAAAAGTGCTCTGGAAACTGCCTGGCTGGGACGTGTGCGCAGGAATCCCCAGGGCTGCAGCTCCTGGGCAGCAGAGCCCAGGCCCCAGCCAGACCTGCCCAGCCCAAACAGAATCACTGAGGCTGGAAAAGCCCTCCAAGGCCATCGAGTCCAACCTGTGACCACTCCCCACCTTGTCACCAGAGCACTGAGTGCCACGTCCAGTCATTTCTTCTCCAGGGATGGTGATTCCACCACTGCCCTGGGCAGCCCCTTCCAAGGCCTGACCACCCTTTCCATGAAGAAATTCTCCCTAATATCCAACCCTGGCCCAGCCTGAGGCCGTTCCCTCTCCTCCTGTCAGGGAGTTGTGCAGAGCCACAGGGTCCCCCCTGAGCCTCCTTTTCTCCAGGCTGAGCCCCTTTCCCAGCTCCCAAACCCAAACTGGCTGCAGCTCTCCAAGCACAGACATTTGTCAGAACCCAGGACGTCCCTGCCCTCGCTCTGGCGGTGTTTGCACAGTTATTCTTGGTGGCAGCATTATCATAATCATTATTATTAACACCAATTTCGTCTTTAAATGCCTGCTTGCATTGACATTTGCTTTATGCACACACACGGAGCACCAACCCCCCCAGAGCTGAAGCCAACCAGCCCTGCAGGGTGTTCCCACCACCGCCTGGGTTAGAGCAGCTCGGAAATGCCTCCTGCCACAGTCCTGGCCATTCCCTCTCCCTGAGGTGACCCTCTGGCTCTTGACCTTGCTCCAGGCTCAGGCATTCACGGAGAGAGGAGAAGCTGGACCAGGACACAGGTGTGTGGAGCAGCAAGCTGGGATCCAGGAGGCAGGGGCTGCTTCCGTGGTCCTTTTCCATGGGCTGGGAGCCCATCCTGAGGAGTTCTAGTTGTGCCTGGCTCTGGTTTGTGCTCCTGCAGTTCCCTGTCACTAAAACCTGTGGCCTCTCCAAGCTCCTGGAGACTCCAGATCATCTGTCAAGAGTTTCCCAGACAGAAGCCTGATGGAGAAGAATTCTGGACACCCCAGCAAAGCCTGTCCCCTCTTGCCAGGTGGGTCCTGGTTCTCCACGGGTTCGTTCTTGTGCTGCTTTTCCAGAATGAGCTGAAGATGGTGGGTCCCAAGTGTCTCTCAGTCCTTGACAATGCACAAAAGAATCAGAGCACGGTTTGGGCTGGAAAGGACCTTCAAGATCACTGACAGAAGCTGTTGACCCTGCTCCAGCACATCCAGACTTCTCTTTGAAACCACTGAGTGCAGCTGTGCTTTCCTTGGCCCCAGGTTTCCTTTGAGGCTGCAAACAGAGCACTCAGGTCCTGGCAGGTCCTGGCAGGTGCCTTCTCGCAGTAATTCTCTGCCATTATTTCTACAGTTTATTCTGCAAGGGCCTGACACAAGAACAAACCTCTGCCCATGGCACAGAAGAGCCCAGGGAGCCCCACGCTGGCCAAGGGGGGGCAAGGACGATCATCCAGAACGTGCAGCCAAAGCAAGACCTCCTCTCTGCAGAAAGCAGGTGCAGGTCATGGAATCATGGAATAATTTGGGTTGGAAGTGACCTTAAAGATCATCTAATTCCAACCCCCCGCCATGGGCAGGGGTGCCACTCAGGAGATCAGGTTGCTCAGGTGCTCCCTGTCCCTGCAGACGCTTCTCCTCCCCTGAGACACCGCCCATGTCCTGCTCTAGCTGTCACTGGAGGCTCATCCTGGCCTGGGTGAGGCACCAGGACTCAGCTGCTCCAAAGCCACCCCACAAGCCCCAGCTGCTCCAGTGAACTGCGGGGAAAGGGGCGTTTGGGGAGCTCAGGGAGGTCTCTGGGGCACTGCTGTGTGCAGCCTGCATCCCCCGGTGCCCTGGGTGAGGTGACAGCCAGGCAGGGGCCCTTTGCTGTGCAGGGACCGCTGATGGCAGCAGGAGTGAGGGCAGAGGTGCCCACCAGCTCCTGCTCCCTGTGGACACTGTCACGCCCATGGGGAGACCCCGGCAGGCAGTGTCACACCACAGGGACACGTGAGGGCTCCTGAGGGCTCCCTGGCCCTGTGGCTTCCCTGAGGACATCTCCTGTCACTGTGAGTGTGACCTCGGCCTGCAGACACCCAGCCACGGAACCACGGCCGTGCCACCGCGGCCCAGGGGCAGAGCTAAGGTCACCCATGAGTGTGAAGGAAATGATTTTCCTTTCCAGGAGCAGTGCACTTCACTCTGTCAATACATCCTGACTTCCCACTGCTTCCCTGCCCCCATGCCTCCATCTCAGCGTCACAGAATCACAGAGTGGCTTGGGTTGGAATGGATCTCGAAGTTCATCCAACCCCCTGCCATGGGCAGGGATGCCTCCCACTATCCCAGGTTGCTCCAAGCCCTGTCCAACCTGGCCTTGGACACTGCCAGGGATGGGGCAGCCGAAGCCTCCCTGGGCACCCTGTGCCAGGGCCTCCCCACCCTCACAGGGAAGAATTCCTTTCTGATATTTAATCTAAATCTACCATCATTCATCTTGAAGCCACTCCCCCTTGCCCTGTCACTGCTTTGCCTCGCAAAACCGCCAAAATCCCCACGAGATCCCCTCCCAGCACCTTTTGATTCTTCCTGGTGGTGCCTGGGATGCTCATTCACGAGATACCCAGAGTCCCTCTCCCTCCATCCCTGCTCTCTCCCTGTGTGACAGCAGCGCCCACCCTCGTGTCTGTCAGAGGAGGCCCATCCCCAGCCACCCCTGAGGTGCCGGAGCACACCTGGGGCAGCTGCCCCTCGCCGGCTTTGGGACCAGCCAGCCTGAGCCAGCGAGATGCTCACGTGCAGAGCAGCATCCCGAGGTGGCACAGCCTGGGCTGCATCCTGCCCCCCTCCCGTGGGACCTCGCAGGGTGACTCCTGCCAGCTGACAGAGACAGAGCAGTGTCACATCAGGAGGAGCTGCACCGTGCTGACGAGCTGGCGGGAGGATGTGGGAGCTGTCAGGAGCTGGCACTCGGCTTTCCATGGGTGGCCTTTGGTTGTTTTGCCGCCTTCTATTCAGAGTCAATCACGCGGCCACGAGCAAGGCACCCTTCACCGGAACCGAGGAAGAGAGGCACTGAAATGGATCTGACAGGGTGGGTGACGGCTGCCACCCCGCTGAGGCTCGGGTGAGCCAGGGGAGGGAAGGGAGAGCTGCGAGAAGGTCTGAGCCCTCAGCCTCGCTGGGATGGGGACGGCTGAGGGGACACGGCCACCTCCCAGCCCTGTCCAGCATCTGCTGCTCTCCTCCAGGCCCAGCCAGCATCCCCTCCTTCAGCCAGAGCCAACCTCTGTCCCTGCCTGTCCCCTCTCCTCGGCTCGCCTGTCTCTGCTCCCTGGCTGCTGAGTCTCTCCCTCCTCCAAAAAACCATATTCAGACATTTTTCTTACGCGTGCAATGACTAGAGGAGCACATGCATCCGAGTCCCTAAAAATGTCTCATTTGGATGTCTTGTGTTGGAAGCCCAAAGTTCTCAACACTTTGGTGGGGTAGGGACAGGGTCGTTTCACACCCACAGCCTCGAAATGAGGTGTTCAGGTGGAAAAAAAAGGTGTTCAGGTGGAAAAAAATGCTATTTTAGGGGTGTCTGGAGGTCCCTGGGAGCCGCTGTAGCCCTGTGTAAGTCCCTGCTCTCATGCTGTCCTGCAGGGGTGAATCTGGGCTCTCCCTGGCTGGAGAATTAAGAGCTCCCAGTGTCCAGGCTCAGGTGTCCAGCAGAGCTGGGGGCAGGTCTGGAGGGTGATCCTGGGTGCCGAGTGACCAGAGATGGTCCCTAAAGTGGCTGCTTGAGTGTCTCAGGAGGGACAATGAGGCTGGGCTGAGCTCCCCACCAGTCCTCGGGGCCTGCTGCCCTCAACATCCTCATCTTCCCCTCCTTCTTTGGGCTCAGCCCATTTTGGACAGGGTTTTCTTTAGCTGTGGTGCCCAAAGCCCACAGCTCCCTCAGCAGAGCCCAGGCTGAGCTGGTGCATCCCATGCACTGCTCCTGCATTGACATGCCAGGAAAAGCTTGGCCGTGCTGTCCTGGGGGTTGCTTCAGCTCACTGTGGGGTTTGCCTCCACCTGCCCCTTCCCTGTCTCATTCCCAGACTGCTCATGAAGAAAAAGGAGCACTGGAGGCAAAGAGGCAGCGCTGAGCTTCCCAAACCCCTCGCACTGCCCCTCACCTGGCTTCTCTCCCATCCACATTTCCAGAACTCGCCTGGGAGAACATCTTGGGAGACCCTGCCAAGAGCCTTGTGCATATCTGGGTACGAGATGCAGCCTCTGCCAGGCGAGGAAACGGGGTTTGTGACACACTCTGCTCCTGACAGAGCCAGGCTGGACCTTGCTCATTTCCTCGTTATCTGCTACAGGCTTGCAAGAGCTCGTTTGATTAATTGTTCCAGGGCTTTTGGGGGAATCAGAAGCTGACACATCCTTTCGTGAATACGCCCTTTCCCAACCCCAAGAACCCTGGATCACTGCTTGTTGCAGCCCTGTCCCAGCTCTGAGTCCCCTGACCACGCTGGCTTGGCTGCTCCTGTGCTAGCCCGAGAGCCTTCCCCACTGCCACCCATCCTGTCGGGATGGAGACACTGGGAACACCTCCTCCTCCATCCAGCCCTGCCCTGCCTTGCAGAGGGATTCTCAGACATCCCTAGGAAAGATGTAGGGTCTTAGGTGGGGGTTATGAATGGCTCCTGTCCTGCTTTGCTTTCTCCCATTTTCTGGGACCTCAGCACATCCCGGGAAGGGGAGGAGCAGGTTTCTGCTGTGCCACCATCGTGTGAGCCCCATGCTCCCCTCGGAATTCCCGAAGGCCCTGGGTCACACGTGTGGTGCCACTGAAACCACACTGTCCTGAGCACCTCTGCTGGGCAAGAGAGATGAAGGCTGGACCTGTCTCGTGCCCACCAGCCAAGCTGTCCCTTGTCACCAAGGATGGGACATCCTGCGCAGAGCATGTGGAGCACTGGGGCTGAACTGCTGACATGCTGGAGGATGAGCTGACAGGGTGGGGTTGTGACCCTCACCATCCTCGGCCAGGGAGAGCTGCAGGGAGCTCGGGGGGAGCCGGAGGTGGCTGAGGTGGTGTCCCCAGGCAGGAATGGAGAGGGCTCTGGGGGGCTCAGCAGAGAAGGCAGCGAGGCTGGGCCACGTGGGGCTCAGCACTCTGCACCCTCTGTGTGTGGTGGGAGGCAGGGGGGAGGAGGGCACGGGGTGGCCGTGTCTGGCCAGACCTCCCCTGCAGTCCTGCATCCCTAGAGCACAGGAGGGGGAGCTGGGGACCACATCTGGGTCATCCTACAGCGTGCTCTGGTGTCCTTCCCTGAGAGGGGCACCCCTGGGGCCAGAAGACAAACCCAGCACGTGTGTGAGTGCCGCCCTTCAGGGGGATCCTTCTGCCCCTTCACGTTTTGTCCTTGATGGACTCTTGTTTCCCATCTGGCCACTGCAGCCCCCTGTGCTCAGAGCTCCCTGCCAGCATCTCCTGGGGGCTTTACCTGAGTGGGGTGACCCCACTTCCGCCTTGGCAGACTCTGAGGATGTGGGGAGAGCAGCTGGCCCTGGCTCTGCCAAGGAGCTGGGGCACCAGGGGCTCTTCCTAGAGCCATAAACTTCCTGGCTGCCCTTTGCCTCAGTTTCCCTGTCCCCATGATGTGGGCAGTGAGCTGTCTCAAGGGAACGGAGAGGGGTGGTACCTTTACCTGGGAAGTCCCTGCACCAGGCAGGGCTGGAAGATGCATTTTTATGTGACCAAGGAACGCTGAAAGAACGGAGGCGAGACGGGGAGGCCCCTCAGCTGCACAGAGACGAGCAGGGCAGCAGAGTCGTCGCTCCAGGGCAAGGGCAAACCACGGGGGCAGAGCCGTCCTGGGGTGAAGGAAGCCCCGAGAGGAGCCCCCCGTGCCGGGGAGGGCAGGACAAAGCCTTGCAGAGACACGCAGTGCCGGGGCTGCTCAGCTCGTCAGAGGGAAGGCTGAGAAGTGTTTTGATTGCAGTGTGTAAGTGCCTTCATGGGGATAAAATCCCAGGTACTAAAGGGCCCTTTAATCTGGCTGTGAAAGACAGACCAAGGACCAGCAGCTGGAAGCAGATCCACGGGAGATATATTTAGAAATGAGGCACGGTGTTCATGGAGGCACAGAGAGGGGAATGAGTGCCCGGGGATGACTCAGACCACGGCTGGACCCCCTTGGCAGAGGAGCTGGAGCCAGCCCGAGTCAGGGGGTGCAGATGGGCTGCCTGGAGGACACGCCCAGCACAGCTGTGGTGGTGACAAGGCCGTGTGGCCCCGTGACACGGATGGGAAACTGAGGCACAGAGGGGTGGATGCTGAAAAGCCACGCACACGGGTTGGGAGGGCCGGGTGTTTGCACACACGGATCAGGTGTCCGTGTTCAGGTGTGTCCCCTGGCAGCCCGCTGCTGACACCCAGTGCCACCTGAGGCACCCCGGGGTAGCCCACCTGGCCGCCATCTGCCATGCCACAAGGGCACAGGTTTCCCATAGATCCTGTGTCACACCTGCCAGCCCTGTGGAGATGTCTCAGGGCCCCCAGAGCTTCTTGAATTGCACCAGGCACCTCTGCCGAGGGCCTGGGTTACACCCCTCCGCTGCAAACCCCGCTTTTGGCACAGTAATTATCCCGCACAGACACTCTGATGAGCGAGGCCCCGTTTCATGTACCTCTCCCCACGCACTTCATTACCACAGCCTGACATGAGGGCTGCTCTGATCCCCAGCCCCTGGCAGGCTCCCTCCTGCCTCTGGAGAGCTGGTGCTGCACGTGTGGCCACTTCCCCTTGTGGCACAGATGTTCAGGCAGGACATCTGATACAGGGGGATTAGTTCAGCTGTGTAACGAGGGGCGTTAGGACTCAGGTAGCCCTGGCCCCTCTGAGGTGCTCGGGACTCTGAGCCCTGCAGCGTCCCTGTGGGTCAGACACTGCTGTGAAATGGGGTTGGTGGGGTGAAAGTCATCCTAAAATCATCATAGAGATGTGGAATGGTTTGGGTAGGAAGGAACCATCATGTTTCACCCCTGCCATGGGCAGGGACACCTTCCACTACTCCAAGCCCTGTCCAACCTGGCCTTGAATATTTAATCTGTGGGACCTGGCAGCTCCTGTCCTCTCGGGTGCTGGAGCAGTGCTGGGAGGTCAAGGCAGGAGCTGAGGCAGCTGTGCTTTAAGGCTCTGTTAACTTTAGGGGACAGAGCAAGGTGCCAGTCCCACTCCCCAGGGAATGGGCACAGCCCCGAGGCTGCCAGAGCTCCAGGAGTGTTCGGACAATGCTCTGAGGCACAGGGTGGGATTGTCGGGGTGTCTGTGCAGGGCCAGGAGCTGGACTGGATGATCCCTGTGGGTCCCTTCCAGCTCAGGATATTCTGTGATTCTCTGATTCACTTTGATTCCCGCCACTGGAGATCCCAGCTGACCCAGAAGGGCTCATGTGAATCGTGGGACTGTGCTCTCCGTGTGCTGGAAAGGCTTTGACTTTCTCCTATGGGAAGATTTGTGGGCGCAGAGCCAGACCGGAGCCGGGGAAGCAGCAGGAGCTGCACAAAGGGCTGTGCAGTGGAAAATGTGGGCTCGCAGCCACCCGAGTCACACCTGTGAGCTGCTGAGAGAGGCTGAGGCAGCACCAGCAGTGCCCTTTGAGTGAGCTGTGCACAAGCAGCTGTGTCATTTACCCGTTGTCTGGAGGCACCAAGACACATGCCTGGCGTGTCTGCCCTGACAGGCTTCCCATGGAAGCCGCTGTGTCAAGCCTCAGCTGGGCAGGGAGGGCAGCTGGGAGATGCCCTCAGCCCTGGCATACCAGCCTGGGGAAGGGCTGCCGTGCCCAGGGCTGGGAGCTGCTGAGTGCTGTTGCCTGCCAGAGGAGCAAACTCAGTGCCAAGCCTGATGGAGAGAGATCCTGCTCCTGTGCTGTTCTGCAGCAGCAAACTGTGGATGAAGCTGTAAAACCCCAGGTAATCCCTCAATCCACCCAGCTCTCCAGGGCTGGAGAGGAATGGCAGGGTCAGGGCAAGAAGGAGGCTTTCCAAAACTCTGTCAGGGCTCTGCGTGTTCCCCCCAGCTCTGTCCCTGGCTGCAGAGCTGGGAAAGCACCTGCCTGGGAGGTTTGGGGACGCTGTTTGCTGGCAGGTCTCCATCTGCACAACCTATGGTGCTGACAAGCCCCACTGAGGACTGGGAGGGAGCCAGCGTCTGGCTGCCAACCATCTCTCCCCTCGCTGGCTCCAGCAGCACAAAGGGCTGCAAATCACCACTAAGAAATAGCTGGTGTGTGTGTGTGTGCCCTGGGGACACCCCGCCACCTTGTCACTGTGACACGCTCACAGGTTGCTGCTCCGTGCCGCATCTGGTGCCAAGCGTGTGCCTGTCCCACCGCAGTGCCAAAGAGGGGCCTGGTTTTGGCTGCTTCTCTCGTCAGCCTCCTCTGGGAATCCTTGGCTCCCTCCCCAGCAAAGGAAGACGACACTTCCAGGATTACCAGCCCCGCTGGAGGCCTCTAAACCTGCAGGTGATGACTTCACCCTGGGGAAGGTGTGGCAGCCAGGCGTGCGTTACAGTGGGAAAGGTAACTGCTCTTTAAAATCCCCCAGCGTCTCTTAGATGTGGGGGCTGGGGGCAGAGAGGTGTTTGGAACAGCATCACAGCAAACCCTGCTGTGATCCTGCATGCCCAGCCCACTCCCCGCAGCTCTGCCCCAGCTTTTTTTCTCTCTCAGGTGGTTGTTTTGGTTCCCTGGCTGGGGAGAGGTGCCTGGGTCAGGTAATGAGGGCTCTTTCCAGTCCGTGGTGCTGCCACCCCCTCCAAACCCAGGCTGCGGTTCCATCCCAGACACGAAGCCACTGGTGTGTGTTCCCAAGCTCAGGAGCCCAGTTAGGTGACTCCTGCAGCCACAGTTAAGCCGCTGGTGCTTTGAGACCCGCCCCGAGCAGCCCGGACGGGAGCTTTGCTCTGCTCTAAGCCGCGAGTGCGGCATGGAGCCGGCGTGGTGACAGCCACAGCGGGGCTGAGACATCCAGAGCATCGTCCTTGGGATGGTGGGCGGAGGTGCGGAGCGGGACTGCCGGAGCAGGGCGGGAGGACTGGCCTGGCTGACATTTAAAGGTCCCTTTCAACCCAAACTCCTCTGTGAGTCCGGGCTGGGGG
Source organism: Dicrurus megarhynchus (assembly GCA_013399195.1). Lineage (NCBI taxonomy): Eukaryota > Metazoa > Chordata > Aves > Passeriformes > Dicruridae > Dicrurus > Dicrurus megarhynchus. The sequence goes on from VXAD01008732.1 coordinate 287,213, forward strand.
GGAGCAGGGCCATGGGGGGTCTGGCTCGCAGCGCTCTCCTAACGACAACCATCTCTTGTGGCTTCCCCCCAGGGCCCCGCGGCGGTCAGGACCTGCTGGAGAAGGGCTGATGAGCTGCAGATGGGGCAGCCTGTGCCCATCATGGCCAGGGCGCCGGGAAAGGGAACAGCAGAATCCCGGCTCTCTCCCTCCTTCCCACCGCCGTCCTCGGCAGGGCCGGGGCGCCGGAGGGGATCGCTGCCCCTTGCCACGGCAGCATCGCCCTCCCCAGCCCTCTCCCCAGGAGTACTTGAAGCACCGGGGGAGACTGGAATTCACAGGAAAGCTCACTGGCCTTCCTCCAGTCTCATAAGCATGACAATTGCTCTCTCGCCTGCTCTGTTTCAGATCCTACCCTTAACATTTAACCACTCCCCATTAATTTCCAAATTGCCACACACATCGCGGAGTCATTCCTTCCCCACTCTCTTCTCAATGCCGAGGCCGGGCTATTCCCAGGGAGGCCGGGGCCGGGGGCAGACCTGGCTGCGGACCCCCGGTCCCGGGAGGGAGTATGGGAACAGGAGGAGAAGGGAGCTGGGGACCCGCCACTTGGCTTTGTCTGGTGGCAGACACATGGAGCACATTAGCAGCCTTTCAGTGGAAGTTTGATCGATGGGGAAGGCTTTCTAACTGACTATCAAAGCACGCATGGTATGTGAGAAGCAGACACCAATTAGTGATGTCTTTTTAAAGGCTGCCTTGTTAAGAGGGGAATAAGGGGAAAGAATGAAATTGGCCAGAAAACATGGAGCTATTTAACCTTAATTAGAAGAAAGGTGTGGGCTTTGTGAAAAGGCCATTTCTGAAAGGGGTTTTTCTCTCTGGGTATAAAGAGATCCTGCCTACTTGTTAGAGACTTGTTAGAGTTTATAAGGCTGGGCAGGAGGCTAACTTGTAGAAATGCCTTTTATGCCACTTGAATGTGTGGCTTGCTTATTATAGTCTGCCATCCTGCCAGGGTGGCTGGTGGAGAGGAGAGGAGAGAGCAGCACTGCCAACTGGCTATAAATTTCATGAACATCATAAATGTAAGTGCTTTCTGGAGAGCTGTACAGATTGCACATAAAAGTCCCCCTTCTGTCCCTGTAAACTAAAAAGAGGGCTTTTTTGGCAAATTAAAAATTGTAGAGTGTCTTCCATGCTGAGCTAGGAAGCAGCCAGGCTACAAATCCACAGCTCCAAAGCCACAGCCACGCAGGGAGGTCTCCCGCACATGCTGGCACCGCCGCTCCCAGTGCCACCGTGTCCCCGGGGGGAGCGGGACGCCGAGCCGGGGGGCTGCAGCCAGCGGCAGGACCTGGGGGATGCTGTGCTGCCAAAGCTCCTCAGGGCTTGTGGACGGTGCCACCTCGGTGCCCGTGCCGCTGCCAGCAGCGGGGACAGGGCAGAGCGCGCTGCTGGACAAGAGAGGGGCTTTTCTGGGAGCCGTGGGACCGAGCGCTGCTCCTGGCGCTTCCCCAGCCCTCCCCGTGACCTCGGGGACTCACGGCACCTCTGGGACTCGCTGTCCCGGCTGGCAGCCGGCCTGGGGCGGGCAGTGCCGGACACGAGGCGCGGCGCACGCAGCGCTGGCACCGGGAGCGCTGGGAGAGGGGGACACGTGCTCGTCCCCTGCTGCGGACCCCGACACCGGAGGCGGTAAATAAGCACAGAAAGAGGCATTTTCTCCGTCAGCTGAACAAGCCCGTGCTTTATCCCCGCCGCTGCTCCGCTGCGCGCTGCTGGGCTCTGCAGCCCTGCCAGGAACGTTCCCGGCCTGCTCCCGTTAAAGACACAGCGCTCGTCCCTCGCGGGGCTGCGCGGCCCTCGAGGGTCCGTGTTGGGATGGCGCCTGCTGTCTGCACAGCCAGGCGGGTTGAGCTCCTCGCTGCACGGATCAGGGCTCTTTTTTTCCCTTGCTGTTTAATAAGGACCATAAATATCCTCTAATGACTGCACGGAGCTGGCGTTTAGAGCAGCCATGGCGCGCGCACACACACACACACACACACACGGAGAGGCTCCCGCCGACCACCTGAGGCCTGGGGCAAGGTGTTCCTGCACAGGGAGGGGGAGAAAGGGCTTCTAGCCCAGGCTGGCAGGCACAGCCAGGTTCCCAGCTCCCACACCAGCGAGGGCAGGCGGAGGGCACAGCACCTCCCTGGCCTGGTTCACTGCTGGCTCAGCATCCCTGCACAGCCGTGAGGGCTGTGCTGCCTGCTCAGGGTCAAAATTGATTTTGGGGGCACGGCCAAGTGGGACTGGCCAGGATTACCCCAGAAACACACACACACAAAGTGATGGGGCCCTGCCACCACCCTGTGCCGGTGAGGGATGTTTCAATCCCCTGAGGCAGCTTCAGCCTTTACTTCCCATGGGCTGTTTCCGTTCAGCCTCAGCTCCTGCCCGGAGCCTTGTGGAGGTGGGTGAAATTTTATTTGGAGGAGACCACAGTGGGCACAGGTCCCAGATGTTTTGCAGTTTAGTTCCAAACCATAGAATCCTATAATATCCTCCCCTGGAAGGGACCAAAAAGGATCACCCAGTCCAGCTCCTGGCCCTGCACAGACCCCAACAACCCCAGCCTGGGCATCCCTGGTAGCCCTGTCCAAATGCTCCTGGAGCTCTGGCAGCCTCGGGGCCGTGCCCATTCCCTGGGGAGCCTGGGCAGTGCCCAGCACCCTCTGGGGGAAGAACCTTTCCCTGAGCTCCAGCCTGAGCCTGCCCTGGCCCAGCTCCGGCCGTTCCCTGGCTCCTGTCCCTGTCCCAGGGAGCAGAGATCGGAGCTGCCCCTCGGGAGGAGCTGCAGATCCCTGAGCTCTGCCCTCAGTGTCCTCTGCTCCAGCTGAACACACCAAGAGCCCTCAGCTGCTCCTTGTGTGGCCCCTCCTGAGCCTTCATCATCCTCATGTCCCTCCTTTGGATGTTCTGAAGTATCTTTGGATCCTTCTTTTGTTGTGGTGCCCAAAACTGCCCCCAGCCCTCGAGGTGAGTCCGCAGCAGCGCAGAGCAGAGTGGGACAGTCCCCTCCTGTGACCAGTGCCATGCTGGGCTCAGCGATGGCATTGCTGTGGCTCCTTCCCTCAGCCGTGAAGCTTGTCCTGCCTTCCCACCCCCTCGAGGGTCTCCTGGGCCGAATGGAGGGTGTGGGTGCCAAGCCCTTGGGGCTCCTTTCCCTTTCTGCAGAGCTCACGTGCCTGCCAGCAGCAGCGGGGAGTTGTGGCTTCAGCTAAATCAGAACCACGGCTCAGCAGGGCTGCTCTCCAACGTGACAGCACGTCAGTGTGCGCAGGAAGCACCCTCACTCTCGAATCCAAGGAAAAGCACGTTTCTTGGGCCTGAGAGCCGATTCCCTCGCAGCCACCCAGTTTCCCAGCTGTGACACATCCCACAGGATCCCTCAGCCACCGTGCTGTGGGTTTGGGCCGCCCTGCTCTGTGCCTCGCTGAGGTGCTTCCCCAGCAGGACGCTGGAACTCCCGCTGCGTGCCGGGGTCCGGGATGAGCAGGAGAGACGGGTTGTGCTGGGAAAGCAGCCTGTGGTCCTGTGGTGCTGTGCACGGGCCCTCAGGCGCTGGCACAGCTTCATCCTGAGCCAGCCAGCTCTGGGACACCGCGGAGACGCAGCATGGGCACAGAGCCACAGGCACACTGAGGACTGTTCCCAGGTGGCAGGTTGGACTCAGCATCTCTCTTAGGCGGCTCAGGGAATTCAGGAAGTCAGGGGGACTTGTGTTGAATTGTACCCAACCTCAGTTTGCAGCAGCTCCCCCAGGCACGTCGAATTTACCACATAGAGGGTGAGCCCTGTGTGTGCCCCTGAGGCTGTGGGGCTGGGCTGGTCACACTCGGGCCGTGCCAGGATGTGCCAGAGGTGAGCTGGGAGCCCAGGGCACACCTGCCCACCCTGCCATGCCACCCACACCAATGCACCAACCCCAGCTCCACTTTTGGGCAGCTGAGTGTCAGAGGGGACCATTTCCACCTCTCTGCTGATGCTCTGGATGCCACAGCCCCTCTCGCACCCCTCTGCTCCCCTGTTCCCCCATGTCCCGTGGGATGAGTGGGTGGCAGCTGTGGAGGAAGGCAGACGTGCTGGTGCCAGCCGCTCCGGTGAGGTCTGTGCAGCCCTTTCAGAGGGCGATCCTCCCCCAGCCAGGCTGCAGGGACCTGCCAAGGGGCAAGGACATCAAACCGGAGCAACTGCCCGTGGTGGGTGGGCAGCTGCCCGTGACGGTGGCTCAGGACGGGGCTGTCACCAGCGGGGCTCGTGTCAGCTTTTTCCCAGCCCAGGAACGTGCTTGGGACCATCCCCAGGGGAGCAAGGGGTGAGGATGTCCCCAAACTGCATCTGGAGCCCTGGGCAGTTTTCCTGGGGGCCTTGTGCACCCCCAAAGCTCTCCCTGACCCTCCTCACAGACCCACCGCACACCCGTGCCGTGCAGAGACAGGCTGGGCTGGAGCGTGACCTGTCCTCAGATGACTGAAGCTAAACCAAAATAACCCCGGCCCAAGCCAAGTTGGACTGCCAGGACAGCCTTTTGCATCAGTTCCCTAAATTAGAATAATACTGAAGTGAAGCTGGCACGGGGACAAGCCTGGTGCTAGGAGGGAGGCAGGAAGGACACCAGCACATTCCCAGGCCCCTCTCGCAGCGGTGGGCTGGGGTTTCTCGGTCGGGAAGGGGCTCTGGAGGCAGGGCTGGGCTGTGGCAGGGCTGGCAGCCCCTGGCTGGATCAGGGAAGGGGCTCTGGAGGCAGAGCCGGGCTGTGGCACACCCAGGTGTGTGGCCCCGGGGCCCCAGCCTGCAGTGCAGCACGAGTGGCTCTCCCCCGGGAGCACTTCACAGCTCTCCTGCTCTTTTTTCCCACCTGGAGAGAGCTGAGGGCTGATGTGCCAGGTTTGTGAGTGCATGGGGCCCTGCAGGCACCGCAGGTGTCACCGGGGAGGGATCCTGCCCCCAGCACCTTGCAGACCCCGTGCCACGTGCGGGGACACGGCAGGGACAGGCTGGGCCCCCTGCCCGGGGCGAGGGGCCGGAGCAGCAGCAGAGGCTGCCGTCCCAGCCCTGCTGCTGTGACATCCTGGAGGGGCCTGGCCTGGGCACAACCCTTGTCTCCAGCGGTGCTTTCAGCCAGCAAAGGGCGTGTGGGGACAGTCCCTCATGTGTCTGCAGGGCTGGGGGAGGGGCTGCCCAGCCTTGGGATCTGTGGGATTTGGAGCCAGGCAGGGATGAGTCCCCAGATCAGAGGGGCTGAGCTCAGCCCTCCCTGTGGAGGGGATGCAGTGGGCAGGGAGCACCCGCTCCATCCTCAGCCCCTCACCTTGGCTTCAGGCCTCTGGCCCGCAGCCTCAGGGCTTGGCAGAGGAGTTCGGGGGGAAATGCGGTTTGGGATGTGGTTTGAGGAGGTCTGAGAGCCCCAGGTCTGCTCCCAGGGCAAGGGAGAGGGGCAGGGGAGTGTCAGGAGCATTCTTCATCTCCCAGGTCAAAGACATTGGGGTTCTCCCTTTCCTTCCACGTGCCAGGGGTCCTGCTTGGAGCCACCCGGTGACTCCAGGAGAGGCTGGATGGTGTCTGTCACTCTGTCCTTGCCCCTCTGCAGTGGCACAAGGCTCTGGCATGCTGTGAGCACGATGAGCTGTGCCCCACAGCCTGTGCCCCAGCGGCAGGGCCACGGGCAGAGCGTGGCACCGGGGGTGCACGTTGGCACAGACCGAATGTGCTCGAATGGGCTCTGCCAGAGCTGTGCAGCCTTGCCCTGCTGCTCGGCCTGGCACAGTGGGGCAGGAGCAGGCACAGAGGTGTGGGGGTGGATCCCTGCCATGGTCACAGAACCAAGGAATATCTGATTTGGAAGGGACCCACAAGGACCGTGGAAGTCCAGCTCCTGGCTCTGCACTGCTCGTGCCATGCAGAGCACTGGGGGGGAGCAGAGCAGGGTCAGACCCTCCCACACGGCTTGGGGTGCCTGTGGTTCCCCTCAGGAGCCCCCCTAAACACCCTGGGGTGTGCCACCTTGGTGCCACCATGTCTTGAAAGGCTGGATCTGGATAGTGCCCGAGGGGCTGCAAAGGTCAGGAGATAACGGGTGCTGGAATTGGGCTCCGGGAGGGGCTGGCTCCACACAGGGTCCTGCCACCTGGAGGTGGCACCGTGGGGACCCCGCGGCTCTCACGGTGACAAGAGCCAGCTGCAGACCAGCAGCCCCTCCCCGGAAAAATGCCCTGGCTGTGAGGCACAGCTCAGTCCAAGTGAGGACGAATGCAAAACATCAGGGGTTTGGCAGGAAGGGATTCCTGGGGGAATTCCAGCTCAGCACGAACAGGAGGGGGCCGGGTTCCTGGAGGCAGGGATAGGGCAGTGCCACTGTGAGCTTTGCCATGGTTAAAGCAGGGATCATCAGGGCACTGTCCCCACAGGAGCGCCTCCGTGTTGGAAGCGCAGCCAAGGAGCCATCGTCACGCAGGGCAGCGGGGCTGCCGTCCTGGGGCTGTGCAGGGCAGGTGGGGCAGCTCGGGGGGCACCCGCCGCTCAGCCACCAGTGACACCAACCCCTGTCACCAGGGCAGTGCCAGCTGCTGGCAGGCACAAGCCTGGTGGCTTTAGGGACGAAGTTGTTTTGCTGCGGGTGCAATAAGGAAATTGGGTGTCTGGTGTGACGGGGCACAGGATTTGCACTGTGATCCTTGCAGGAATCAGAGGGTGTCCTGGGGGCTCAGTGGATGTGCAGGGCTGAGGCAGAAATCGGGGGGCACAGAATCCCAGAATGGTTTGGGTTGGAAGGGACCTTAAAGCTCATCCAGTGCCACCCCTGCCATGGGCAGGGACACCTCCCACTGCCCCAGGCTGCTCCAAGCCCTGTCCAACCTGGCCTTGGGCACTGCCAGGGATGCAGGGGCAGCCACGGCTTCTCTGGGCACCCTGTGCCAGGGCCTCAGCACCCTCACAGGGAGGAATTTCTCCCTGGTATCCAATCTAAACCTCCTCTCCTTCAGCTTAAAGCCTTTGTTCTTCAAAGCTGTTACAAAATTATTTTACTGCATATGTGCAGCTTGAAAAAGCAGAGAAACCCCTGAGCTGATTCTGCCCTCCCTCCAGTGGCACCCGGAGTCACTTTAGGCTGGGCTGTGCTTTGGAGAAGTTGCCTGGAGCCTTCCCCACAGCACTGGGACCTGCAGGAACCCAGTTCTTGCTCTGCTGTGGCATCCGCTGCCCATCACCCCAGCAGGATGATGTCTCCAGCCCCAGGTGTCCTGAAACTGGCCCATCCCCACCTGGGAGGGTGAAGGAGTCCCCCCAGTTCCCAGGGCACACAGAGACCCCCATTAGCAGCCCCCAGAGCCCCTGCTCTGGGCAGTGTGGTGTGAAGGGAGAGTGGAACACCTCAGGGGGAGGAGGAGCAGCTGGATCCAGCCAACACCATGGCCCCTGGGCACCTTGCTGGGAGCTCTGAGTCTCCCAGAGGCTGCTGGACATCCCAGCTTGCTGGGAGTGTTGGGTCCTGCCTCTGAGGCTCTGGTCAGCATCCCAGCCCACGCCTCCTTTTCCCAGGGCTGGCATCTTCCAGGTCCTGCACTCCCTCTGCCGTCATGCTGATGGATGCAGTTAGCCCATCACATTCCTGTGATTTTGGTCCCACCAGTTGAGTTCCCTGAGCTGAATCAGTGAGTCCATGGACACGGACAGCGGCTGATGTGTCTGCCTTGGCTGCCTGAGGCAGATCTGTCCTGCCAGGGGACGTGAGGATGGGCAGTGCTGTCACACCGAGGGGTTTCTCTGCCCCAGCTTGGGGCGGCTGGGTCAGGGGCAGTGAGGAGGAGGGGTCTGCAGCCTCCCACCCCAGCCCTCCCTGGCCTCAGCTGCTGCTGAACATTTTTTGTGATGCTCAAAACTCTCAGAGAAAACCCTGAAAATGTGGCAGAAAGGTCAGAAGCCAACGAGGCCTTTGAAGGACGTGTCCTTTAGAGGATGAGCCGGGCCATGTGAGCTCTGCCTTCCCATGGCCTTGATGCCCCCACAGGGAACTGGGGATACTGGGGGGTGCTGGCAGCTGCTGTCCCCAGCCTGCTGCCTCTGTGACCTGGAGATGCTCCTGAGGCTGCTGAGGGGCAAAGAAATGGGTGACAAGGCAGCACTGAATCCTCAGCGAGGGGCTCAGCCCAGCTGGGAACCGCAGGGAGGTGCAGGAAGCGCTGCTGAGAACAAGGACAGGGTGAATCTCCAGCCCCGTGCACAGCTCCTGCCTGTCAGGCTGGAATTACACCTGACTGGTGGATCAGGCACCTGGGACAGGATGGATGAAGGCAGCACCGGGCAGAGGAAGCTTCCCCTGCAAGGAGAAGCAGGAGCAGCTCCTTGGAAGGGTGTTGCATTAAAAGGATGGGAATTTGGCAGAAAATAACCCCTGTTGCTGGGTGATCCTCAGAGGTGAGAGGGGCTGGGTGTGGCTGGGCTTCATTTCTGATCAGAACCAATCCTGCACATCAGTTCTGTGTTCCCAGTGGGTCACTCTAAGCCTGATCTCATCCATGGTCACAGATTCACCAATACTGAGCTTTGCTAAGCCAGCGCTCTGAGTCTGGTTGAGCTCAGTAAGAACTTTCACAACAGATTCACCAATAATGCAGTTTATCGGAGCAACAGGCTCCAGGTTCGCTTAGATTGCTGGTGATAAAGTCAGCAGACCTGCAAAATAGAAATGTGTAGCTCCATGTAGCGGTGTTCCTGGGGACACTGACACAGGCAGAGGCACAAATGTCACCAGAGAGTTGTCCCTGCTCCGAGGAGGAGAGAGGTGCAAGCCCATGCACTCTGTCTGTGAGGTGGTTTTGATCTCCTCCTCTGCCACGGAGGATTTCAAATGCCAATTTACACTTTTGGGAGAAGCGGAGGTGAGGCTGTAGTCAAACATTCTGTTACTGCTGTCATCAATGGTGGGGGGGCAGCCTCTTTGTATGGAAATAGGGGATATTGAGAGTTCCAAAGACACAGATTGTAAAGGCTCTGGGCCTTGTGTGAGGGCAGAGCTGTGACACTGTGACATCAGTCCCTCCCCCACCTGTCTGGGTGCAGCGAGAAGGGTCATCCCCGGGCTCCAGCTGATGTCCCACCACCCCCTCAGCTGGACAGCATGGCCACAGAAGTCCCTTAGCAACACATCTCATGGCATATCCCATGGGAATCCCTTCCCCACATGTCTCAGGACATATCCCATGGCTCCAGGCCTCATTCCAACCCGAGGGTCAAGGCAGAGGTGTGGGGCAGCCCTGAGAGAGCTCCAGGGATGAGACCAAGTGGGGCAGGGCAGGGCAGGGCAGGGCAGGGCAGGGCAGGGCAGGGAGGCTCCAGGGCTGTGGGTGTGACTGGGCACAAACCTTGCAGGTCCCAGAGGTTCCTGCTTCAGGCAGATCCCCGCTCCAGAGCTGTGGCTGGGCCAGCCTCATCCTCAGGGGCTGATTCAGAGTGGCCCTAAACCCGGGAAAGCTCTGGCACACGGCTGGAGCTGGCCCACCCGGAATGTCGCCGTGCTCCTGCTGGGGTGAGCTGGGATGTGCTCCTCCAGCAGCCCTGCCTTCCCAGGGTGCAGCAAAAGGTGGATTTTGCAGTTCAGGAGGGATCCATCCTGTCCCATGGCAAGCCCAACTGGAATTTCTGCTCCTGGCAGCACCAGGCTCCCCAGGGGCTCGCTGAGCTCGGAGCAGGGATGTGCTGCTGAACCTGCCCCTCACAGGGCTCCTTGTCAGTTCACAGCATCACAGAACTGTGGAATCTCCTGAGCTGGAGGGGGCACACAGGGATCTGTGAAGTCCAGCTCCTGGCCTTGCACGGGGCAATCCCAAGAGTCACCCCAAGGATTCAGGGGGATGAGAACATGGAGCAGCCCTTGGGGGTGCTGGTGTGTGAGACCTGGACAAGGCCTGGCTGTGAGTGCTGGGACCCACAAACCCCTGTGCTGGGCTGAGCCCCAGCGTGGGCAGCAGGAAAGGGAGGGGGTCCACCCCTCTGCCCCGCTCAGGTGAGACCCCACCTGCAGAGCTGCCCCCAGCACCGGGGAACGACATCAGGAGGACCTGGACCTGCTGGAGAGAGTCCAGAGGAGGCACCAGGATGGTCAGAGGGATGGAGCAGCTCTGCTGTGAGGAAAGGCTGGGAGAGCTGGCATTGTTCAGCCTGGAGAAGAGAAGACTTTGTCATGACCTAATTGTGGCCTTCCAGTGGCTGAAGGGGCCGACAAGAAAGATGGAGAGAGACCATTTACAAGGGCCTGGAGTGACAGGACAAGGGGGATGGTGTCAAACTGAAAGAGAGAAGGCTTAGACTGGATATTGGGAAGGAATTCTTTACTCAGAGGGTGGGGAGGCCCTGGCACAGGGTGCCCAGAGAAGCTGTGGCTGCCCCTGGATCCCTGGAAGCGTCCCAGGCCAGGTTGGACGGGGCTTGGAGCAGCCTGGGACAGTGGGAGGTGTCCCTGCCCATGGCAGGGGGTGGAATGGGATGGGCTTTAAGGTCCCTTCCCTTTCAACCCAACCCATTCCATGATTCCACGATCCTCTGATTCTCTGATCCCACCACGTGCACGAGAGCGTTGTCCAAGCACGCGCTGACCTGTGGCAGGTTTGGTGCTGTGTCGTTGGCCTGGGATGACAGAAGGGTTCTGGTGTCATCCCCCTGACCTTGGGGTAGGTGGGGAGGTGGGATCCACACTGGCTGTTGGCTCCCCAGGTGCAGCTGTGAGCTCAGAGGATCAGATGGTCTGTACCGCAGAGCCCTCTCCAGCTTGGCCATTTATTTGTGCCTTGAACAGCAATTAAGAAAAAAAAATGGAGCTGCCTTAGCCTGCGAGAGGCTCTGCCTGACTCCTGTCTCCTCACTGCGGTGCTGCTCTGATTTCCATCTCATGCATATCTTATTTAACATTCTGGATACTGTTTTGAGTGCCCCAATATTTTAAAATAAATTGCTGCATGTAAAAGACTTAATGTCACATTCTGTTATTCTGACTGTTAAAAGAAAAGTGAAATCTTCAATGGGGCCAGTGGAGCAGAAGCAATCACGCAGAGGGAGGTCCTATTAATGTGTATTACGTTTCATTATTGCAGCTCTGCATGTCAGGCAGCTTCTCATCAGAGCTCACGCAACACATCACAGACTTAACTCCTTGCAAGCAAACAGGGGGGCAGCTTTGAAACTCCTGCTCTGTTCCTCACCTCCCCGGTGTCGTCTCCGTGCTGCCATTCCCGCTGTTCCCGGTTCCCCGGCTCCTGTTCCCACTGTTCCCGTATCCCTGGCTCCCGCGTGCGCTCCGGCCCCTCCCGGCCTTCCTCCCGCGAGAAGGAACTGGGCTGGGAGCGGGAGGAGGCACCCAGGGAGATGAGAGGGAGGAAGGGATGATGGAGAGGGAAAGGGGTGATGGAGAGGGAATGGGATGATAAAGAGGGTGTGGGATGATGGATAGGGAAAGTGATGGTGGAGATGGAAATGAATGATGGAAAAGGAAGGAGATGATGGAGAGAGAAGGGGATGATGAAGAGGGAAAGAGAGGATGGAGAGAGCAAGGGATGATGGAGTGGGAATAGGATGATAAAGAGGGAATGGGATGATAGAGAGGGAGTGGGGATGATGAAGAAGGAATGGGATGATGGAGAGAAAATTGAATGATGGAGAGGGAATGGGATGATGGAGAGGGATGGGAATGATGAATAGGGAAAGAGGATGGAGAGAGTAAGGGATGGTGGAGAGGAGATTGGATGATGGAAAGGGAAAGAGATGATGGAGAGGGAAGGGAATGATGAACAGGGGAAGGGATGATGGAGAGGGAATGGGATGATGGAGAGGGAATGGGATGATTGAGAGGGAATGGGATGACAAAGAGGGAATGGGATGATGAACTGGGGAAGGGATGACAAAGAGGGAATGGGATGATGGAGAGGGTCACATGGGAAAAGCAGCAGGGAGAGGGGATGGGACATGGTGAGCAGAGGATTCACACACAGCCCCCTGGGGATGGAAAGGGCTCAGGGTGGGCAGTGGGCTGGGCTGAGGTTGGCACAAAGCCCAAGGAAGGCATCGCAGAGGGACCAGAGTGGCATTTCCAGTGCTCCCATCATGGCCAGCCCCAGTGTGACAGTGAGGAGCACTGAGGTCCTGGCAGAGCCTCTGAGCGCCTGCCTGCCACAGGGGCTTCCACCCTCCTGCCCACAGGTGGAATAAATGTGAAAGGTTTGCCCCTAATCCCCCATTTTCCCAGGGCATCCCTTCTTCCTTTCCACCCTTCTCCAGGGCACAACCCCCCAGGTGTGGGACAGGGCACCAAACACGAGCTGGGCAGAGGCAGAGGTTTGTGGAGGGGGTGCTGGGCAGAGCCTCCCCCAGGGGAGTGTGCAGGGAACAGGGGACAAACTTCCCCCCTCGGTCTGAGCTGAGAAACCCCAGCTGTGCTTGAGCCCCGAGTCCCTGGCTGTGCCAAGTGCCCCTGCTCTGCAACAGATTGCAAAGCATTTGTACTTAAATCACCATGCAGAGCCATCCCTACCACCTGTGGGGAGAGAAAAGCCACCACGGGCCGGGACGTGGCTCGGTTCGGTGTCACGGTGATGTCCTGGGAATGTGGGACCTGGGCCGTGGCCGATGGCGTGTGCCCCAGCCCTGGGGATCCCACTGTCGGGAAGCACACGGGGGAATGGGCAGGAAAGGCTGCAACAACCACGGGAAAGGAGATTTTAGGGCAGTGGAGAAGGAGGGAATGTGGGAGGGGGCAGGGAGGGCACAGGCGGGTGCTTTAGGCCTGGAGGTGTCCGTGTGCGTCCTGGTGGTATGAGGGCATTGGAGAAGCATGGGGGATGGTGAGCCCTGAGCCTCCACTCCCACTCCTGCTCTCCTGCCCAGTGGTCTTGGTCCCACAGAACCATCAAGGTTGGAGAAAACCTCTGAGATCATCGAGTCCAACCTTGACCAGCATGTCACGGACCCGTATGGGGAAATGCCACACCCCCTTGGTGTTTGAACACTTCCAGGGACGGTGACTCCAGCACTGCCCCGGGCAGCCTGTGCCAGTGCCTGACCGCCCCTTCAGTGAAGAGAGTTTCCCTGATATCCAACCTGAAGGAGCAACAGGTGCTGAGTCAGGAGTGTTCCACCCCCAGCAGGCACTGGGAGCACACAAACCCCACACTGGGAGCACAGCCACGTGTGGGGGGCACCTCTGACCTGCTCCAGACATCTTGGACTCAGTGGGAGCATGTTGCCTGTGCCACCTCCCCTCCCCAGAGATGGAAAATCCACTTGAGATGGGCACCAAGGGGCTCTTCCCTGAACTTTACTCTCCCTCTCGGCATCCTGCCAGTGCCAAGCTGGAGGGTGATGCCCGAGCAGCGGGTATGAGCCCATCTCCAGGGTGTCTCCTTGGCAGGGAGCAATGGAGTGGGAATTCTGTGGCTGTGGCCTGGGGAAGGGGTTCTAGGAGTGAACACGTCAAGGTGCTGGGGCTGCTCATGGAGTGGCAGAGGATTTCTTCTGTGGAAAATAAAAATCCTGAGAAAAATGTGTATTGTTGTAGCAAACAAAGTTGGGTGGGTTTTATTTCCATTTTCTGTAGGTTTGGTTTGTTTTTTCTGCCCCAGCTTTTCCCAGCCTTTCTTCCTGTATTTGCTCCTTTTTTTTTCCTCTTGTGGTTTTGAGGCATTGAGGCTTTTCTGCTGCAGCAGTTAAAGTTTGGGTTAGGAATTCCATGGGAAAAGAGCTTATTTTCCACTTCAGTCCACTTCAAGTTGAACACCTGATGCTCCCAGACCTCCACCCCAGCTCAGACCAGGGCCTTCCCCAATGCTGCAGCAGGAGGACGATGCACCTCTGCTGGGAGAGGCTGGTGTTGGGTACCGAACCTTGGGATGGTCCTCCTGTACCGCAGGAGTGCCCTAAACCCTCCTGATGTCCCTTGAGCTGCTCCCACCTCAGCGTGGGTCCCTCTGTGCTGTGGCAGGGATGAGGGGACAGCAGTGCCACCTCTCACCACAGCTGCCTCTCCTTCACTTAAGATCAGAGAGTGTCCCGAGCTGGAAGGGACCCACAGGGATCATGGATTCCAGCCCCAGGCCCTGCCCAGACACCCCAAAATCCCAGCCTGGGCATCCCTGGCAGCGCTGTCCAAACGCTCCTGGAGCTCTGGCAGCCTCGGGGCCGTGCCCATTCCCTGGGGAGCCTGGGCAGTGCCCAGCACCCTCTGGGGGAAGAACCTTTCCCTGAGCTCCAGCCTGAGCCTGCCCTGGCCCAGCTCCGGCCGTTCCCTGGCTCCTGTCCCTGTCCCGGGGAGCAGAGATCGGAGCTGCCCCTCGGGATGAAGCTTTCAGTCTTTCAAAGATGTTAAAACCAGAAACGAGTCATCTGCCCAGAGCTTGTGTGTTCCTCCCCCTCCCCTTTCTGTCCCTCCCCAAGTGCTGCAGCTGCTGGTCCTGCTGGTCTGACTCTGTCCCCAGCAGACCTGGTCCCCACCCTGGCCCCTCACCTCCACCCCACAGAGACCCTGCAGCGAGCCCAGGATTTGGGGACGGCGGGGGGACTGAAGCCAAGCCCAACAAACACACACAGGGGGTGAGGGGAGGGCTGAGACTCCAGGGGCAAGGCAAGGCACGAGGTGTGCTCAGCGCTGGGGAGGAGGAGGGAGGGATCCTTGCTCTGCTTGTGTTGGGGCTACAAAATGTGGCACCAAAGACACTTCATCATCATCTCCTTCACTTCCTGACATGAGTGAAGAGCGCAGAGAGAATGTGAGATCAGACACATCAAGGTTCTTCCAGGTCCCTCCCAACCCAAACCATTCTGGGATTCTGTAATTTTATGGTGCAGAGGCTCTGTTTTTGGAGCCGTGACCTCCAGTAAGGCAGGAGAAAGGTCCCCAGCCCCCTGGGGCTCCTTGCTCTGCCCTGGTGTCCGGGCAGCCCCTGATCTCCAGCCCTGAGAGCAGGACTGATCCTGGCCCACGATGCTGGGCTTGCCTGCTGTGCCTGCACCGAGCCCCTGCCAGGTCCTTCTCACGCAGTCTGGTTTGCCCAACACCAGCTGGCAAAGGCCAGTCTGACCTGGAGGGGTCTCACCCTGGGCACGATGTGCGGCTCTGGTTAAGGTAGGAAAGATTTTGGCTGAGTTTTTGCTCTCCCTGAGCCTCTCCCAGCCTCATCCAGAGACCACACGTGGATGGATGTGGGAGAGTATCAGAGCTCGGATTATCCGGATTATTGTGCACTGAGCTGGAAGAGCAGCAGTGGCAGTCCTTGGCCAAGCACATCAAAGGACAGCTATGGGGACACAGGGGACAGGAGCTGGTTGGACCCTCCAACAAGACTGGCCTGAGCTGTCCATGTCCTGGTCACTCTGAGGTGAAGCACAGCCCGTCATCCTGGCCAGGCTGCTCCCCCGAGTCACGCTGGGATGTACCTGATCCACGACACCCTCCAGCCCTGCAGCCACCTCCATCCCGGACTCCAGACACCCCTGGCTCCTGCTTTTGTCCCCCAGGGCTGGCCTCGCTGTGATGCCTCCCGTGGCTGAGCAGGAGCTGCGAGGTGACCCCTGACATTAACCTAATTGTTCCCTCTCTTTGATTAGATGCACCACAAAGTTGGTAAATGGATCAAATTAAATTTGAGTGGCGGCAGCACAGCTTTGGAACGCTGATTAGATTTGAAAATACCACATTTAAATATCTTAGCATTTGTGGGGATTAGGAGAAAGAGGGGGAGCGTATGAGTGGGGGGGGAATGGGAGGAGGGGGTGGTGGGGGAGAGGCAGCGCCAGCCCCCCACGCACAGCCCCGGGCTGGGGTGCTCAGCCTGGGCCTCCCACCTGATGGGCATCAGCACCAGCTCCTGGCTCCTCAGGTGAGAGGATCAGGGGCTCTGCTGTGGCTTCTTTGAGGTTTGGCATCTCTGTCAGGGCTGGGCTCCCCCCACACCTCTGTGCCCCCGTCCACACCGCCGGCTCTCAAATGTCACCCGGCCTCGCTGAGGTTTGTGCTGCACAACGAACTGTGAACAGCAGCACGGGTCCAGCGCTGGGAAGGAAAACTGGAGCCCGGACAAGGAGGATGGTCCTGGGTCTGGGTGCTGAGTGTGGCTCTGGGGCACTGAGCCCTCCCTCCTGGGACACCGCAGGGCCAGCCAGGAGACAGCCCCCGGCACCTGCCACACACAGCCCCCAATGTGGGAACACAAACCCCTGTTCTTGCCTCTCCTCAACCCACCCAGGGCTGGACACCCCATCCCAGCTGATGCCTTTTCCTGGTCTTAAAAACAAGAGTCAAACATGGTTAGAAGGGAAAAAGGAATTTTACCTTGGTATTTATTTTAAGGATCCTTAGGTGCGCCACGTCCAGATTGAATGCACCTCAATATACCGCCCTAAGCTCTCCCCACAAAAGATCTGGTACATCGTTATAGGTTTCACTAATTAGCATATCTATCATAAATTCCCCAATGAGAGGCTAACATGACCCCCTCTCCCCGGGGGAGATAGAACCATTCCCCTGGATGGTTCTATCTTAGTTTACAAAATGTGTTCTGGAGAGGACCTTGGGGTCTGGGCACACTGATCCCTACCTACAAAACCTCTAAAATGTTGAGTCTCTTAGCTTAGCAAAGAAGTTCAAGAATGTAGGCAAAAAGCACTAAGGAATACAGAAGTTGTAAAAAACTATAAAAGGGGTTTAAAAGAAAAGGCAAAAAAATCATCATGGCATCCCAGTGAGTGCTGGGCCTGGGCTGGGGTGTGATCCTGGGCAGGCTGCACTCCCCAGAACCCTTCCTGGGGCATGCAGGAAAGCGCATGAGGGAAATATTGGGGTGCTGCACAGCTCGTGTGCAGGTGTGCGGGGAGGGAAGGCGGGCTGGGCGCTGCTCGGAGGCAGGGGAAGGATGGAGCACAGCGTGTATGTGCTCCATGGAACGGGCCGGACATCGCAGCGGGGTCACTGACAGGGAATTTGGGCCTGCTCTGGTTCTGAGGGATCACACAGGTGGTGGGAATGTGTGGAGAAACACCAGTGGGCTCAGCTCCTGGTCCCACAGGGGACAGGGAGGCACAGCTCCCACCTGGATCTGCAGGGATGGTGCTTGACAGCCTTGCTGGGTGAAGGGCTCTGCCAAAGGACACAGACCTGTGGGGATGTGGCCACTGAGTTAATCCCAGGGCTGGAGCCCCTCTGGAGCCAGGCTGGGAGAGCTGGGGGTGCTCACCTGGAGAGGAGAAGGCTCCAGGGAGAGCTCAGAGCCCCTTGCAGGGCCTATAGGGGCTCCAGGAGAGCTGCAGAGGGACTGGGGACAAGGGATGGAGGGGCAGGACAAGGGGGAATGGTCTTTAAGGTGATGGAGAGTAGATTTAGATGGGATATTGGGAAGTAATTCCTGGCTGTGAGGGTGGTAAGGTCCTGGCAGGGGTTGTCCTGAGAAGCTGTGGCTGCCCCTGGATCCCTGGGAGTGTCCCAGGCTAGGTTGGACAGGGCTTGGAGCAACCCAGGATAGTGGAAGATTCCCTGCCCACGGCATGGGGTGGGATGAGCTGGGCTTCAAGACCCTTTCCATCCCATTCTGTGATTCCATGATCTAAAAGGAGCTGGTGGCCAGTCCCCTGCCCGCTGCCCGTGCCACACCACCGTGTGCCCTCTGAGGGGTTGGAGGAGGACAGGGCTTAGTCAGAGCTCGGTCTCAGCTCAGAGCAGCAGCTCCTGCAGCCCCCGCAGGATCTGCCCATGCCTGGAGCCGTGGCCTGCGCGGGTCCCCGGGGGTGCAGCCCCAGATGTGCACTCACACACCTGCCCCCGACCGCTGCCTGTGCCACACCCACGCGCATGTGGTGCCCAGGTAAGGCAGGCTGTGCGGGTGTATTCCTGTGCCAGTGTGTCTCTGTACCTGTGTGTCCCCATGCCAGTGTGTTCCTGTACACGTGTGTCCCCGTGCCAGTGTGTCCCTGTACACGTGTGTCCCTGTGCCGCTGTGTCCCTGTGCCAGTGTGTCCCTGTACCAGTGTGTCCCTGTTCCAGTATGTCCCTGTGCCCCCATGCCCGTGTGCCCCAGTGCCAGTGTGTCCCCATGCAGGTGTGTCCCCATTCCAGTGTGTCCCCATGCCACTGTCCCCATGCCACTGTGTCCCTGTGCCCATGTGTCCCTGTGCCAGTGTAGCCCCATGCCAGTGTGTCCCCATGTAGGTGTGTCCCCATGCCTGTGTGTCCCCGTAGCTGTGTGTCCCCATGCCACTGTGTCCCTGTGCCAGTGTGTCCCTGTACCAGTGTGTCCCTGTGCCGCTGTGTACCCATGCCGCTGTGTCCTTGTGCCACTGTGTCCCTGTACCAGTGTGTCCCTGTATCTGTGTGTCCCTGTACCTATGTGTCCCCATNCATGCAGGTATGTCCCCATGCCTGTGTGTCCCTGTACCAGTGTGTCCCTGTATCTGTGTGTCCCTGTACCTATGTGTCCCCATGGTGGTGTGTCCCTGTGCCGGTGTGTCCCTGTGCCGGTGTGTCCCTGTGCCGGTGTGTCCCTGTGCCGGTGTGTCCCTGTGCCGGTGTGTCCCTGTGCCGGTGTGTCCCTGTGCCGGTGTGTCCCTGTGCCGGTGTGTCCCTGTGCCGGTGTGTCCCCATTCCAGTGTGTCCCCATGCCACTGTCCCCATGCCACTGTGTCCCTGTGCCCATGTGTCCCTGTGCCAGTGTAGCCCCATGCCAGTGTGTCCCCATGTAGGTGTGTCCCCATGCCTGTGTGTCCCCGTAGCTGTGTGTCCCCATGCCACTGTGTCCCTGTGCCAGTGTGTCCCTGTACCAGTGTGTCCCTGTGCCGCTGTGTACTTTAGTGGCTGTCTTCTTGTGCCACTGTGTCCCTGTACCAGTGTGTCCCTGTATCTGTGTGTCCCTGTACCTATGTGTCCCCATGGTGGTGTGTCCCTGTGCCGCTGTGTCCCTGTACCTGTGTGTCCCTGTACCCGTGTGTCCCTGTGCCGCTGTGTCCCTGCCTGTGCCTGTTCACGTGTGCAGCACCCCCGGAGCTCTGGGCACGCTCAGGGTGTGAGAGGGGACAATGACAGCTCCGTGGCTGGGGGCTGTGGCTGCTGTCACCGAAACACCCGCGTGTCCTTCAGGGTGCGCAGTGCTCTGTGAAGCACAAACATGGGCAGCACATCTGGCTCCCATCAGAGCGACTCTGAAATATCTTTACAAGAGCCAGAGAAAGAAAGGACAGAGCAAAACTCCTGCTGGGACATTCCCGAGAGTCCCAGCACCTCGCGCCGAGTCCAGCCACTGCCCGGGGCCAAGTCCCTGCTCGCCTCCTTCCAGCCCTGCTCCAGCCGGCTCCCGGTTCCAGGAAGGGGAAAAGCAACATTTAAAAGCAAAACCAAGCCGGTGGGATAAGGGGGAGGAAGGGAGGGGCAGCCAGGGCTGGAGAGGAGCTCTGTGCTTCCAGAATTCCTGCAGCAGGCAGAGCTGGAGCTGCTGGGAGCAGCTGGGGTGGCAGGAGCCCAGTGAGGGGGCTGGGAGCTGGCTGGGCACTCCTGTCCTGGGAGGAATGGCAGCTCTGCTGACCCCACAGCCTGGCCACTGAGATGGCCAAAACGAGTGTGGAGTCCTGCTCTGTCCTCACACTGCCCAGTCCCCCTGTGCCCGTCTGCCACCACATCTCCAGGTGGCCCTGGTCCATCTCCGAGCATCCTCTTCCTCTTGGAGAACACTCAGACACCAGAGCTGGGGGTCCAAGAAGAGCTTTCTGGTAATGGCAACAAGATGTGGGGGATTCAGCTGCCAGCAATAAATCCCAGCCCGGGGAGGATGGTTAAATAGGGAATGTCCCACTGGAAATTTTGACATTTCAACACTATTTCCATTCTGAGAAAAAAATAAATGTTTAAAAATGCAGAGTCCCAACACGTCCATGAGGTGTGAATGCAGGGCTGGGATGGAAGGACGTGACTTCACCTGAGCAAAATGCTTTTGTCTTCCGGAGCAGGAGCACTGACTTCGAAATGGGGTAGTTTGGGTCTGTGGTGGAAGCCACGAGCTCTTCCTCTCATCCCAGACAGCCAGGATGTGTCTGGACAGGCTGGGAGATGCTGGGCGGAGTAACTGGGAACCACTTTTTGGACCTGCCTGGATCCTTGTCCTGAGTGGAAGGCTCTGGCTCCTCCACCCTGAGGTGCTGAGCACAGGGACACCGAGTTTGTGAGGACCAAGGACTGGGCAAGGCAAATGTCAGATTTATGGGGCCTGTGTGAGGTTTGCAGCCTTGATGCTGGCAGATCTGAGAGTAGTGGGGATGGCTTTAGACTGACAGAGAGTACATTTTGTTTGGATCTTAGGAAGAAATTGTTCCCTATGAGGGTGGGGAGGCCCTGGCACAGGGTACCCAGAGCAGCTGTGGCTGCCCCTGGATCCCTGGAAGTGCCCAAGGCCAGGTCTCCAGGGCTTGGAGCAGCCTGGGACAGTGGAAGGTGTCCCTGCCCATGGCAGAGGGGTTGAAATGAGATGATCTTTAAGGTCCCTCCGAACCCAAACCATTTTGTGATTCTGTAACTCAATCCAGGCACGGAAAGGCTGAGCTGAGCTCTGCTTCCACTGCTGGGCAGGTGAATTGTGGGTGCTCCAGCTGCTCCTCACCCCTGTCCACCCTCTGAGACCTCCCCTGCCCGAGCCAAGGCATCCTGCGGGGAAATGCATGGACAGACTTTGCTTCAGAGTTTCCAACCTCCTGCTGCTCCATCCCTGTCCCTCCCGGGCTGCGGACACCCAGGAGCTGTTGGACACCACGCTCACCCTGGGGCTCTCCCGTGTGCTGGAAGAGCTCAGGAGGCAGTGCGGGGACGTTCTGCAGGGGAGGGAGGGCTTTGGGCCAGATCTTTTGGTGTGTTGAGCCCGGGGCTGTGCGGGCAGAGCCTGCCCGTGCTGCCCGTGCAGGGCCCAGGGTGGGTGCGTGCGGAGGGCTGGGGGAGGATGTGTGGGTGGCTGTGTGGGGCACACGGTGCTGGCAGTGTCTCCTGACCAGGGACATGGCCTGGGCGCTGGTGGGTGGCTGTGCTGTGGGCGGGGTGCATTTAGAGTCACGTTAGGGGTAGGGGTGCACACAGCTCTGGGGCTCAGTGCCTGAGGTTGGGGTGTCAGACCCGCCCTGTGCACCAGAGCACGACCCCAAACCAGCTGCAGAACCTCTCGGTGTGGGGGGGATAAAAGCCTGACCCCGAACAGGAGGGTCCTGCACATCCCCATGTCCCCCTGAGCACCGTCCCCAGGCAGCAGGGAAGGGGCACAGGCATTTCCAGCGAGAGCTGTGCGAGGCTCAGATGAAAAGCTGGGAGAGAGGGAGCTGCGGAGGCTGGGAGGGGAGTGGCGGGCAGACAGCAGAGTGGATTTCTGCTTGAGTGGTTATTATACCGTCGATTTGAAGAGACAGATGACGGCAGTGGCAGAGGAGGCAATAATTGAAAGCGCCATGAAACATTAATGAATGCCCAGGGACTGGATCAGGAGTTGTTAACGCTCACTTCGCTCTCTCTGTCTCGCTCTCTTTTTAAAGTCAAAATTGTTCCACTGCCCTCTAGGCGAAGGATTTATTTTATTTTTTTCTCCCTGATTTAAAGGTGTAGGCGCCCACCAAAGGAGCCCAGGCTCGGTGGCTGATCACATCTGCTCTCCAGTGGCTCTTCCATGGCGTGATTATGAAGAGCAAACTGGAGCTCGCATCCCTATGGAATCAACAGGTCTGGCTGGCACGGAGCTGATGGGAGAGGTGAGAGGAGCCCAGGTCAGCAAGGGGTGGCAGCGAGGGGTGACAGCAGCGTCCCCTGTCCCCTCTGGATGTACATCCACAGAAATCATCACTCCTGTGGGACTGGAGCCATCCCTCTTGTGCATGAACCCACCTCTCTCCAGGCAGGCAGGGCGAGCCGAGGTGCTGCCCGTGGCTACTCAGAGGAGCAGGGCAAGCAGCCCGGAGAGCATCCCTGCACCAGGAATCCCTGCTCATGGCTCCGCAGATGCTCTCCGTGCCTTTCGCCACTTAGCAGGGCCTTAGGGGTTGAGGAACAAAGAGCTTTTAGCAGAGCTGTCAGCAGCACCGGGGAGGTCTCTGACCTGCAGGTACCGGGCTGTCGCTCAAGCAGGGCTTAGCCAGAGGCTGGGGATCCTCCAGCTTCGCACGGAGGGATCTGACATCATTTAGTGATTGCTGCTCTGGCCCTAAAAGGAAATTAAAAGCCCTTGCCTAAAGGAAGGGTAAAGCAGAGGTGAAGCAGTAAGTACCTCTTCCCTCATGCTTTTTTCCCTGGAGATGAGAGGAGGGATGACACAGAGGGTCCTTATGTCCCCTGAACAACCAGGGCACGGGGAGAGGGGGGTGTGAGAGGGAACAGGATCTATTCAGGGCACAAGGACATAGGAACCAGCCCCTGGGGACAGCAGGGCTTGGGGACTGGCTTCTGCTCCCTGGGGAGCGCCTTCCCCAGCCCCGATGTGGGCATGAGCCACAGCTCCTGGGAGATGGCACCCCTGGATGGAGCAGGGAGTGGTCATGGTCACATTCCAGGGCTGCCTGGGGAGAGGACAGCGTGGCAGGGACACAGCCAGCCCAGGCTGCGCTCACGGGGACACGAGGTGGCCCCGTGTCAGTGGGATGTGGAGGCAGCTGCACAGATCTCCATGAGACACATGCAGGCTGGAATGGGTGCACTGGGTGCCAGGGTGGAGCAGAGCAGGGCAAGCACTGGCCAGGACGAGGCAGCTGGCCCCATTTCACTGTGTTGCAGCCCAGAACAGCAAGGAGCTGTTGGGGACAGTCCCGGACACCTGCTCACCCCAGGAAATGCTGTGGTGGCTCTAGACCCCCGAGCACTCGGTTTGTCTCCTCCAGCTGCTGATCCCTGCAGGGGCAGCCCCTGTGGGGCCAGCGCGTGGGCAGGAGCGGCCGAATGCCGCGGTAATGACCGTAACAGCTCCTAATGAGGCTCGAGCCCAGGTGCTCTTCCCCATCGCCCAGGTGAGGCCTCGCGGGCGCTGTGGTGACAGCAATTGGCAGTGACAGCGCTCAGGAGCCCCGCTGCAAATTGGCACCGTCATTTCTCCTCAGCGTCACCGCGGACTGCGCCGGTGCAGCCCCGGCTCACGCAGGGAAGCTGCTCACATCCCAGCTGGGTCCCTGTCCCTGGTGTCACCCGCTGTCCCACAGCTTTCCCACACTGTGCATTCCCACATGCTGGGCTGGGAAAATGCTCGTTGGGAAGTGCCACTTCCCTGTCCCTTGGTCCCACCCAAAGCGTCTCCACCATGGGAATTGCTGTGGAGGGATAACCTTGGCTCTTGGGCTGGGCTTCTGTCACCACAGCCCCAGGGAGCAGCTTGCCAGCCCAGGCTGGCCCCACAGCCCGCTGGCCTCCACCCACACCACCTCTCCTCAGCCTCTGCCAGCAGTCCCAGGAGGATTTGGGTTGGAAGGGATCTGACAGCTCATCTCGTTCCACCCCTGCCGTGGGCAGGGACACCTTCCACTATCCCAGGTTGCTCCGAGCCCCAACCTAGCCTCATAAAAAACCCCTTAAATATGAAATGCAAGAGGCACATCTGAATTTTGGCTGTGAGGCCAGGGGGTTGCACACCCTTTGCTGGCACTGGGGGTCTGAGGTGTTCCAGGGCCACAGAGGAGCCATTTGTTTCTGGAGCTCTTCCCAACTGTGGTGCTGGCCTGAGGGAGGAGCCGAGCTGGAAAGAGCTGTGCTCAAAGAGGCATGGCAGGGGCACAGGGAGATGGGAACAAACCTGCTCCTGTCTCAAGGAAAAACACAGGACCACTGCAGCATCAGTGGAAATTCCTTCCCATCACGGCTCTGAGCATGGCAGAGGCAGGGCAGGTGTTAAGTGTGAGCTGATGGATTTGCTGCACCGTGGGAAGCACTGAGACACACATCCAAGGGCTGTGGGCAGCTGCTGCCTGTGCCAAGGGAGGTGAGGAGCTCCTAGTGGAGAGAGCCACCTCTTCTTCTCCAGGAGCTTTGTCCCCAGGAGCTGATGGGATACTCTGCAGTTCTGGAGGGCTTCAACAAACAAGGAGATGTGGCACTTTGTGATATGGTTTAGTGGTCATGGGGGCACTTGGTCAAAGGTTGGACGTGATGATCTTGGAGGTCTTCTCCAACCTTACTGATGATTCTGTGATTCTGTGATTCTCTCGGTGGGCCTGCAGAGTCTGGGGAGCGTGTGCTGTGCGGTTCCTCCCAGACAGAGCCATGGGGGGAATCTGAGTGTGACCAGGAGCTTCAAGGGACGATGTCCTGTGCCTGCACACCCTGGGCCTGGCTGCTGTGAGGGTCCCTGGAGCCAGAGCAGCGGGACAGAGGGACAATCACACTGGCTCTTTGCTAAGAGACCATGTCTTGTGTCTCCAGCTCCCCACCTGTATGCTCCAGGGCATCCTGTTACCTCCTTGTTCTTCCCTCTCTCCTGCTGCTCCCTGATGTTTCAGCTCTGGAGCAGTTTCCCCCCTCACCTCCTGCTCACTCTGACTTTCAGCCTGGCTTTCCAGGCTGCAGCATCAGCCCCCTCTTGCCTTATCCCACCCATCCCAGTCACCCTCAGAGCATCTCTGATGCCTCTGGTGGTGTCACTCAGCCCGTCCCTGGTCACACAGAGGGGTGACAGAAACGGGAAGATCCCCTCCTTGCTGATCCAGCTCCCATCCAGAGGTGCAGCAGCCCTGCTCACATCCCACACCCGTTTCCCACCAAGCCATGGCTGTCACTTCCCGGGAGAGAATTGCCAGGGAGGTACCGAGTGTATTTTTAGCTTTGCCGTTCATGTCTGATAAGTGTTTTGACCTTTTTGAGCAGAGCTAATCATGCCGTCTGCTCCTCATTGCATCTCAGCTCATGCTCTGCCTGTCAGGGAGCCGAGGGAGGAGCTGCTGGCTCCCCACAGCACCCCTGTCCTGGTGGGAGGGGGGGGTCCCTTACCTGGGAGGGCTCGGTCTGCTCCAGGTGTGTGCCCTCAGCAGCCCTGCAGCTCTGGGAGTGGATGGGATTTGAATTCCTGAAGGGATGGGATCAGAGCACCTCTTCCCTGGGGCAGGGTGCTGGGTGGGGAATTGCATGGGGTGGTCAGTGTGGTCAGTGTGGTCAGTGTGGTCAGTGTGGTCAGTGTGGTCAGGAGGCTGGGCTGTCCCTGGGGCTGGAGTTTCTTGACCATGTTACCTGACATCCAAACCCTGGGATCAGTCCAGGCTGAGGATGAGCAGCTGGAGCAGCCCTGGCATGAAGGACTCGGGGTGCTGGGGGGTGAGAGCTGGCCCTGCCCTGGCTGTGAGTGCTGGGACCCAGAACCCCCCTGTGCTGGGCTGAGCCCCAGCGTGGGCAGCAGGGGAGGGGGGATTCTGTCCCTCTGCCCTTCTCAGGTGAGGCCCCACCTGCAGAGCTGCTCCAGCACTGGGGCCCTGCACAGGAAGGACCTGGAGCTGCTGGAGAGAGTCCAGAGGAGGCCATGGAGATGATTAAAGGGATGGAGCAGCTCTGCTGTGAGGAAAGGCTGGGAGAGGTGGCATTGTTCAGCCTGGAGAAGAGAAGACTTTGTCATGACCTAATTGTGCCTGAAAGGACCGACAAGAAAGATGGAGAGAGACCATTTACAAGGGCCTGGAGTGACAGAACAAGGGGGATGGTGTCAAACTGAAAGAGAGAAGGCTTAGACTGGATATTGGGAAGGAATTCTTTACTCAGAGGGTGGGGAGGCCCTGGCACAGGGTGCCCAGAGAAGCTGTGGCTGCCCCTGGATCCCTGGAAGCGTCCCAGGCCAGGTTGGACGGGGCTTGGAGCAGCCTGGGACAGTGGAAGGTGTCCCTGCCCATAGCAGGGGGTGGAATGAGAGGAATTTTTAAGGTCTCTTACAACCCAGGCCATTCTGGGTTTCTATTTGATGATCCCTGTGCTGGCATTTCTGCCTTGTTTAAATACAGCCCTGTTTTCGAGGGACACATTTTGCCTCCACCATGGTGCTCAGGGGTGCCCGGGGGCTGTGTCCCAAGGACAGCCCACCCAGGGCAGAGTGTGATGGCTGTTCCTGGCGTGGACACCACAGCCCTGCCCCTGGCAGCAGCCAGAGCTGAGATGTGGCAGCAAAGCACCCAGAGAGAACATCAGCAGCCCGGGGACCGCTGTGGAGGCGATGACAGGGAGCTGAACCCTCACCTGCTGCTCCCCTGGCTCTGCTGCTGCTGCAGAAATGCTGCGCTTGCCTCCTGGGCTTGCACCAGCCCCTGCCAGGGTGGGTTTGGTGCTGAGGGGCTCCCTGAGCCTCAGAGCTGCTCTTACACCCTGGTTTGGCGGGCAGAGCTCCGGGCTATGTGCCACCAGCAGCCCCTGCTCAGCCATCACATCGCTGGGCTCGGGGACTGCCTGCTGGGGACACCACGGCCCCACGTCTGCTCTGAGAGTGTGCATGGCTGCGGGCAGGGCGAGGTGTGCTCCGGGCATCCCCAGGGCAGCCCTGGGAGCCGGGGGCAGGCGGGCTCTGCGGATCACGCCAGGCAAGCCTCCAGCCCACACTTAATCTTGCTGCCTGGGAAATTAGGCAGAAAATGCTCCGATTGAGTGTGAAGGCCTCTGCTGTAATTTGGAGCGAGCAGATGACACGCACTTGTCGTCGGAGGGAGATGAAAGCTTTTAGAGCTGGTGAGCACTAGCAAAATCTGTGAAAATCTCTTTTTTGTCAGGAGTGGTAGATACACAGGCAGATGAAAGACAGAAGATAAAATTAGCCCGAATGCTACAGAGAGAAAGAGAGAGGGAGAAATGGGGAGGGGGAGGAGGATATTTCTCAGAAGACTCTTGGCAGGGAAGGTTTCAACACTGGTGACTCAAAGTCAAAGGGGATATATATATATATATATATATATGTGTGTGTATATATAAATACATATATGTGTGCGTGTGCATGAGAATGAACATGTGGGGCTGTGTTTGGCTGCACTCCCACAGCAGCAGCATCACCTGGGGCTGATCCTTTTGGGAGTATGAGCTTGTCCCCATCTCCGCTGTGGCAGGCAGGGAGCCCTGGCCCTGCTGCCCACAGCGTGGCCCCTCCATCCATGGTGGGACTGCAGCGTGTCCGTGGCTCTGGGGTGCAGGGCAGCTCCTGGTGAGGACACAGGACATCCCGCCTCTGACAGGAGAAAACCACAGTGCCCACACCCGTGGATGGCGTGAACGTGCTGACCAGCGCCACACGGTCTCTGAGGTGACTTTAATTCCATTTTCCCCATGGTTTGCTGGCTCGGATGGAAGCATGCAGCTCCAGCTGCAGCAGGGCCCAGCTGTGGCCAGAGGGGCACGAGCAGCAGGAGATGCCCTGAGCACCAATCCTGGCTGCCGGGGGTTTGCTGCTGTGGGTCTGCACCCTGGGACAGTGGCTGGCCAGTGGTGGGGCAGGAGGGATTGGTCTGGGTCCACAAAACCCCTTCACTGCTCCTGCCTCTGCTGCTGGCAGGAACGGGATGCTGGTGGCTCTGCTGCCCGTGAGGATGCTGCATCCCAAAGCGCCAGTGGGGTCAGGACAGAAGGTCCCTGTGGGGTGTCCCACTGAGGTCACAGCCAGCCCTGCTCCCCTGGCAGGGCCGGGGTGCTCTGAGCTCTGTCCCCACAGCCTGTGAGCCCCCGTCTCACAGGCTGTGGGGACAGAGGAAAGCAGAGAGGGGAAAACCCCTCCACAAATCCCTTTGGCACTGCTCGGGACTGTCCTCTCCGTGGTGGTCAGCAGGGGGGTGAGGGATGTCCACTGAGAGATGGAAAAAGGGGAATCTGCTCTCAGATCTTGGTCTCTGCACTGGTGGGTACCAAACCCAGAAGAGACTTTTCCCCCAGCCCAGTTTTTGCTGCCCAAGGACAGGTTGCTGCCATCAGCACTGATGCAGATGTGACACCCCAAGGAGGTCTCTGCCCCTCCTGGGACGCTGCAGCCACACCGCCCCCAACCCCCGCGTGAGAATGCTGAAGGACAACCCCACAGCGGGTGGGTGTAAGGAGCCCTGAGGTCCAAAACCACCCCTCCAAACCAGCCAGACCCCGTGGGCAGCAGGGACGCCGTGGGTGCTCCCCGTCAGCCCAGGCAGCAGAGGCGGGAGGACTTCCCATTGTCCTCACGATGCAGCCCCGGGAGCTGCGGCATCAGGAGACTCCCTCGAGCCGCAGACACCCACCAGCGTGAGTCAACAGCAACATTAATAACAATCAGAAAAATCCCAGTGCTCCCTCCCCCGCCTTTCTCAGTGTGCCATCCAGCGGGACGTGGGCTGCCGAGGAGTCACAGGATGGGCATCTGGGGACAGGAGGTTGGCTCCTGCCCCACTGCCTTGTCACACAGTGCTGTTGGGAACACGGGGGGGATGCAGGTGGTCCCTCGGGAGGGTGGGTGATGGGTGGGAGGTGTCCTGAGCCCAGGACGAAGTGGGGGATGCCCAGGGGTGTGTGGGAGCACGGTGCCAGCGCCCGGAGAGCAGCACAGAGCGCTGACTGCTCAGCGGTGCAGGCGGCTGAATGAAAGAAATAAATAACCCAGCCGTGAAAGAGAAGCATTGGCCAAAGCCTCCCAAGAAGCTGTCTGTACTTGCCAGCTGCAGCCCCACTCCCTGGCTCGGTTATCCCTCTGGGAATGACAGCAGGGATGGCAGCTCCTGCAGCCCGGCAGAGACGCAAACCTCTCCCTCCTCCAGTCCTCTGAGTGCTCCGAAATGCCTTTCACCAGCAGAACAATTAGAAATCTAATTCCTATTTCTCCTGCTCAGCTAATTGTCTGTGGACAATTTGATTGTAAGAGTGCCCAGTGATGCAGAATAACCATCTTATTTCTGCTAGACATTGCCTTTGCAATTAGCGCTATTGATTGCATCGCTGTGTTCTCTCACCTGCCGGGGCCCAGGGGAGCGGCTCTCACCTGGCTCATCCCTCCCAGGGTGACGAGGCCGTGTCCTCCCCGTGGCAGCGCTGTCCCTCGGCCATCGGGTCCCGCTGTGGGCTGGGCAGGAGGGTGAGGGCTGTGCTCCAGCGTGGCTCCGATGCTGCTCTCTGCTCCACAGGGAGGAATTTCTCCCCACAGGACTCACAGCCACCCAGGAGGGTCCCCCAAAGCCACCAGGGAGCTCCCACTGAGGACACATCTCTGCCTGCAAGGAACTCTGGCTAGAGCTGGGAGGGCTTGATTAAAAAAAAATATATATATATATAAAAAACCAAAAATTCAGATTTGACAACACCAAAAGGTTCTGGATGAATATGTCAATTCTACTGAATGGTTTGTTTGGAGGGAAAAAAAACCCCAAAAGATCAAAACATTTCATTTCAGCCGATTCAGATTGAAATGTTTTGATTATTTTTTTTCCTCTTCCAAATGACTTTGTTTCAAAGTTTCCCTTAATTTCTTTTTGCTAAACATAAAAAAAAATCTGTGAAATGGCTGTGGTTGGAAGGAAGTACTCTGGCTTGGGCACAGCCAAACCTTTGGTGTAACTGCCACCCTAAAAATTCCCCCCTCCCTTGTTTTTATTTATTAGAATTTCCAGGGATTTTTGTTTTCAGGCCAGCTCTAAAGGACACATGGTTGTGCTTTCCCTGTCACGAAGCAGTCACAGATCTCCTGCTGTCAACAGGAGCTGAGTTGTCCTGGGGGGCTGCAGACCAGCCCTCCCTGCCAGGGCTCAGTGTGGGACCCACTTTGTCTCCAGGATGTGCCCAAAGGGCTGTGGCAGACACCGATTTTGGAGCCAGCCTGGCTCTGGGCAGCACGCGGGGAGACCGAGGGCCTGCTGGTGCTCAGGGGAAGCAGGGCTGGGAAGGAGTGGGGTCCCTGGTGACGCAGCGGGATGCGGAGGCAGCTCCCAGCTCTGCGCCAGGAGCTGGAGGAGAAGATGCTCCTCTGATTCAACCCATTGAGTCACCCTCAAACAGCCACCAGCTCCGGGCCAAGGTGGCTCCAGGCTCCAAGGCCCAGATGGCTGCAGCAGGGAAGAGCTTCCAGAGCTAGAGGAGCGGGTGTAAATAGCAGACTGTGCAATTAACTCCCCCCACACCGGATTTCTGTCCCAGCAGAAGGAACAGCCGAAGTGTTCCATCCATCCTGCTGCCTCCAGGCACTTGGGAGATGCTGCTGGGCCACACATGCAGGGCAGGGACCCAGCTCCTCTCCTGGAGGTGCTGCCAGGCCACATATGCAGGGCATGGACCCAGCTCCTCTCCTGGAGATGCTACTGGGCCACATGTGCAGGGCATGGACCCAGCTCCTCTCCTGGAGGTGCTGCTGGGCCACATGTCCAGGGCATGGACCCAGCTCCTCTCCTGGAGATGCTGCTGGGCCACATGTGCAGGGCATGGACCCAGCTCCTCTCCTGGAGATGCTGCTGGGCCACATGTGCAGGGCATGGACCCAGCTCCTCTCCTGGAGATGCTGCTGGGCCACATGTGCAGGGCATGGACCCAGCTCCTCTCCTGCAAGCCCTGCTTGGAGTCCCACCTCCAGCTCCACCTCCACAGCCTGGACACTCTCAGCAGGGAGCACCCGGACACCCAAAATTCCTACAGCCATGATCCCCCATTAGATGGAGAATGGGACATCCCAAGGCATGGGTCAGCCTGGGCTGGCCACAGGGTGCCCCAGCAGCTGGACACAGGGAGCAGCCTTGGGCTGGGAGATGCTGGAGCTGAGCAGGGAGGAGCAGCTCCAGGGGAGGGAGAGGTGCTAGGAAGGAATTAACGTCTGGATCTATAAAACACTTGGTCCCAATTATTATAATGCACTGATTAGGGGAACTCAATAGTTCTGCTGGTGGTTAATGGCAGTAATTACCCAGATATGACTACAGTGGCAATATTAATAACTCTGGGCCATTAGTATTTGTGAGCAATGAGCACAATACACAGCCCTGAGCCTCCGGCTGGGCCTCGCTCTCCCCTCCAGCTGCAGCCTGGAGCAGGGCTGGCAGAGGCTGGAGTTCAGCTGCAGAGGAGAAGCAGATCCAGGACCTGGCTGATGTTTGTCAGGTCCCGAAGGATCAGAGAAGCATTAAGGTTGGGAAAGACCTCCAAGGTCACCAAGTCCAAGCTTCAACTGAATCCCACTACACCGACTAAACCGTATCACCAGTGCCATGTCTACTCGTTTTTGGAATGCTTCCAGGGGTGGTGACTCCACCACTGCCCTGGGCAGTGGTGCCAGGGCTTGACCACCCTCCCAGTGAAGAAATTATTCCCAATATCCAACCTGCCCCTCCCCTGGCCCAGCCTGAGGCTGTTCCCTCTCCTCCTGTCCCTGTTCCCTGGGAGCAGAGCCCGATTCCCCCCGGCTGCCCCCTCCTGTCAGGGAGTTGTGCAGAGCCACAAGGTCCCCCCTGAGCCTCCTTTTCTCCAGGCTGAGCCCCTTTCCCAGCTCCCTCAGCCGCTCCTGGGGCTCCAGCCCCTTCCCAGCTCCGTTCCCTTCCCTGGACACGCTCCAGCCCCTCCATGTCCTGTTTGTCATGAGGGGCCCAAAACTGACCCCAGGACCGGAGGTGCGGCCTCACCAGTGCCCAGCACAGTGTGGCTGGAGCCACCTGTGCATACAGGGACGTGGCCTCTTGTCCCTCTCTGGTGAGACTGGGAATGTCCCTGCTGGGAGCAGAGGTAACTTGCTGTGATGGTGCTGCTGCAGCCTGGGGCTCCTGGTCACTTGGGATGGCACGGCCTGTCCCCCTCTCCCCCTGTAGAGCTGCTGTCCTGCAGTGCAGGTCACTCGTGTCACACCTCACTGCCCGAAATGTTCCCTGGGGCTGGGACACGGACAAGGGCTGAGGGCTGGCCTGGTGGAGAAGAGGGAGCTGGGATGGATCCACTGCAGGGAGTTCTTCCCAAGCATGATGAACAACCACCCTTGGGCAGGGAGGATGGGGAAAGGCCCCTGGAAGCGGCTTGGAAGAGTCTCAGAGGCCAAGGGCTGGGAGTGGTGGGCGCTGTTTCTCTGAGGAAGAGGCAGGATGGGGCTGGAGCAGCCACCCCTGGTGTCACACCCCCACCAGGGAGCTCCAGGTCGCCACTGAAGGTGTGCCCAGAGGGCCCCACAAGTGCTGTGCGTGCACGATCCCACCAGACTGCAGATCCCCCGCGCTGCTGCCGTCCCTGAGCCTCGGGCTCACTGACCCGGACCTGTGCAGTCACAGTGCGGAGGGGACAGACGGTTCTCTGTCCCGGCACCCTCTCTCAGAGCACTGCAAGGGGCTCAGGAGGGGGAAGCAGCTCCTCCATGCCCAGCCCAGCCCCCTCCTCGCCGCCTAAAGCACCGTCCTCGGGGTCAGGTTACCCTGTGGTTGTCTCCGGTTGTCTCCTCGGCTTCCCCGCTCCCTCCCCATCTGCGGCCGAGACACCCGGCTCCTCCCGCCTGGCATCTGCGTCCCCCCAGGGAGCCCCCGCGACCGCACGGCCCGGCTCTGACTCCAGCCTCGGGCTGCGGTTTCTCAGCTATTTCTCAACAAAAAGGGCGATTAATTGCTCCCTGCTTTTGCCCTCAGCAGAAGATAACTCCCATCAGCCTCCAGGCATTTGGAGATGGTCAGGAGAGCGAGGACATGCTGCTGGGGAGATGCTGAAACTCCATCCAGATGCTGTCAGCTTCCAAAGGCCAGGAGGGTTTGGAGATGGGGACAGGAGGGTTTTGGGATGGGGACAGGAGGGTTTGGGGATGGGGTCAGCAGGGCTTCGGCCACTGTCACCAGGAAGGGATGTTCCCTGCCCTGTGCACTACAAATCCAGCAGGGCTTTGGCCACTGTCACCAGGAAGGGATGTTCCCTGCCCTGTGCACTCCAAATGCAGCCTCCATCCTCCTCCGAATACCCAGGGAACTTTGGCACTCGGTGTCTCCAGCTCAGCCGTAATGATGGGAGTATTTAGCACACAGCGCCGTGTATTCAAACACTCCGGCAGTCAGAGACACCCTGTCACCCAGGTGACACGTCTCTTACATGCTGCCAATTTAGCAGCCGCGGCAGCAAGACGCCCCTGGAATCTGGGTTAGCGCTGGCAGCCGCTGCTGGCGGCCCCGGCTGCGAGGGGAGGAAGGGATGGGAGCACATGGCATCCCCTCGGCCCCACGGACAAGCCCCCAGCACACCCGGGTCGGGTGGGAGGCCTTGGCAGCCCCTCCAGCAGGGAGGCTCAAAGCAGGCAATTTAAAATAAAAATAATTTAAAAAAAAATCTCTGGTTATTTTCCACTGAAATTTTGTGAAGAAATCTTCTTTTTCTCCTTTTCTCTGCATTGCCTTCAGATTCTCCCCTCCCTGCCAAACCCTTTCCTTTCACAAACGAAAAACCCCAAACAAAAGCTGTCAGGACAGAAGATGGTGAACATGCCTGGCTTCCCAGCAGCCAAAACCTGAATTTCCTAACCAAGCCCAGAAATATTTTTTACCCTGAGAATTTCCAGTCTCTTGGTTCCCATTACAAAAAAAGGAAAGCTTTTCCACAGACCCTGCAGCAGTCCCTCAGTGAGTGACCAATGCTTTGGCATAATTACAGTGATTAAGCTGTTTGCAGCGGTTTCACTCTGGATGCCAAAGGACAACACCCTGTCCCTGTCACATCCCTCTGGATCTTGTCTCCTGCCCCGGGCAGGGGCCAGACCCTGGGGTTTGGGGTCACCCCGTTTGCAGGCAGAGCACGGAGGGTGCAGGCACCCCATGGCCTGCATGGACTGGCCAAAGTGATCTATCCCAAAGTGACCCGTCCCTGGTTCACATCCACGGGTGGTGAGGTGCAGGTTGGAATTAGGAAATGTCACTGCGATGCCTGATGCACAAGCTACAATTACACAGCTCCTGGAACACCTGGAAGCCAAAGCTCACCTTTCCTTGGTGAGCTGGAGCGGTGGATTAGACCAGGGATTTTTTTTCATGTCTTTGTGCCTTTGTCATTCCATATTCAATTTTCAAGCTTTGTCAAGGCTCCTTTTGGCCATCCCCTAATTCCTGATGCCTTTTAATGTGTCTCAGCTCACACATCCTCCTGGCCCAGCCCATCCCCAGGGCTGGGGACTCGCAGCCCACTTTGGTGATGCCATGATGATTTTTTGCCTTTTCTTTTAAACCCTTTTTATACCTTTTTACAACTTCTGTATTCCTTAGTGCTTTTTGCCTACATTCTTGGACTTGTTTGCTAAGCTAAGAGACTCAACATTTTAGAGGTTTTGTAGGTAGGGATCAGTGTGCCCAGACCCCAAGGTCCTCTCCAGAACACATTTTGTAAACTAAGACAGAACCATCCAGGGGAAGGTTCCTCGGGGAGGGGGGTTCATTCTAGCCTCTCATTGGGGAATTTATGATAGCTATGCTAATTAGTAAAACCTATGTTTACCAGATCTTTTGGGAGAGAGCTCAGGGCAGTGTATTGAGGTGCATTCGACCTGGACGTGGTGCACCTAAGGATCCTTAAAATAAATACCAAGGTACAATCGCTTTTTTCCCTTCTAACCATGTTTGACTCTTGATTTTAAGACCAGGAAAAGGCATCATTGGAGCCGTGCAGGCAGGCACGGCTGGTGTGGGCTGTGAGAGTGGGAGGCTCTGGAGACGTCTCCCTGCTCCACTCCACGTGCACCAGGAACACGCTGGGATGCTGCAAACCCTGCGCCTTCCCTTCTGCACGCTCTGTTCCCATTCCAGGCCACCTCCAATCCCCACCCTGTGGCTGGGGCTTGCAGAGGGCTGGGTAACTTTATGATCGATAATAACATTGGTAGTTATTCTTGTCAAGAGAAGGTTAATTGCACCTCCTGCCTGGGGGCACCAGCTGATCACCGCGGGGGCTGGGAAGGCATTTTCTGCCTGTGCTCAGCATTTCCCAACCCCACAGGCTGCAGGATGCAGGGATGGACCATGTGCTGGAGCATCAGGTGCTGCGGGGCGAGGGGAAGCAGGGGAGCACTGCTGTGACCCTGCTGTCAGGGGGCTTTGGGGCGCATTGCTGTGACCCTGCTGTTGGGGGGCTTTAGGGGAGCACTGCTCTGACCCTGCTGTCAGGGGGCTTTGGGGCACATTGCTGTGACCCTGCTGTTGGGGGGCTTTAGGGNCAGTGGGCGTTGGGGCACATTGCTGTGACCCTGCTGTTGGGGGGCTTTAGGGGAGCACTGCTCTGACCCTGCTGTCAATGGGGTTTTAGGAGAGCACTGCTGTGACCCTGCTGTTGATGGGGTTTTAGGAGAGCGCTGCTGTGACCCTGCTCTTGGGGGGCTTTAGGGGAGGACTACTCTGGCCTTGCTTTATGGGGGAATTAGGGGAGCACTGCAGTGACCCTGCTCTCAGGGGGCTTTAGGGGAGCACTGCTGTGACCCTGTTGTTGGGAGGAATTAGGGGAGAACTTCTGTGACCCTTCTGTCAATGCGGCATTAGGGGACAACTGCTCTGACCCTCCTGTTGTGGGGCATTAGGGGAACAGTGCTGCGACCCTGCTGTCAATGGGGCTTTAGGAGAGCACGGCTGTGACCCAGCCCTTTGGGGGGCTTTAGGGGAGCTCTGCTCTGACCCTGCTGTCAATGGGGCTTTAGGAGAGCACTGCTGTGACCCTGCAGTCAATGGGGCTTTGGGGGAGCACTGCTGTGACCCTGCAGTCAATGGGGTTTTAGGGGAGCACTGCTGTGACCCTGCTGTCAGGGGGCTTTGGGGGAGCATTGCTGTGACCCTGTTGTTGGGAGGAATTAGGGGAGAACTTCTGTGACCCTTCTGTTAATGCGGCATTAGGGGACAACTGCTCTGATCCTGCTGTTGGGGGGCATTAGGGGAATGGTGCTGTGACCCTGCTGTCAATGGGGCTTTAGGGGAGCTCTGCTCTGACCCTGCTGTCGATGGGGTTTGCAGGTGTCAGGTCCCACACGGTGATGCTGCCCCAGGTGGGATCATTACCCACCTCATGGCCGCCCACCGCGCTGGGATGTGGTGGGAAGGAAGCCCCTGGATGTACTCCCAGCAGGATGGGGTGTCTCGGGGTCACCCTGGCCTCTCCAGCGTGACATGGGGACACGGGGGCCGCCCAGCCCCCTGCGAGGCAGAGGGACACGTGTCCCTGCAGCGGCGGTGGCTGAGCGGCCGCTGTGCCCCAGCCCTGGTGTGACTGTGTCGCAGTGTAATTTTATGGCTTGTGGCTGCCGTGAGGATAAAGCCGGCTGTGCACCCAGCAGGGAGAACAGCCAGAGGAGCTGTGGCCGTGTTCCCTTCACAGATCCCAGCAGGCAGCAGCAGCCACGCTGGGCTGTGCTGGGCAAGGGGGCAGGAGAGGACTTGATCTCCCACGCTGCAAGGGTGGCAAAGGAGCACAGAGTGAGGGTGCTGCAGAGAGACCTCTGTAGTTTGCAGGGACACGGTCCTGCATGTCTGTCTGTCTGTCTGTCTGCGAGCTCCCCTGCCCCTCTTCCTGTCCGTTCCCAGCCATCCCAACCCCCCTTTTCCCTCCCTTTCTCACTCTTGCATTTATAGTCTGTGCCCGTGGCCTCGTCTCCAGCCTCGCGTGTGACCTACTTACACACAGAGCCCCAGTTCTTGCCTTTTCTCTCCCGAACAATGCGGGGGCCCTGCTGCCACGCCGCCTGCTCCGAGCACAATGCCAGCGGCTCCGGGGAGCCTGTCCCCGAGCCTGTCCCCTGCCCCCGAGCCCCCGCTGGTGGGTGCGGAGCCTGTTCCCAGCCTGCGGTCAGCACCTTGCACGGAGCCTGCTGCCCTGCCGCTGGCACGGGGAGCCGGGCATGGCCGGCTGCTGCCTCCCGGGCTGCCTGCAGACAGCACGGGCAGCGGGGCAGCGCAGCTCGGGGTGCTCGGGCAGAGGCTTCTCCCAGCTGTGCCTGGGGCCAGCCGGCAGCACCGCCAGCTGTGCTCGCCCTGTGCCGATGCCAGCCTGGCCCTTCAGGGATCCACTCCAGGGATCAGGACAAGGATGTGCCCCTTCAGAGGTCCCTGCTGCAGGTCCGAGCACCTGAATTTGGGTTCAGGACAGAGGTGGGAGAGGCAGGTGAGGTGTCTGCAGGGGAGGTGATGCTGTTCAGACCCGGTCCCAGGATCAGGTTTGGGTCGGGGGGCCACGGTGGCCTGGCAGCAGGCAGGGGCAGTGCCACCGGGGCTGTATCTCTGCCCTGGATCAGGGTGGCTGCTGCTGACTCTGCTCCATGCTGAGGGGA
Organism: Dicrurus megarhynchus; assembly: GCA_013399195.1. Classification (NCBI taxonomy): domain Eukaryota; kingdom Metazoa; phylum Chordata; class Aves; order Passeriformes; family Dicruridae; genus Dicrurus; species Dicrurus megarhynchus. The sequence continues at coordinate 324,412 of VXAD01008732.1, forward strand.
TCCTGGGGGAAAAACCCACTCCACATTTCGGTGTTGCTTGTCTAGGCAAAACCATCCCCCTGAAAATCCCGAGGGAAGTGGGGAGAGCTCCACGCACAGAGGCACACAGGGCACGGGCAGGTCACGATGCCCAGGTGTGTCCCTGCTGCAGCTGCTCAGGACAGAGCTGGTGTGAAGGGCAGGAGGCTGTGCCAGCTCAGGTGCTGCTCCAGGGGTCTGTGACATGCTGGTGACACCGCCCAGAGCGTGGGGATGCTCCCACTCAGCCCCGGCCCGGGCTGCCTGTGGGTGTGTTAAGAGGAGGGGGCTCCCTACCTCCACTAATGGGAGTAATAAGGTAATTAGGGGCTGCATAATCAGGGCCTTGTTGCTATGCAAACACTGAGTCAAGAGATGCCCCTGTCTCCCCCGCACACCTGATAAGTCTCGAGAGATAGAGATGCTCTCTGGAGATTTGTGGCTTCTCTGGGCTGCCCCTGCTGCTTGTTACAGAGCAAGAAAAAATGTTCATCCTTCCTTCCCCACCGCTGTCCTCATCAGCTCTGTGATGGGGAGGCGTGGAAAGGGATTCCCGCCCCGAGGAAGGAGGCAGAGGATGAGTTCCCCTCTGCTGAGGACCCGCTGGCTCAGGTTCGGCCTGCGAGCAGTGCCAGCAGCTCGTGTCTGCTCGCCTGGAGTTTTCCACCTGCACATGGAGATGACAAATTATTTCAGCCCCATGGTGTCCCCAAGGCAACTCCAGTCCCATCTGCCTGGGGCTGTCGGGGATGTCTGAGGCAGGGCTGGGGGCTGTGGGGAGCTGGGGATTCAGCTCCAGTCACCCCCCATTGCAGCACCAAAGGTGCCCCTCACACCCCGGCTGCACTTCAGCCCCGAGCAGAGACCTGTGGCTGTCATCACACATCCCTGTGGAGCAGAGACCACGACACAGCGTCACCTCAGCACCTTCTTCATACCCCACACTCAGTCACAGCCTGCTGGGCTGCTGCCTCCTGGTGCCCCAGCTGGGCTGGGGGCCCAGGGCTCTGTGTGCCCGTGGTTGAGCTGCTCCGCTGCCGCAGAGGCAGGGCACTGACAGGGGCTGTAAATTGTCAGGCCCTGTAAAGCATTTAATGATTTTGAATTTATCTGCATCGATAAATACATGACAAGGTAACAGTCAAATAAATACCCATTAGTGCACTTGCTCTCTTTTTTTTAATTACGAGCTCGGGTGTAACCAATCATTTTCTGCTAAGCAAGCGCTGCAGGAAATCTTCATTAGCACCAGCCCCGGCGAGCTCTGCAGCCTGGGGAGGAGGGAGAGAGCCAGCAGGGAGGTTTGGCCCCACTGCAGCCTGCTCACCCAGCTCAGGGGGATGCTGATACCCACTCCTCCAGCCCGGGCTGGAGGCAATGTCAGGAGAGGGAGGTTTGAGGCAGGGATTTTCCAGGGGGACCTTCTTGGTCTCTACAGCTCCCTGGTAGGAGGAGTCAGGTGGGAGTTGGGCTCTGCTCCCAGGTAAGAATGACAGAACAAGAGGAAATGGCCTCAAGCTCTCCCAGGGAAGATTGGATATTAGGAAAAATTTCCTCACTGAGAGAGTGGTCAAGCACTGGCACTGCCCAGGGCAGCGATGGCGTCACCATCCCTGCAGTGTTTGAAGAGTTGCTGGATGTGGCACTTCCTAGTATGGTTCAGTGGGCACGGGGGTGCTCAGCTGAAGGTTGGAGGTGATGATCTTGGAGGCCTTTTCCATTCCCATTAATTAGGGAATTAATGATTCCCTAACCCTGGCTGGGGGCTCTGCACACCCCAATTTCTGGAGGCAGGTGCCAGGTTATCACGGCATGCGCAGAGGCTGGGTCTCACTCACCGCTGGGCCATCGGTGCCTCGGGTCATCCTCCCCACCCCCTGCACACTGGGCCATCCAGAAAGTGCCAGGGGGCTGCAAACCACCCTGGCTGGCACCTCAGAGCACGTCCTGTCCTGTCCTGGCAGGTGCTGCACCCAGGAGGGGGCATGAAAAAATACAAAAATGCTGTCAAGGGGAAGGGCTGTGAAATCCTGGAGCTCCAGCTGTGGTGGTGCTGGGCACCTCTGGCATGAGCCATGGCACTGCTGTGACAGCCCTGGCTGCCAGGGAGAAGGAGCAGGAGGAGCTGGGTGAAAGACACATCCCCAGCTGGCGTGGCCCTGCAGGGATGGGGCACAATCAGGCCACCAGCAGGTCACTGTCCTGGGCACAGAGCTGGAACCAGGTGGGTGAAGGAGTGGGGTGAAGGGCAGAGCCTGCCCTGTCCCTTTCCAGCCTCCCCTTCATCCCTCCGTGCCAAGCCTCTGGCTCAGAGAGGGGCACGGGCAGAACACGGCTCTGTTGCTCTGTCTGATTTCTGTCTGGCAACATTTTTCCAGCAGAGCAGCTTCTAAACTCCGAGCATCTCCTGGGAACACGTCGATCCTGATGATATTTTTCTATGGAGAAGTGTCAAATCAAATGATTTCAACTTTCACATTTTGTTTCAATAACGTAGAAAGGATTTTTTCCAATGAGAGGCGAACATTTCAATTTGACATTATCATTTGGTTTCATTCCATTTGGGCTTTTATATTATCATATTACTCCAAATCTACATTTCTAGCCTATCTAGTGCTTCACTGTTTAATGATTTAGCAGCATCAAAACCCAGCGAAACGTTTTGGTATTTCTGGGTGAATTTCTCCCCCCACCTTGAAATTTGTACATTTTGGGAAAGTCTGCGTTGGGAAGCCCCCAGATTCCGAGGGGATGGAGCTGCCATCTTGCAGCTGGCTCTGGCACAGAGCATTGTGTGGAGGCAGCAGCAATCCGGGGCACTCTGTCCTGTGCTGGAGCCAAGGAAGGACACAGATGTGACCTGCTCCGTGCTGCACAGCCATAAATAGTGAGTGGCAGGGCTGGGAGGGAGGAAGGTGAAGACATTGCACACCAAGTGGAGAGAAACTCGCCAACAGGAGTCGGGAAACAGGGTGCCCTTGCCACCCACAGCCTGCTGTCCCTGGAGAGTGGGGAAGGCTGGATGCAAGAGCGGAATCCACGGAGCAGGGGATGAGCAGCAATGCACAAGCAGGGTGTTCTGGATGGGGTTTTTTGGGGGTGATGGAGAACTGCCAGGATTTCCCCTTCATGGACCGAGGGCTAGCACACATCTCCGCTTCCCAGCAGCAAGTGAAGGCAGGAGCCTGCTTTCCCCTTTGCTGGAGCAGCGCTTGGGGCAGAGGGACTGTGGCTTCACCTCCTCGTTTGGGCACTGAGTGCATGCCCCCTGATGAATCAGAGTCACGTCAGGTCTCCCACAGCTGTGCCAGGGCTGTGCTGGAGCGCTGGAGGAGGCAGGGTGGCAGCCTGGGCACTGCCCCTGGACCCGCGCCCTGCAGAGGTGGCTCAGCCCCTCCCCGGGCAGTGAGAGTCTGCAGAGGGGCGTTGGGGTACCCCAGACCCCGAGTGCCACCTGCACCCACACGCAGCCTGCCAGGCTCCTGCCCCCCGCTCTCCCGCAGCCCTGTTGCTCGCAGGGTGGATTAAAAGCTGCTTTAATGGATATTTATGATCCCCATCACAGCCTTTTACTGCCTGTCCTTTCCCATTACGGCAGCGCGGGCCCAGGCTGTGGGCGGGGAGGGGGCTGGGGCTGCACGGGGGGGGTCTGGGATGGCTGCCTGGAGCCATCAGCAAAGCCCTGACACCCCACCAAGGCTTCAGCCAGGGGGGCTCCGTGCTCCCCCGTAGGCCTCACAGCAGAACCATCCGTGAGTACCCCCCTGTATCCCTGACTCCGACTCTCCAGCTGGGGAAACTGAGGCAGAGGGAGGAGTCAGTGCCTCTGCCACTGTCCCCAGGGGTTTGGGTGGTGTCACACGCTGTGCACGTGGAGCTGGGGGTGCGCAGGGGTGAGTCAGGGGTGGCAGCCGAGAGTGACCCTGGGCAAGGGCACAGTGGCCGTGGGGGGATGTGCTGGAGGAGAGGCCGCAGGTCTTGGCAGGAGCCGTGGGTAGGAGCCAGGCCTGTGGGAATCTGCCTCCCCTGGCATGTGCTGAGCACAGGCTGCTGCCTTTTGAGGCTGGCGATGCTCTCGGACCGCACAGGAAACCCTCGCTGAACCGCCGGGCTCCTCTCACTGGCTCTAAGTGAAACTCCCCCAGGACAGCATATTAAACTTGACCTGTGCACCACCTCCAAGATTAACATCAGAGGAGAAAGAATTAAAGGTCTGCGGAGGGCAGAGCAGGGGAGGAGGCGGGCATGTCTCTCCTCTGCTGCTCCGGGAAGGGGTGGAAGGGCAGCTCTCCGGGGAGCTCTGCGGTCCAGCCCGCTCCGCCGAGCTGCCGGAGGAGCGCGGCACCGCAGCGCGGCACTTGCTGGCAGGGAAAGTTGATGTTCTCCTTCCCCAGCTCAGTGAGAACATGGACAGGCAAAAAAAACCCACCCCAAAACACTCCTTTGAGGCAGCAGGGGACACCAGGCATCAGGTGCTTTCCACAGGGATGGGGCTGCTGGCCGGGCAGTGCCCTGCTGCCCACGGGACTCCGACCTGCTGAGTGTGACACAGCAGGGACCCGCCGGGGGCAAGGGCAGCAGGGCTGGCAGGGGGTCCCTGCAGGCATCACACGGGGCTCACGCTCCCACATTCACTCTGCACCACGAGCGGGGCTGTGCTGGGCTGTTGTGCACACTCTGCCTCCTCAGGGACCACCTCCGTGTCACATCCAGCCGCTTGTCCTGGGAGCTGAGCCACAGCTGAGCCACAGCTCTGCTCAGACACGCCGCAGTGGGTCAAAGATGCACCCAGACCTGCCTGTGGGTGGGAATCTCTGGGACAGGGACAGGAGCCAGGGAACGGCCGGAGCTGGGCCAGGGCAGGCTCAGGCTGGAGCTCAGGGAAAGGTTCTTCCCCCAGAGGGTGCTGGGCACTGCCCAGGCTCCCCAGGGAATGGGCACGGCCCCGAGGCTGCCAGAGCTCCAGGAGCGTTTGGACAGCGCTGCCAGGGATGCCCAGGCTGGGATTTGGGGTGTCTGGGCAGGGCCTGGGGCTGGACTGGATGATCCCTGTGGGTCCCTCCAGCTCAGGATGTTCTGTGATCCTGCCAGGGAGGACGCGTTTTCGCAGCAGCGTCATGCTCACCCCATCAGAGAGCAGGAGGCACCGCAGGCACTTACAGCCTTCAAGAGCTGACAAGCCGGTGAGAATGAAAAGTTCAAAACCAGTGCTCGGGACGTGTAAGTGTCTGTGGAACCAAACTGCCATTTGGGTGGGAGCACGCGTGCCAGGCCCCGTCTCCTCCCGCGCCGTGTGCTGCCAGAAAAGGTCACCCTTCAGCGGGCTGGAGTCACCCAGCCTCCCCCGGGTGGGGGACGCGGCTCTCGCTCCTCTTAATGAGGTGACCTTCGCGGCAGCGGACGCCTGCACTGCTCCCTGAAGAGTCGACAGGTCAAATTAAGCAGGTGTTTTATTCTGCCCCGTCTCCGGCTGTCGGGGAGCGGAGTGTGAGACAGACAGAAATGAAATGAAGGTGTCGCTGGTTTTCCTCCCTCCCTGTATTATTTTACAGCCTGGACATAACTGATGGGTTTCTGGGGTGTTCTGTCTCGGGGCAGAATCCATCCAGCTCCAGCCCAGGGGTGGGCGGAGGCGTGGGTGGCTGCACCAAGGGGGAACCAGCGCTCCTCTGCAGCTTCCCAGGGCAAGTGCAGGGGTTGAGGGCTGGAGCCCCTCTGGAGCCAGGCTGGGAAAGCTGGGGGTGCTCATCTGGAGAGGAGAAGGCTCCAAAAAGACCTCAGAGCCCCTTGCAGGCCCTAAAGGGGCTCCAGGAGAGCTGCAGAAGGGCTGGGGACAAGGGATTCAGGGACAGGACACAGGGAATGGCTTCCCAGTGCCAGAGGGCAGGGCTGGGTGGGATCTGGGGAAGGAATTGTTCCCTGGGAGGGTGGGGAGGGGCTGGGATGGAATTCCCAGAGCAGCTGTGGCTGCCCCTGGATCCCTGGTAGTGTCCAAGGCCAGGCTGGACATTGGGGCTGGGAGCAGCCTGGGACAGTGGGAGGTGTCCCTGCCCATGGCAGGGGGTGGAACAGGATGGTCTTTAAGGTCCCTCCCAACCCAAACCATTCTGGGATTCTGTGATCTCTGAATTGCTGCCACTGCTGGGGAAGACTTTTCCCCTCCATGCAATGTGCCAGGCACTGCCCTAAACCCTAAAGAAAAGTGAAAAGCAGACCCTGCTGGCACCAGACTGCTCAGTCCCCCCCTGAAATTACTCTGCCCTCACTCCTGGAGTGGCTCATCCCAGCCTTGCCCTCTGTTGTGCTGCCTGGGGATCACAGGTATCTCGAACAGGCCTTGGGGCTCCTGCTCACCTGACCCATAAGGCCTGTCCTGGCTTTTGCCCAGCCCAAACCCCTTGATTTGGCTCTTCCCAACCCGACAGGGTTGCACTGACCCTTCGTCACTCAACACTGGTGTTGTCAACGTCCCCAAATGCCGTGGCCCTGTGTAGGATGTGCCCTCTGCCAGACAATGGGGTGTTTGCAGTCCCAGAAAGGGAGGAGATGGCAGCTGAGCTGAGCATGGACTGTGGAAGGTTCATGGGACACTGTGAGGAGTCAGCTGGGCACACTGGGAACCTGTCCTGGCCAGGTTCTGTCATCAGTCCCAGGCAGAGCGTGGGCAATGAAACGTAAGAGCAAGGCAGGAGCACCAAGGCCGGTCTCTGGCCGCACTAAAGGGAGTTTCTAGGATGGTTCCTGCCTTTAACAGTGGTCAGGGGCCTCTCCTGGGTTTATTGCAGGTCCAACTGCAGAGCTTGTGCTTGGCAGGGGGGACAGGGAGCTGTGCGTGTCCAGCCAGGGGCTCACTGGAAGCCAGACACAGCAACAGGCTGGGGACATTCAGGCCTTGCGTCAGTTTAAAAGCTGCTCTGGAGAGAAACAAAATGTAGAAGCTCTTTCCATCCCTTCAGAAACATCCACAGAGCCCTGGGGCACATCTCTGCAGCCTCGGGCCAGACCAGGGCCGTGGCTGTGGCACCAGGACCAAGCCAAGGGGCAGCCGAGCACCAGGGGTTGGAGCAAGGATGGAATGTTCCACCTGGGGTGTGTTTGGCACTGTCCAGTGCTCTCCAGAGGGGCATGTCTCACTGCAGGCTCCTTCCACGGCCATCAGCCCCTCGTGCTGAGGGGCCCAGCCCAGTGCTGGGGGCCACACTGGGGCAGGAGAGGCTGGGGAGCAGCTGGGGCCGGTGGTGTGCCAACAGCCAAGCCCGGGGGGGCTGTTACAGTGCTGTCCCTGGAGCACAGGGATTTCAGCAGGGGGATTTATCCTCCCACAGATTCCCCTCCACATCTCCTCTACAGAGCAATGCTATTTCCCTGGGTTTCCAGAGTCCAGGGCTGGAAGATGGAGCCCTCCCTTCCATGGAAGCATCAGTGGAGCCCCCGGACACTGCCAAGCTGGGGACCTGGCAGAGACAAGCGGTGGAGGGGAACATCTCCTTCCTATTGCACCCATCCATATTCCTGTGGCAGTGGGATTCTCCTGCCAGGAGAAGGCATCCAGGACGTTCCTCGCACAGAGAGCTGAATCTGAAAGGGCCTGTTCCCCATCCATGGGGCTCCCCACACAGTCAGGATCTGCAGGCACACGCTGTGTGTGCAGCCAGTATCCCGGAAATTCCCTGAGCAGGGAACATGGACCCTTGTCCAAAAACCTTATTTGCACAGGGCTGGTCATGCCAAGTCGCAGGAGAGTCGCCAGGGGCCCGTGTGGCATTTGCATTGGCACAACCTCCCTGGCATCCAGCAGGGAACAGCCCTGGTACCTGACAGACTCCAGTGCCCAGCTGTGCCCAGCTGTGCTGCACAGGTACTGGCAGAGGTGGCTCAGCACAGAGAACCCGTCTCTGACCAAAGGAATTCCCAGAAAGGGAGCACCAGCTCCTGACCGCCTCTTGCACCGCAAACGAGCTGCCTAAACTCAGGCACTTGTCTACAAGCCAGGAGGAAATTCTGCCTCCTGGGCTGTGCTTCAATTTCCACCTTCTTCAAAGACCTGGCTGCGGGGCAGAGATGACCTTCCCAGAGGGGATTCTTGTGAGGCCATTTCTGGAGGGAGAAAAAGCCATTGAAACCACAGAGACACCAAAATGCCCTGGGCTGCTGTTGAGCCTGTGATGAGCTGGGCCAGCTCCAGCCCCAGCAAATCTCGCCCCCTCCCTCACTGAAACGTGGCTCTTTCCACGCACCGTGGTGCTCTCTGGACAGGCCAAGCCACCCTTCCTGCCTGTGCTTTGTCATCCTGCCCATTTAGCATCTGTTTTCCATGGGTCCTTCACCTCCCAGCCCCAGAGCACCTGCCCTGGCCTCGGAACCATCTCCCGAATCTCCCACCTCCCTCACCCCAGGCTGGTTTTTGTCCCTCATCCCAGCACCCAACACGCTGGTGAACATCTTTGGGCCTGGGGGTGGAGTGCTGTCCTGAGGAGGGGCAGGATGTGTGTGGTGCCTGCTTTGGCTTTGCACTGGGAAGCAGCCGTGGGAACTCACACAATAATGTGACCTTGCCACAGGGGCGACAGGGACATCCCTGAAACTGTGGTGGGGAGATTTAGGCTGGAGCTCAGGGAAAGGTTCTTCCCCCAGAGGGTGCTGGGCACTGCCCAGGCTCCCCAGGGAATGGGCACGGCCCCGAGGCTGCCAGAGCTCCAGGAGCGTTTGGGCAGTGCTGCCAGGGGTGCCCAGGCTGGGATTTGGGGTGTCTGTGCAGGGCATGGGGCTGGACTGGGTGATCTCTGTGGGTCCTTCCAGCTCAGGAAATTCTGATTCTGTGCTCCCCTGGGCCCCACTGAGCCCGCAGGAGCTGCTCCGTGCTCCTCCTGTGACAGCACCAGGGGAGATGAAAAGGGCCGGGGGTGCAGCAGCAGCCGGGGCTCTGCGGTGTTCCCTCCCAGGGGGGTGGGGAGCGGCGTGGGTGAGGAGAGGCAGGAGACGGCAGCAGCAGCCAGAGCAAATGGTTCTTTATTTTATCTCCAGGATAAAAAGGAATACGGAAGCCGGGTTCCTAAGATGAGGTGCCTTCATCTCGCTGCACAGCGTTTGATCATCCCGATGTTTTACAAGGAGGTGTATGGTTGAATTATCATTAGAGGAGGTGATGGTGCTGAAGAGTAACAGAAAACTTCCTCCATGGCGACCCAGACTCCTGTTCTGTGCCTGCAGGGAGCAGAGCAGGAGAGCCCAGGGGCTGGCACGGCTCTCATTCAGGGCCCAGGAGGCAGGAGCAGCTCCCGAGCCCTGTGGAGGGTCTGTCCCCGAGCTCCTCTGTCCTCTCCGTGCTGGGAGGCGGCTCTGGGAGTTGGGGAGAGCAGCCCTGTCAGGGAGCACGGTGTGTGCCCAGGTACCCTGGAGCTGTCAAACCTAGGAGATGCTGAAGGTCGATCCCAGCACGCTGGCATGGGGAAACAGCCCAGCCCAGCGTGGATCCGGGTCAGCTGGGACTGTGGGGAGATCCCGGGGGTGGCTGGGGTCCAGAGCACTGGCGTGTGGCAACGAGGACAAAGAGATCTTGGAGCCAAGGATCCTGAGGCTGGGAGTGCTGGCATCTCCATCAGAGCGGGAATTCTCGCCTCTTTTTCCGCACCGGTGCCCCTAATCATCCATCCATCACCCATCCCTTCTGTCCTGAGTCCTCCAGCAGGTGTGCGGATGGCTGGCATGCCTGCATTGCCAGTGCCTGCTCCGAGTGCAGGCTTGCCTAGCTATGGAGCAAGTGCCATTTCCAGAGCCTCATTAGTATTTGCATTGTTGCACGGCTGTCTAAGAGAAGCAGCAGCTAAGTGAGCCAGTCAGATCTCGCTAATTTGCATGTTAATGAAGCCCACAGAACGCAGCTTAGAGAGACTGCCTTGCTAGACCTATACATGCAGGCTGTATATGCTTCGGAGACACAGCAAACACTGTAGGCAGACACCCAGATGGCTGCAGAGACAGACAAACAGATGGCTCCCTACAGCCGAACGGCGTGGGGGAGGCTCTGGGAGGGAGCTGGGGTGAGGCACTGGAGGGAGGGGGGAAGGATAGCGAGATGGAGAGATGGAGAGATGGAGAGATAAAAAACTATGAATGGAGAAACAGATTAGTCAAGGATTGTGAACATGCTTGGAAATAAGAATCTCACCGTGTGGGGTGGTTTTTTTAATAGAAAGGTTGTGCATAACCTCTTGCAGAGCACAGGTCCCAGTGGGGCTGTATCTTTGCCCTGGGTGAGGCTGCAGAGGTTGGGTGTCGGGACAGACCTGGCACAGCTGGTGGGTGGCTCGATGGACATCCATGGGCTCTGGCTGCTCTGTAGGCAGCTGCCCAACCCCAACTCTGCTGCCCAGGGTGCAGGGACTGCCTGGACTGCCCTCCTTAGCCCTCCCTCGGAGGACTGGAACAGTGGCAAACAAGACTGTAACTGAAGGAGAGAGAGAGAGAAATATGTACATATTTACATAAATTTCTAGTGCGAGTGGATGGGGTTGTGTGTCAGTCATGAAAGGCAGCAGACGCAGCTCATGGGGGAGCTGGTGAACGTGGGTTCATCCTGCCCTGGGAGAGGGGCTCACCCGACCCTGGAGGTGCTCCTGGAGAATGTCACACTGCCAGCCTGGGGAGCCAGCGTGCAGAGCCAGCAGAGCCCCTGCTCCAAGCACTGGTGGCCCAGCTGGGACATCCTGCATGCACAGCTACACCTCCGTGGGGTCAGCACCACCAACACTGCTCCTGAGCTGGGAGAGAGAGTCTGGAGGGAGAGCACATCTCCCCACATCCCCATCTCCTGGTGGATTGGGGCTGGGACTCCGCCTGAGGTGACACTGGGCTGAGAAGTCAGTGCTGTCTCCCTTGCCAAGGAGTCACTCTTCCCAGCAGTGCTCGATCTGGCCCTGGATAGGGTTGGCTGCCCCATATCAGCAGGATATGAGCTGGAGCCACCAGCCAGCCCATCACAGACACCCGTGGGACTGATTCTCACAGCCCCATCCCTCTCCTGCCTTTATTTGCCCCTTCTGGCTGTGTCTGTGAGGTTTCTGCCATGAGGGTGTGAGGCACAGGCAGGAGGGGCAGACAAGGACCCTGCACCGGGCAGGGACAGCCCTGCAGCTTTGCAGCCACAGCGAACACACAGATCTGTAGGGCTGCTGTGTTTCGTCATCCTGTCCAAAGGTGTCAAAGGGTTGTGGGCATCTCTGGACACTCAGGCTCACTGGGAGAGGAGCTCAGACCCTGAACTGCTGCCGTGGTTTAAATCAGGCTGCCCCGGAGCCCAGCTTTGCTCAGCCTGGGTGTTTGATGGGCGGCAGGGCTGGAGCCAAGGTGCTTGTCCGGTGGCCACTGCCTCGACCCTGGTCTCAGCCTGGCTCCCCCGGGCTCGTTGGAGACCCCGGTGCTGCACAGGGGTGCTGCAGGCAGCAGGAGCACGCACAGAAGAGGCGAGGGAGCACTCAGTTCCCCTCACTGCCGCAGTTCCTGGGGGAGGAGGAGCGGCTCCTGCCCGGGATGGGGCTGGCACACAGCTCGGTGCCAGCGCTGCCAGGTCTCACACAGCTCGGATGTCTGACACGTCAGTCAGCACAGCCGGGCCCCTGCCATGCCCATTAACCACGGCGCTGATGCGCGGCGGCCCCGAGCCCTGACAGCCCCTGCGGAGCAGCGTGACAGGGCTGGGGCGGGGAGCGGGGCACAAATTACAGATGCCCCCACTGAGCCACACGCAGCCTCTCCAGAGCATCCCAGAACGGGGAGGGACCGGGCGCAGGACGGCCCTGTCCTGGAGCATCGCTGAGCTCCGTACCTCCTCCCACGCTTCGAGATCTCCAGCTGGGAGAGCCCACAGACACCCAGGACATCATTAATTCGTGGCAGCGATTGTTTCAGCGCCCTCGCTGTTCTCACACCCTGCTCTGCGGGGCTGGGGGGCTTCGGACACAAAGTCCCCCGAGCTATCAGGGCCGCATCCCGTAATCGAGGTGATGCCTTGACAATCCGGCCCTATTCTGCCGGCGGGATTTGTATGCGGCAGGGAGCTCCAGCCCGGTGCTCCTGTGGGAATCGATGGCAGTGGATTAGAGGCCATTGAGGTGGGTAATCCCCCCACAGCACAATGCAGGAATTTGGCTGGTGGGATTGCTCTGCTCAGGAGGGATCCTCCTTGGCTTTGGGAGCATTTCAAAGGGTCCCTGTGAGCACCATGGGACGCGACCGGCACGGTCTGTGGTTATCCCTGGAGCAAGAACAAAAGCAGGGAAAATAAAGATGAAAGGACCTGGCTTGATCCAGCCCTGGCTACAGACAGCCCCACACCTGTGTCCGTGGGAGAGAGGAAGACGTGGCAGGACTTCACGTGTGACCCTTGGCCACTAGGCTGGGCAGGAGCGGTGACACAGATGGTGGTGCAGAGCTGGGGAGGTGTCCCAGGCATTCCTGTGTTGACTTCTTGGAGTTTATCACATCTTTGCCTCGATTACCCAGGGCAGGCCCAGGTTAGGCAGACCCTGGGATGCAGAGGCTCATCCCCTAATCCCCACATCCCTCGGAGAGCATCGCTGGCACTCCTGTGTGTGCGAGGTGACAGCTCTGCTCTCTCCTCCTTCAAGTGCAGCCACCTCAGGCCATTGACAGCGTTTTTCCCAGCGTTTCTGAGTGGCTCTCGGGAAGTTTCCCTCTCTGTTCAGAGGGAGCAGCACTGCTCAAGACGCTGCGTGCATGCACAGGTCGGTGTTGAGCTGTGGCAGCGCAGGGGCTGTGCACACACCATGTGTGAGGCCACCAGTGCCTTCATGGGGAGAGAGGGTGACAGCGGGGATGTGCTCAGAGACACCCACCCAAGGACCAGCCACTGCTGACAACATCCCCCTTGGTTATGCTGCAAGTTTGCTTTTGTTTCCACACCCCTCAAGGCTTTCATTAAGGAAGTTTCAACTTCCTTCAACTTCACAAGCTCAGCGAGTGAATGCAGGTGCCAAGGGCAGCTGCACCCGCCAGGTTTCTGGTTTGCAGGCCAGGGCTCTGTAGGGCCATCACATGAGGAGCCCTCATTTCAACCTGCTTTGGGATTTTGGAGCCTTGTTTCCATCCCATAGGAAGGAGGGAATGGCTTGGACTTGTGGCTGCTCTTCACCCCCTGTTTGAGCACTGCAGCCACACGGCCATGCCCTGACTGCCCTGGGTGAAATGAGACCCTGACTGTGGACACCCAGGGCCTGGCACAGGGGTTTGTTCCTAAACAGGGGCTGAGAGAAGCAAGGTGTGTTGTGCCCGCTGTGGCTGAGACTGGGAAACTGGGAGCTCTCTGTGTCCTGCAGACTGGGAAACTGGGAGCTGTCTGTGTCCTGCAGACTGGGACCATATCAGCCCTGAGCTCCTGCATGGTTTGGACATCTGACGCTTGTGCCTGGCAGGAGAGCTGAGGTGCATCATCCCACCACTGGAGCCAGGCTTTCAGGCACAAGTGTCTCTAATTATTAATTAGCTGATGAGGGTTTATTATGTCTTAGCACAGTTCTCCTGTTGCCTGTGGCACTTACTGGCACACCGGAGGAGAGGGCTCGATGCTCCTGTTGCTCACACGTGTGCCGGGGTTGCTGTGCAGGAACAAGGGATCCTCTGAGCCGGTGATCCTGCATCCCACAGTGGCACGGAGGGTCAGAGCTGTGAAATCCATCCCAGCAGGAAAGCCCAGCCCCGTGCTGGTTGTTTGTCCTGGATCAGCCCAGCTCCACCCTTCTCCACCCACGGGGCTTCTGCACATGGGAAACCTCGGCCACATCAAGCCCTCACCGGGGCTTCTCCAGGCAAGGATGGGGAAATGAAGGAGCTGGCACCCAGACACATCCCTGCTCCAGAGGAAACTTGCTCCCAGCTCGTCTCCACAGCCAGGAGGGCCTGCAGGAGCTGCAAACCAGCTGTGCTGTGTCCCACAGCTCCCACCACCGTGTCATCCCCAGGGAGGGGGCCCTGCTGTGATCCCAGCCCCAGGCTCTGCTCCCCGGGCAGATGGGGAGAGGCTGCGCTGGCTGCAGCCGGGACTGGGCCGGGGTGACCCCGCTGCTGCCTCAGCCCATGCTGAGGGAAGGGTTAAGTGCGATGGGGAGGCTCTGACATTTTGCTAATGTGCTGTGTTAATTGATTCGCTCATTTCCATTTGTTCCTGTTAAAGAGAGACAGATGAGAGTGGTCCTGCAGTGCAGCGCCTTGGCAGGGAGCGTCTCCGCTGCGTGCAGATGTGCTCCTCACTCATTTATTACCATCAGGCCTCCGAGCTCCCAGCCAGCCTGGGCATCCTGAGCCCGACTTCTGCAGGACCAGGGGACACCGGGGCAGACTCCCAACATCCCTCCCAGGGCACCACGGGCCCCATCTTGGTGCCACCTGCACAGGCTGGGGAAGGGGAAGGGAAGAGCTGCACTGGGATGGAGAGAGAAAGCCAAGGCACGGGGCAGCAGCCAGTCTGGAAAACTCATGAACCAGGAGAGAGCTGGGTGCCTTCATTCTGCACAGCCCTGAGAGGAACAACAGCCACGCTCATACCAGCAGCTTCTGATGTAGAGCAGCAACAGGTACCCAGCCTGTGGTCAATCATGGAGTCATGGAAGGGTTTGGATGGGAAAGGGCCTCAAAGCCCATCCAGTGCCACCCCTGCCATGAGCAGGGACACCTCCCACTGTCCCAGGCTGCTCCAAGCCCCAATGTCCAGCCTGGCCTTGGGCACTGCCAGGGATCCAGGGGCAGCCACAGCTGCTCTGGGCACCCTGTGCCAGGGCCTCCCCACCCTCACAGGTAGGAATCCCTTCCCGATACCCCATCTAGCCCTGCCCTCTGTCCATGTGAAGCCATTCCCCCTTGTCCTATCACTTCAGGCCCTTTTAAATTCTCTTTTTCCATGTTTCTTGTTGGCTCCCTTCAGGTGCTGGAAGGTTGCAAAAAAACCCCTTCTCTTCTCCAGGCTTTTTCCAGTTCAGGTTTCTCGGCATCATCCCAGCTCAGCCAGCTCCACTGAGCTCCAGGACTGGTATCAGCAGCTCTGGGGGTGAGAGGTGGAGGCCGGGCACAGGGATTGTCTCTCACAGACAGCAGGGTCCTGCTCTCCACGCCACCTCTGGCACATCTGCCTGTCCCCTGGCAGTGCCTCGAGGTGAGCAGGGATGCAGGAGGCAGATCCCGGCGGGGCTGGGGCATGGCTGCCCCTGTTCCCACCCGCAGCCCTGGAAATGAGGGGCCAGCGGGCAGGAAACCCATGCCCTGCCCTCCCCCTCGCCAGCCCACGCTGGGCAGGCAGAGCTGTCAGCCCTGAGCCTCTGCTCATCCCTGCAGGACCCAGCTACCCAGGGTGTGATGCTCAGTGACATCCCAGCCACCTGACCAAACACCTATTTTTCCTGTTGAAAAGTGCAATTATGACAAGAATCAAATTCCTGTGGTGAGAAAGCTCAATTTCAGTCAAAATGTTTATTAAAAACATATTTGTTCAGCACCTTTTCGCTGCCAAAAGAAAAGCATCTCCTTCCAAGTGTCGTTATTTGCTTGGACTTATCCACAGAAGCAGCTTCTCTTGCAGGCAGCCTGGGGAGGGGGGCAGAGGCTGTGCCCGTGACAGGAGCAGCACCTGGGCTGGCTGCAGGGCTGCCTCCCCACCCTCCCAGGGAACAATTCCTTCCCAAGATCCCATCCAGCCCTGCCCTCTGGCACTGGGAAGCCATTCCCTGTGTCCTGTCCCTGAATCCCTTGTCCCTCTGCAGCTCTCCTGGAGCCCCTTCAGGCCCTGCAAGGGGCTCTGAGCTCTCCCTGGAGCCTTCTCCTCTCCAGGTGAGCACCCCCAGCTCTCCCAGCCTGGCTCCAGAGGGGCTCCAGCCCTGGGATCAGTGCTGTGGCCTCCTCTGGACACACTCAACACCTTTCTTGTGTTTCTTTCTATAACCCCAGCAGGAGTCCCTGTGCTGGGTTTGTGTAAAGCCAGAGAATCCTCACCCAGGTGGGGAGATCTTGGTCAGAGCCACCTGGAGAGGCTCCAGCAAGAAAATGACTCCTGAGCTTTGCCTGTGCTTCAGGAGATGTCAACCACAGGCATCCCTGTGCCCGGAGCTTCTGCACCTTCACCCTGTGGGCACCTCTCTCTCCCGGGGAGCCCACCACGGGCGATACCTCTGCTGCAAAGTGAGGGATCAGAGACACAGGCAGCCAGTGCAAAGCAGAGACAGAGTTGCTTGGGGCTGAGGGTGTCCTCAGGGAGGAAACAGCAAAGCCCCGAGACAAACTGTGCTGCAGCATTTCCCCAGAGAAGGACAGCAGGGCCCTGGCATGTTCCAGTTTGAGGGTCCGGGTCAGAACTGGTCTACAGGGAAATCCACTTAACCCATCTTTGCTCTGTTTTGGACCAAAGAGACAGAATTTTCCCCTCAGCAGTGACCACGTGAGGTTCTCTGTGAGGTTCCCAGCACCTTCGCCCATGGGTAAGGGTCACCAGGAGGTCTGGCAGGACTGCACAGCAATGACTCTGGGGTCACAGGCTGCCTGTTCTCTTCCAGATTCTGCTATTTTCCACCCCACAGTGAGAAATGGGCGCCTTTTGGCGGCGCTGGATCAGCTCGTGCTGCCAGCAGTGCCCGAGCTGGGCACATCCGTGCTGGTGGAGGGTGCAGGGACAGCCTGGGTGGCTTCACACAGGTGGCACCACAGGGCAGCCTCGTGCTGAGCTACAGGGAGCACTCAGCCTGGCACCTGGAGCAGGACAGAGGCAGCACGATTCGACGCCGGTGCCCTGCACAGCCTCCCGCACCCCTGGCAGCAAGAGCAGGGGGTTAAGGGGAGAAGCTGCCCGAATTCCCTCTGCTGCCTCAGCACGGGGCTGATCCTCCCAGCGTCCTTCCTCCCCTCCGCTGATGGGTGGGAATGTGTGAGGAAAGGACTTGGGAACTCGTGTCCGTGTGAAATCTGCTCCAGATCTGCCCTGCTGCAGGGCTGGTGAGGGCTCTGTCCCTGGGCTGTGCCCGTATCCTGTGCAGATGAGATCAGGGGCCCCTTTCCTCTCCCGACTGCTGGCTGCGGTTAATTCCTCCTCCTCTGGGGCGAGGGCTGGGGAGCAGCTGCCAGCCAAGACCCTGCAAGGGGAGGAGGGGAGGGCTGCAGCTCACCGGGGCAGGGATGCTGAAGCACATCAGGGTTTTTTCTGCGGAGCTATCCCTGAGTCTGAGTGAAGTGCGAGCCCCGAGGCCACGGGAGCTGCTCCCGGTGGTGAAGGAGCAGGGATTTCCCTGGCAGAGCCCTTTGCTGGCGCTGGGCGGCCGCTCCGTGGCCGTTCCCCTGCCGGCAGTGCCACTGCTCGCCCGCCCGGCCCCACTGCCTCCCCTCCAGCATCACCCAGCTCGCCCTCTGCTCTACAGCTGCCTTCTGCCAGCCCTTCCATCTCCAGCTCTTCTCCTAGGAGACCCCAGTTTTCCTCCTGGGCTGGCTTTTGCCAGGCTCTCCACTCGTTTAGCTTTTCTGTTCCTAAAATCACTTTAATCCAAAAGGAAGAATAATTGCCTCTTCCATTTAGCTAAAATGCAGGATCATAAACTTGCCCATCAGCTGCAGCAAGGTCAGAAAGTGCCTGGAAAAGGCAGGAGGCATTTATTGCTTCCAGAAGAGCAGATTTCACTCCCTCTGGTTTCTACATCCCCACCCTGATGCCTCCAGTGAGATCTCACTGGAGCTGGGCGGATGCAGCAGGATAAATTGGCTGGAATTGGTTAGAGGAGGAACTAATCTTTTTTTTCGAGGGGGAGGAGTGGGGCTCAGTATCCTGTGACAAGATTTGTGCTGTACCAGGCCCTGCAGCACTCGGGGCTGTCTCTGGGTGTGATGTACAGTGGGGCAGGGTCATCCCTTGGCAGTGAGGCTGCTCCCGCCGGGAGAAATGAGTCTGCCTGTAAAACCAGGGCTTGGGAGGCTGCGGGTGCTGCTGTGACACGGGGACAGCTCCTCCGTAAGGACGTTCTGCTGCAAAATGGGTTCTCAATGAGATTCAGCACCGACAGCAGCAGCCAGTGCTCCCGGAGAGGGGGACTGGGGAAAGGCTGTGGTGCTGCTTTGGTAGAAAGTCGTTCATTTTGAAAGCGATTTCAGATGAATTTTTGTTTTCTCTCATAATTTTTCATTAAATTAAACACAGCTTTTGGGGGTTAGTTTTTTTTCCTCCTACCTCAAACCTCCTCCCTTTCCATCCCCTTTTCCACCCCAAGCAAAGGAGGGGGATGACACGATAGCAAACCCACAAGCTAATTCTTGTCCTCATTTTTTTTTCTTTTTTGGAGGAAAACTGTAATCACTCAAGCTGGGAGGAGCAGAAGGGATAATATTCCACTGCTGGGTTGAAACATTTCCATTCTCTAACAAGTTGAGATGGAAAAATTCCGTCTGCTTGACCTTGATGCCTGGTAGGTGTCACTTCAATAACACGACAGGCAGAAGGTGACTGACTCCTTCCTCGAGTCCACCCACGGAGAGTGGTCCCCTGTACCAGGCATCCCAGGAGGAACAAATCACGGTGCTTGGGCAGCACAGCCCTGTGCCCGTCCTTGGGAAAACGTGGACGTGCAGGATTTGGAAAGGGACCCTTGGCTGTGCACCCCGGGTGAACACCCCATGAAGCCACAGCGCTGTGCCCAGGCACTTCCCAGCCAGGCAGCCAAAACAGAGGGATTTGGGCTTCTTTGGGAGATTCCAGGGAGAATTCTCCAGCCTTTCTGAGGGGGAGGGAAGCTGCAAGGGCAGCTGGTGCAGGCAGGGAGGCCCAGCACCAGCCAGGGTTGTCCCTACGCTGCGGAAGGGGATGTCACCAGCTCCCACTGTGCAACCCCTCTGCCCGAGTGAGGATTCTCTGGACCCCCCATCCTGCCGGTCCCTGTCTCCCCATCCCTCCAGCCGGGCTGTGCCAGGCTCTGGAGCGCGCTGCAGGTGCCTCGGTGCTGCTGCCCGCGCCGGTGCCACTTCTCGCGCCCCGCACCCCGGGGTGACCGCGTCCCTGCTCTCTGTGTGCCCGCCAGCCGGGGTCACACCATGCCTGGTTCCCGTGCCGTGACTCCGCACACGCCCGCCTCAGCTCCGGGAGATGTCAGTTGCCATGGCAACGGGATACAACACATCCTGGCATCGCCCGGGTGAGGTTTTCCGAGCTGGCAGGGTGGGGAGGTCGTTCTCCTCCTGTCCCCTCCTTTCCGAGGAAGCTCGTCATCGGGCAGGGCGCAGCGGGAGATGCATTAAGGAAAGGCTCCTGCCGCTGGCATCCACCTCCTCCTGGAAAGGCCCCTCTTCTCCAGGACTCACCCACCGGCTGCATCCTGCCTGTCCCTGGCAGCTGTGCTCGTCCCCTCCCCCTGACAGCCTCGGCAGGAGCAGAGCCTGGCCCCACTGACAGCAGCTGCATGGCTCCTGCTGGGCGATCTCTGTCCTCCGTGCTCCAGGGAAAGCCCCGTGCATCCCTAGGAAGCTGTGCCAAAATGTGCCCCCCGAGCTGAACGGCTGCAGGGGAAAAGCTTCTTCATGATGCCTTGGTGTCCCCTCGGGGCTGGTAGGGATAGACAGCCCGGTGCTCACCAAGACCTGAACCTGCATCCCACACACCAGAGAGTGCCCAGACTCTGGCTGCTTCTGGGTTCCTCCTTGATGCTGTCATTTCCCATGGCAAAAAGCCTGGCTTTGATCCCAGCGCTGCCTGGGACTGATTTTGACTGATTTTTGGAATCCGTGGGGAGGCAGAGCCAGCACCCCCCAGCTGTGGTTACGGTGCTCAGATGATCCCTCGTGGGGAAGGTGTCACCTCGCAGCAGCTCCCCTGGCTCGGGGCAGGCTGTCTGCAGCCCGTGGGGCAGCACAGCGCTGGGGCAGCAGCAGCTCTCCGGGGGCAGAGGGATGTGCTGGGACCACGGCTGGCGAGAGCCTCACGCAGGGCACGCTGCAGACTCAGCCCCGGGCAGGCTGGCTGCTGCGGGCTGGCTGTACAGCCCCAGTGGGTTTAAACCCTTCCTCAGCCCGAGTCCAAGTGGTTTAAGAGCTCAGATCTTGACTGGCGTTCCCTTTAACTCCTTTCCAATTCCCCTGGCTTGTAATTTTTAATTTTGGGATTGCAAAGCTGTGGAAAGCTTCTGGATCAACCCTTCACGGGGCTGGTGTTAGCGCAGTGCCCGTTCCTCAGGCTGTGCTTCCACAGCTGGCCCCAGAGGGGACAGTGACAAATGGGGACAAGTCCACGGCTGTCCCTGCCAAGGGCTCTGTCCCCGGGGACATGGCTCCCCAGCAGGGAGCTGCCCGAGGGGTGCACAGCGGGGACAGCGCTGCCAGGACCTGGTGAGGACAAAAGGGGGGCCCTTGGTGACTGGCACTGCTTGTCTGTGGGCACAGGGATGCCCAGGCAGCCCCCAGCCCAAAGCACTCCTGTGGGGAGGGGGCTTCAGCCAGGAGCGATGTGACACCAAGGGCAACGCCACCCCGCAGTGCCTGTGCGCCGCAGGGAGATCCTGCCGCTCATCCTCCTCTCTGCCAGACCTGCCCAGACACTGCCCACCTGAGAGAAAATTAATTTCTTTGGTGTCCTTCCCTCCCGCGAGGCAGGGCAAGGCTGGGCAGGCCAGGGAGCCTGGCAGAGAGCGCTGACCCCGGTGGGGCCGGGTGTCAGCTGTGGCAGCAATCACTGAGCTCCTGCCACGTCCTGGCCCCGGGGAGCGCAGGTTCGTGGGCAGTGTCTATTTATAGATCCCTCCGAGCAGAGCAATCATTTCCGTGGAGTCAAGAGCGACAGGAAACGCCAAACGGATCGAGGATGAGCATCTGCTCCCACAGCCCCTGTGCTGAGCGCTGTGAGTGCCCAGCCTGGCCACACTCACGGGTCCTGTGTTAGCACCTCTCTCTGGGGACACACCGGCCTGGCAGGGCCACTCGGGGTGACGTGGGGAGCCAGGCAGGTGGGAACATGGGCACCTGGCCTGAGACAAGGGCTCGTGGCCCCTACCCATCTCCATGGCTCTGTGACTGCACTGCCCGGCTCC
Organism: Dicrurus megarhynchus; assembly: GCA_013399195.1. Lineage (NCBI taxonomy): Eukaryota > Metazoa > Chordata > Aves > Passeriformes > Dicruridae > Dicrurus > Dicrurus megarhynchus. The sequence continues at coordinate 345,480 of VXAD01008732.1, forward strand.
AAACCCCATTCTCCCATGGGAATGATCCCCCTGCTTCTTCTCTCAGCACACGGCTGGCCCTACAGCACCCCACACTGAGCAGAGACCTGGCAGGGAGCGGGGCACGTGTCCGGCTCCCAGCCCATCAGGAGTCAACCATCAGCAGTGCTACCAGTGGGACTCAGAGGTGATGTCCGGCTACCAGGGATCCCAGGGCTCCCGGGGTTCCCGGGGCCGGGATGCTGCTCTGGGACTTGACAAAGACACATGGGGATTCCTGCACCAGGCAGAGCCCTGGGCATCAGCCCATCCACACCTCTCCATCCAGGGAATGCTTCTCCTCACCCTGTTCATCCCCAGAGGCATCCAGCATTTCCAGCAACCCCCTTCCCAGAGGGCTGCTGCCAAAGGAAACTCTCCTTGTCTTCCGATATTGTCGGTCTCTGTGGGGAGCCTGACCCGTAGGAGACACCTGCAAAGGCACATCCCCACCCGTTTCACCGTGCCCAGGAGCTGTTGTGGCTCTCCCGACAGGAGGGATGCTCTTGGCTGCACTGGGGATGGAGAGAGCCGTATCTCCCGCTGGGAAGATGCCCCCACAAGGACAAACTACGGGACCCTTTCCACAATCCCTCTGCAGGCTGGGAAACGGGGCAGCTGCAGGGAGATGGGCCCTGCCGGGCTGTCCAAAGCAGGGTTCATCTCTACCTGTGGCAGATCCCAGCACGGACACCGCAGGGCTCCTTGCGGGCCTGCTGCCTCCAGGGATGCAGACAGCCCCCCGTGGAACCCCAGGGACCGTCTGTGTAGGGGGAAGGCGGGTGGAGGTCTCATTCAGCAGAAAGTGGGTGCCTTTCGTGCAGGTTGGAGGCCGGTGTGGGGTTACAGCCCGCGGGGAAGGTGGGTCTGGGCAGAGCCTGAGGCACCAGGGCAGCAGGGCAGGGACCGTGGGGGTGGTCCCACATCACCGCAGGTCCCCTCGGCGAGCAGTGGGGCCAGGACCGGGTGGGAGCCCACCTGCACATCCCCACGGGCTGCCCTCAAAGCAGCATCGCTGGCAGCGGCAGCGCGGCCTCGAGAGGGAAGCACTGGAGATGGAGAGCAGAGGAGAGGGAGAGCAGAGCCCTCGGCTGCTGCCACTTCACGGCACCGTCTTCATGATACGGCGTTGCCTTGACAACTGCGAAGGGTCTTTTACTGCCTGTCGGCTGCTGAGATGGGAACGGGGGGATAGAGGCGGGGGAGCATTAACTCCCAATTCCTCAAAGTGGTTTGCACCCTCTGAGAGGCGTCCAGCGTGTGAGGACACCGGGACACCCCCGACCCCAGCGGGGTCTGGGCGTGGGCTGCCCGGACAGGGAGCCCTGTGGCTTCTCGAGGGCCAGCACTGGTGAGCAACCCCCAGCACGAAGTGGGCTCCCGTCCCTCCCCCTCACTGTGCCTTGCCGTGACCTTGGCATCAATCAGGAGCCTTGGCCACCTCGTGGCGTGGTGTGGCCTTGGACCAGCGCCTGAGATCAGCTGGGCTTGTCAGCTCGATCCATCAGTCTGCCGGGCAATTAGGGCTTTGTGTCATCTGCCTCCATTAACACCCGCGGCCCTGGCCCTGCTCACGGCTCTTCCCAGACCGGGGAGCGATCCTGTCTCAGCTCTCTGCAGACAGCACAGCCTCTCCCCCATCCAGAGCTGCCCTGCTGCCCTGCTGGGCTGGCTCCACACCCAGGATCTCATGGCACAGCAGAAGGAAAACATTTGGTCCTGTTGGGTCAAAAGAGTGACCGCAGGGATGCACACACATGGGTGTTGTCCCTTATTTATGGGCAGTGTGACTGATGCAGGTGGTCCTCAGTACTGCAGCCGTGGATGGCACCACCCATGCCACCCTTCTTGGCCTGAAGGGCTGGGCCAGAGCCTCAGGTCTGTCCTAAATGAAACACAGCCTTGCTGCCTGGAACTGCTCCCGAGCTCACAGCCACTGTGTGAGGAGCCTGGCAAACCCTGTGGCCCCTCCTGAGCACTCAGACACTGAGGGGATGGGACAGGGAGCCAAACTGCCTGCAGGAGGACCAGAGGCTCCTGGAGATGTGATCACCTCGCCTGATTTCAGGCAGCTCAGCTGGAACTACGTGTCCCACGCCAGAGGGTCAGTAGCAATACACAGCTGCTGGTAGAACAGACTCCTCTGACCTACTTTGGCCAGCCACGAGCTGAAGGACACCCCACAGCCACCCCCTGATGCTGTCTAGACAAGCAGTGCCCGTCTGAACACTGAACCCAACCGTGCTGGCCTGCCCCGGGCTGTGGAGGAGGGCTGCACCCAGAGAGAGAGGGTCTGCACCCAAAGCAGGGCTGGCAGCCCCTGCTCTGCCGTGGCCCCGGGCTGAGCACTGGCTGCACAGGCAGACAGAGCCAGGGGACAGTGGCGAGACGGCGGCTGTGCACTACGAGCAGCCAGGGCCGGGGACAGGCGCTGGCAAAGTCACCGCGCGAGGTTTGCCGGAGGGGCTGGAGGCAGCGTCCCCCTGGTGTGAGCGGGAGCCACGTTCATGATGTTGACAATGTTCATGTTCCAGCCAGTGGCCCGAGTGCCCCAGGGCTCCCAGCAGCTCGCCGTGGTCTGGAGGAGCTGTCTGACATCAGAGCATCCCGCTCTGGAGCCTGTCTGCATCTCCACAGCCCTGCTCCAGCCCTTCCCTGGTGCACGGGGGCACAAGCACTGCACCCACCAGCCTGGTGGCATTGGGTCACACGAGGAGACCCGGGAATGTTGGTGTGTCCAGCTGGAGCAGAGGACACTGAGGGCAGAGCTCAGGGATCTGCAGCTCCTCCCGAGGGGCAGCTCCGATCTCTGCTCCCTGGGACAGGGACAGGAGCCAGGGAACGGCCGGAGCTGGGCCAGGGCAGGCTCAGGCTGGAGCTCAGGGAAAGGTTCTTCCCCCAGAGGGTGCTGGGCACTGCCCAGGCTCCCCAGGGAATGGGCACGGCCCCGAGGCTGCCAGAGCTCCAGGAGCGTTTGGACAGCGCTGCCAGGGATGCCCAGGCTGGGGTTGTTGGGGTGTCTGGGCAGGGCCTGGAGCTGGATCCATGATCCCTGTGGGTCCCTCCAGCTCAGGATGTTCTGTGATCCTGTGATTCCACGTTGTGAGTCCATTCACACACCGTGGGATGCACCAATCCCCTGACACCCCAGCCTGGCTGCATGGCCCAGAGTGACCAGGGACTGCAGGTCTGTAGTCCAGCCACGGCCAACAATCCTGACCCTCTAACAGCTTTAGGGGGGCTGTTTCAGCCCAGGGCAGTGGGAGAGACCCACTCGTGTTTCAGGATCTTTCTCTGGAGAAAGCTCTCATGAGCAAACAGCTTCTCCAGAAGGATTTTGGTGTCTAAACAGCGTGGGGGCCAGCACAGGTCTTTCTGAAACCACCACCCTGAGCAGAGGAGCCTCTGCTTTTCGGGGTCCCTGGACAGGAAAGATGCACCAAACTGGGCCTCAAGCACAGCACTGCTCTGCAGGGTCCAGGAGCCCTGGGATGGTCCGTGGTTGGAGGCAGATCCTCATGGCCCCAGCTGATCCCTGAGCTCTCCCAGCCAGCTTCCATCCTCTAGTCCTGGCCACATCTGGAACATGCTGAAATCCAGCTGCAAGCTCCAGGGCGCGATGGATGATGTGGGGAGCAGTTCCTGCCCTGTCCCACGCGGCCCCGCAGAGCCCCTGGGTGCAGCAGGGCTCGCTGCAGGCCCGGGCCTTGGCAGAAGAGTTAAAGCTGAGCCACAGCGTGACAGAGCACCAGGCTCCTGGTGGCTCCGTGGGTGCTAGCAGCTCTCCAGCTGTTTGGCCACCTGTGGCAGCTGCTGCTTTCTCCAGAAGCTGCTGCTATTGCTTTTAAATTGATGATGCAATTGGGCCTTATTTAAAGCAACAGCTCTTTCCCTTCCAATTTTGCTCGGTGATGAATATTGGCTCCACTTCTTTCCCTCTCTTTCCCTACCTCTTCAGCCGGACTCCGAAATGCCCAGGGATGCGTGTGGAATGACTTTCTACCCATTTTCAGGCACTTACAGTATCCCATAAATAATCTACCACTTGTTTGGTCTAAATGTAATTAAGATCCTCACTCCATGCTTGGCGACACTGACCGGCCACAGCGCCGGTGATTTATGGGGCTCTATTGTTTGGGGCTTTAATTGCAGGCTGCAGCCTGGCCCTCCCCGACAGCTTCTCCCAGGAATGATATGTTTACGCTGCAGAGCAGTTTGGGGTGATAACTGTATAAAGCAGTTTGATAACGAGGACCACACTCCTCACACAGAAACCTGTTGAAGGTGTTGCTGTAGGAGGCGGCGTTCCGAGAGCAGGGCAGGGAGTTCCCCAGAGAGAATCGGCTCCTTTTCCATGCTCGGAATATTTGCAGGCTGCCTGCGATTGTACTGATTGTTACAGAAAATTATGTGAGAGCTGCATTTTCCTTCAAATAATTTAACTCTGTGGATCCTGTGGGTATTTAGTGTGAGCTCTGTGCTGGGCACAGGGTGATCAGTCACGTTAAATCACATGGCTCTGCTGCCAGGGCCGGATTGGAGAGCACTCTGGTACTTACTGTGCATATTCATGAAGGGGAATTAGGAATTCAGCCCTCCTGGGCAGGGGGTGAGTGCAACTTTGGTGTTTCTGTTGTGCCAGGGAGTCGGCATGGCACGAGTGTTCAGGTGGTGGGCACGCCTGAGGGGATTCCCTGACGCCTGGCATTCCCTGTCTGCATCCAGCTCCTGCTGCTCGCTCAGAGCCGTGGCACATCCCTCCACCCCTCCATCCCTCCATCCCTCCGTCCCTTGGTTTGGGTTGGGAGCGACATCCACACCCAGGCAGCTCAATTTGCCTGATTGCAGCAGCAGCTCCAGGCATTCCAGAGCTCGGCTGGGGAAGCCTGGGCTGTCTCAGCCGAACTGCCCTCTGCTCTCTCAGCATCTCCTCCCGTCCCCACGGCTCTCCCTGTCCCACAGGCACGGATCCCGAACGAGGACAGCCGCTCCCGGTTCTCTGCTGGGTTGTTCTCCTCTCTGCGGGGCGGCTGCAAAGCCAGCCAGCCTCTCCCAGCCCTCCCAGATAAGCAGGATTAAATCCCTTGCTTATTCCTCCTCCACCTGAGCAAGGGCATGAGGGATAGAAAGGGGTCCTTATCTCGTTCTTATCTCCGGTGCAGCTGCTTGTCTCTGGCTGAGGGGGGAGATGCCCCCAGCCCCCGCTGGTGTAACTCGTGTCCCTGCAGAGCGGGACAATGACCCTGCTGGTAGGAACAGGGCCCTCCTTCCCAGCACCGGCTGCTTTTTACGGGCACTGAGGCCTCCGAGGGAAACCCTGAGACACTCGATTGCAACAGATATCGAGGGAAAACCTCACCAGCCCGGCCCCTGTTCTGTTACAGAGCTGCAAACAGATGTGCTTCAAACCAGCTGAAAAGCACCGCACGCACGGCTCCGGCAGAGCTGCCCCCGCTCTCTCTGACAGACAAACAGAATCCCAGAATCCCAGACTGGTTTGGGTTGGGAGCGACCTTAGAGCTCATCCAGAGCCCCCCTGCCATGGGCAGGGACACGTCCCACTGTCCCAGGATGCTCCAAGCCCTGTCCAGCCTGGCTTTGGACACTGCCAGGGATCCAGGGGCCTGTGCCAGGGCCTCCCTGCCCTCTGAGTAAAGAATAACCACGATTCCTTGTGATTCCAAGCTCCAGAGGGACTGGCTGGGCCAGAAGTTTCTCCAGGTTATGGCCTTTGATCTCCGTCTCTGAGCTGGACCCTCCCACAGCCGGGGCACTGCAGCACCACATGCTCAGCTGTCCTCAGCTCCCCAGGCCTGGAGTCAGAGCCTTCTGAGGCTGGGAAAGAATCTCTGGATGCAAACAATTCCCAGAGGCTCAGGGCAGTGGAGCTGTGCATCTTCTCATGAGAAAATGAACACTGTGTCCATGGGTGCGTGGAGCAGAGCTGGCAGCACCGGTGCTGCGGTGCCCTTTGGCCCTTCTCGTCTGGAAATGCTGCAGCACAGCCCCAGTGCTCCTGGGTTACTCCAAGGGCTGCCCCTCCACGTATGCATCTGCAGGATGCTTCCATCCAACTGATTTCCAGCTGAAATGAAAGCAGGACTGATGGAATTAGTTCAAAAACAAACAAACTAGAACCCCCTTGGATCCTCTCGCATCCCCAGACACACCAAACAAAACTGTAAGAGATCTCTTAACACCCAACCCAGGTGCTAATAACAAAATACCACCTTTATTCACTTACTCACGCGCCTCTGTGCTGAATCTGGAGAAGTTTTGGGCTCTTGGGCTGATGCCTCGTGGACTGTGGCAACTGCGCCCCCCCCAAAGTGCCGGCAGGGGCGGGGTGGGGGCTGAGCTGGATCTTTCTCAGTCCAGAAGATTTCCAGAAGCCTCCTTGTCCTTTCTGGGGGTGCCAAAACTGATGCCTGGAAGTGGCTACCTGAAAACAGAGGCTAGACAAAACTAAGAGAACAAAAGTAGGTGTTTATTTGAAGGGCCTTCCAAGGTACACCCTGGGCAGTCAAAAGGCTCCACCTAAGATAGACACTGGGTCACGGGTTCTTCACACTTTTATAAGTTCAGCCCATTTGCATATCAGGGTTAATTCTCCAATTATAACTTCAGTTCATGATGTAATTACCCCAAGTTTGCCCCTCCTGTTCAGAGGCTTTTAGTTTACACATTTTGGGGTCTGGGACAATCGAAGTGCCTTGGAGAGCAAACCTGGAGAGGTTTGTTATGCCTGACCAGCATGAGAGAACAGAAGTTAACCAGCCACATGAAACTTCAGAGTTACACACGCGGCAGTGCAGGATTTGAAAAACAGAAAAGTTAAAACCTAAGGCATCATTTCCCTTTCCAACCTCTTGGCCTTCACCTGGCCCTTCGCCCTGTTTGAATTGGGCTAATTCAGGGTTATTTGGCCCCTGCCAGGCTCTTGGTCAATCACGGAGCACCCCGAGTGTGGCCACTCCTGTGTCTGTGCCAGAAACACCGAGCTCACTGTGCAGAGCCCTGCTCAGGGTTTTAGGGTAAACCTTGTGACTTCCTGGCAAAGCCTGCTCAGATTTCCTGATGGAAGTGCTGTGCAAGGACTGGAACCGAACCATGGAATCATTAAAGTTGGAAAAGTCCTCTAAGATTGAGTCTAACCACCAACACAACACCGAAGCGTTCACCACTGAACCATGTCCTCCATCCCACATCCACCTTTCGAACACTTCCAGGGATGCCGAACCCCCCTGCCCCGGGCAGCCTGTGCCACCGCCTGGAGGAGTGAATGTAGGAGAGAGAAGTGTCCCCAGCGGGGGAATGATGCTCTGATCCCCTGGAGAGCTCAGCCACCCGCACACGGGGGCCCAGCCGGGTCCCAGCATTGCCGGGAGGGGAGGAGGTGCCCTGGCATGGGGTGGTTTGGGGACAGCAGCCTGTTAAAGCTCTGCCACCTCTCCTCGAGGGTGACACATCCACAGCTGCACTTTGCAAGGAGATCTGGAGCTCCCAGGCCAGATCCAAGTGCTGGGCCTTGGCATGGGCTGTCTCTGGGAGGGGTGAGCATCCATCCCGCCCTGTGGCACAGGGCCACGGGCAGAGCTCAGCAGGAGCTGCCCCGTCGTGTTCCACCATCCACCGCACTGTGCCAAGGGATGGGGAAGGTTAATCCCCGCGGCTGAGATGGAAAATGCTCCCTGGGACCTGCATGGATGGCGAGGTCCACAAAGACCACCACATCCCCTTCCCTGGAAGTGTTCAAGGCCATGTTGGACAGGGCTTGGAGCACTAACCTGGGATGGTGGAAGGGGTTTGGAATTAGATGGTTTTTAAGGTCCCTTCCAACCCAAACCATTCTGGGATTCTGTTCTCATTCCCTCCCACATGTGGAGTGTCTGAGCCTTGCATTGAGCAGGAGCGAGGGAACACAGAGGGATCTGGGATGTGGGATCTGGGATGTCTCAACACTTCTTTGCTTCTCTTTTCCCTTTGGCCCAGAGCAGGGCAAGCTTTGCCCTTGCCTGTGCCTGGAACCACACAAGGGCAGGCAGGAGAGGCCAGAGTCAGGGTGGGAACCCCAAGGCCGTGGGGCAGAGATGAGACCCCTCCAGAGATGCCGGAGCAGGGACCTTTGGGGACAGCTTTGGACTTGATGCATCCCCCTGGGGATCCCAGGGGATCTCCACGGGGCCCAGTCTGTGCCTGGATGGGGTCACTCTGACTGGGAAACACAGGGAGGGAAGGGGCTGAGGGAAGAGGAAAGCCAGGCTGGAGCTCTGACTCCACTGACACCACGTCCATCACATCCCCTACCCCAGGGCCAAGGGGGGCTTTTGTTTTGTTTTCAGATGGCTTTTTAAAATCCAGCTTTGGCCCTTTGATAAACATCTGTGCATTTGCACACCATCATCTTCACACTTGTAGACATTTCCAGACACCTTGCCATCCCTGGAAGCGTTCAAGGTGAAGTTGTTGGGGGCCCTGAGCAACCTGGGATACTGGAAGGCGTCTCTTCCCATGGCAGGGGGTTGGAACCAGATGAGCTTTGAGGTCCCTTCCAACCCAAACCACTCTGGAATTCTGTGATTCCGTGACTCCGTGTTTTGTTATGCACCCACATGTTCACGTGTGCTGACACCCCTGTGCACCCCCATGTTAAAATCCAACGCCAAGGACCTGGGAGGGGAGAGGAGAGGCTTTGGAGCCCTGAGCCCCAGCAGCCCAACTCCTCCTGCCCTCACACCTGGGCTCCATCTCTCCCCTCTGCCTCCCCAGCACACGCATTAAGGGATTACACTGTCATCTTTTCAATCTCTCTGTCAATAGATTTCTTTTTCTGCCAGCCGATTTTTTTTCCCAGCTCGAGCTCTTTCACTTCATTAATACACCCAGAAGGGAAGAGCAGCTGCCTGCATTGTCTGGCTATGAAAATTTCTTGCGCTGCTGGATTTGTAAAACAACTGATTAAAGACAATGCAATTAATTATTCCTTGATGAAATAGTGGAAATTATCCTGAAAAATGAAGAAATTTAGCAGTGGAACATTAAATCCCCATAATTATGTCATTTCTACAAAGGGGGCAGGGAGGTGAAGTATAAAAATAAAATCCAGCCGCAGTCTTTGTGCCGGCGCCTCGCTGGGTGCCCGGGGGACGTGGTGCCCTCCATGAGGACGTGGTGCCTCAGGATACCCCCAGATCCCCCCGGAGACCCCCTGGCACAGGCAGGGAGCACAGGCTGGGGGCGGCTGGTCCCTGCAGAGCCCCTGCACGCCAGGCCAGGCTGTCTCCTGTGCACTGCGCTGGGTGTGAGCATCCAGCTGTGCTTACAGCATCCAGCTGTGCTTACAGCATCCTCCGTCACGGGGGAAGTGCCCACGCCCTGGCACTGCCACCGCTCCTGCTGGGACAGCCTGGAAAGTCTGAGATCCCTTGGAGAGGAAGCTGTGGCCCAGCTTCCCTCATTTTCAGCCCTGCCCTTCACAGGAGCTGCTCCCACAGCCTGTCCTGCCCAGCAGCACCCTGTGCACCCATGGGGACACCACGCGGGCTCCCGGGGAGTGCCCCACCGTGCCCCACTGCCCTGTGCCCCTCAGCCCCTGGGGTGTCACTCCTGGAGCCATCCCCTCCAAGCCTCCCAGCACCATCACGGGAATTATGACGTCATTAGGGCCGGGAGAGACCTTCGAGATCACCAAATCCGACGTTCCCCCGAACACCCCCGTGCCCACTAACCCATGCCCCGAGGTGACACATCTGCTCATGCTTTGAGCGCTTCCAGGCCCGCCCACCCCCTGCAGCCTCCTCCGCCCCACGTGTTCCGTGCTCCACGGGCCGTCCCTTTTCTCACCACTCATTCCTGGCTCATCTTCCCCTCCCTAAACTCTGGATCCTCCTGTCACCGGCTCTCTCTGTCCTGGTTGCCTCCCCTGCGCTCTCCCTGGCTGTCTCTTGTCCCCATCCCTGCCAGAGCCCCGAGAATCCGGGAGGAGAGCTGGCCCCAGCCCTGCTCCCCCCACGCTGACTCTGCATCCATCCCGCGTGCCTGTGCCCGTCAGGGCAGGGAGAATCCTGTGCTCGGGAGGAGGGGGCAGTGCTGAACCCCACCCCGAGGATCCCGTGCCCGGGAGGAGCGGGCAGTGCCGAATCCCGGCCCCGAGGATCCCGTGCCCGGGAGGAGCGGGCAGTGCCGAATCCCGGCCCCGAGGATCCCGTGCCCGGGAGGAGCGGGCAGTGCCGAATCCCAGCCCCAGCGCGGGGGAGGCAGGAGGAACGCGTGGCACGGGGAGAGGATGTGCCTCCTCCGCACTCGCAGCTGGGGACTGTTGATTTTATTTATTTATTCTATTCTGAGATTTATCAAACGTGGGACTGGAGCCTTCCCGAGCCTGGTGTGCGTGGAAGGAATCCAGGCCCCACACACCACCTGCCGAAATGTAATTACCAGATGCGTTAAATGAACAAATCTTCTGGGCACCATTTTCTGTCGGTGCTGGAAAACCCACGGGGAGCCTCCGACTGCTCCCTGATGCCAGGGCCACCTCTGAGTCCCTGTGAACCCTGGGCTCTGGAGCTGGACAGCTCTGCTCTGAGCTCCTCCCGGGTCTTACCTCTGCTACGTCACTGTCAGGTCATTCAGGACCAGGTTTTTGTCCCCTGGCCATTCCCAACACAGGGGTTGGACCTGCGACGGAGCCCCTGCCCATGGTAGGGATGCTGCAGCTCCAGGGGTGGCACAGTAACGGATTCATGGAATCGTGGAACCATGGAATGGCTTGGGTTGGAAGGGACCTTAAAACTCACCTTGTCCACCCCTGCCATGGGCAGGGACACCTTCCCCTGGACCAGGGTGCTCCAAGCCCCGTCCAGCCTGGCCTTGGACATTTTCCAGCCACAGCTTCTCTGGGCAACCATTCCCTGCGGGATATCAGGCAGATCCCTGGCAAGGGGTGACCAGGGGATGGTGCAGGTACAGCTTTGGTGAGTGAGGAACGGTGCTGGGAGTGGGAGAGAGTCCTCAGCTCAGCCTGGGAGACCAGACACCCTCACCACAGACCCGGCATCAGGAACGGGTCCTGGGTGATGAGGGATCCCTGCAGGATGGGTTCTGTCTCTTTCTCAGGAAAAAGGAACCTATAACCTCCGAAGACTCCACAACCTCTCCTCTTCCCAGAGAAGCTGTGGCTGCCCCATCTCTGGAAGTGTCCAAGGCCAGGTTGGAGCAGCCTGGGTCAGTGGAAGGTGTCCCTGCCCATGGCAGGGGGTGCAACGAGATGTTCTTTAAAGCCCCTTCCAACCCAAACCAATCTGTGATTCTCCGATTCAGTGTCTGCCCTTTCTCTGAGCATCAACTGCTCTCCTTTTGGAGCTTTCAGCTGGAAACAAAGCATGAAAAGTTCAACTCAACATGTGCTGGTTGATATTTTCTACTTCCAGTTAAAAAAAAAAAGTCAGTGATAGAAATGGAGGCATGAGGAGCCTGGGTATTGAGGACAGCTCGCAAAAATTGTTTTGCACCCATTTTCTGACCATTTCTACTAATCACATACCATGAAATGAACAGTTTGCAAACACCCTATGGGCTGAAATTTGTTTGCATAAACTATTCAGTGAACACTTGCAGATAACAAATTCATTTGCAGAAATCAGGATCAGCTTCTCAGCAACTTGCAAATGGGAAATAAAAAAATAATTTAAAAAAAGAAAAATAAAAACCTTCAATGAATCGTGCACAAGGAGCTTCTTCCTGCAGGACCAAAGCCCAGCCATGCAGATGATTTTGGTGGTGGTGCAGAAGAGCTGCAGAGAGGAAGGGCCAGGAGAGAAAGAGGAGAATGGTTTTTGGTTGCTTGAGTTTAAAAAACAAAATGTCACGGGTCGTGTCAGAGGATTCCCAAGGAAACAGGTGGGATTTCAGATCCAAGTTACAGGAGAGCTCCTGGGAGCCTGTGTGCAGTACCAGGGGATTGGGTTGTAAATCAGACCTGTGAACACAATCCTCTTCTGGTTTCCAGCCAGAGCAGAAATATTGGAAATGTGACTTTTTTGGCTGCTGAGAGCTGCTTAACCCAGCCATGGCTCCTGCTCCGTGGGACCCCCTGCTTTGCTGCCTCCCTGGGGAACCTGTGCCAGGAAAAGCCAGAGGAGATCCCTGGTGTGGATGGGGAGAGCAGGGCCTCAAAGCCCCCTCTGCCCGCGGGGAGAGCTGTGCTGGGTGGAGCTGGAGTCTGTTGCTGTGTTTTCCTCATGCCCCCCCCAGGTACCCCTGCTCCTGGAGCTGTTCTGTGCTTTCTGTTGTTTAGAGAAGACAAATGCAATTGGACTGGCAGGGAGCGCAGCTCTCCCAAAGCAGACAAACAGAGTACAAAGTCAAGTTTCCAATCATCATTTTTCCTTAAAAAAAAAAAAAAGATGATTTTTCCCTTGCAAGCAACCAAATTTGATTTCAGACACTTTTTCATGCTGTAAATGCTCTTTGATTCTTTTTGCTAACCCTCCTCTACCAAGCATGACGTGCTCATGTCCTAAAGCTCTAAAGGGGTGCAGGAAATGACCCACTTCAGCTATGGGGTCACAGAGGGACCCCTCAGAGGGTGCTGAGGCCCTGGCACAGGGTGCCCAGAGCAGCTGTGGCTGCCCCTGGATCCCTGGCAGTGCCCAAGGCCAGGCTGGACATTGGGGCTTGGAGCAGCCTGGGGCAGTGGAAGGTGTCCCTGCCCATGGCAGGGGTGGCACTGGATGGGCTTTAAGATCACTCCCAACCCAAACCATTCTGGGATTTTATGATTCTGTAAATCACAGACTGGCTCAGGTTGGAAGGACCCACTGGAGACCCTGTAGTCCAACCTCCCTGCTCAAGCAGGGTCCCCAGAACACATCACCCAGGGTCCCATCATGGCACCCACACTGCTGGTGACGTGCCCTGCTCCCACTGCCTGTCCTGGTGCCATCAGGGTGGGCTGTGCCCTCTGCTCTTTGGATGTTCCTCTGCTGGCACTGGAGTGGAGCTGTCTCTGCCTGGCTCAGTCCATCGCTGGGCAGGGCCTGGGTCTTGGCGTGGAACCCCCAACCCTGCGGTCAGCTCTGGGCCCCTCAGGACATGGAGGGGCTGGAGCGTGTCCAGGGAAGGGAACGGGGCTGGGAAGGGGCTGGAGCCCCAGGAGCGGCTGAGGGAGCTGGGAAAGGGGCTCAGGCTGGAGAAAAGGAGGCTCAGGGGGGACCTTGTGGCTCTGCACAACTCCCTGACAGGAGGGGGCAGCCGGGGGGGTCGGGCTCTGCTCGCAGGGAACAGGGACAGGAGGAGAGGGAACGGCCTCAGGCTGGGCCAGGGGAGGGGCAGGTTGGATATCATGGAAGTTTCTTCACTGGGAGGGTGGTCAAGCCCTGGCAGTGGTGGAGGCACCACCCCTGGAAGCATTCAAAACATGAGCAGCCGTGGCACTTTGTGATGTGGTTTAGTGACACGGTGGGATTTGGTTTCAAGTCGGACTTGATGAACTTGGAGGTCTTCTCCAGCCTTAAATCCTTCATTCCGTGGCTCTGTGACTCCAAGTGGTGATGGGCTGAGGGCAGAGCTGGTTCCCAGCACCTGTAGCAGAGACCCGCCGGCCCCGGGGTGGGCACCAGGGCAACGAGGGACCAGCCGCTGGTGATGGGACAGAAAACCACCAACACCCCCGAGCACCGGGACCTCCTCCCTCCTTCTCTGCCCGCCCCTGTGCCAGCCAACGGGACCCCGCCGCCTGCAGCGAGCCCACCCCCCTCTGGCTCAGACTTTCCAGGAAGGAACTGAGCTCCAGGAATTAAAAGCTTTGCAGCGAGATGTGACAAAAAGGAAGAAAATGCCTTCAAACGCTCCTCCTTCATCTCTCCCAGCACTTCACCTTTCCGTCGGCTTCAGTTATTTCACAGCCTCTGGAAAAGAAGAAGGGAAGAAAAAAAAAAAAAAAAAGAAAAAACCCGGTTAGGAACTTGCTGAATAAATCATATCCATTCCCTCCCCCACCTCCCTCCTTTCTTTTGTGCAAATCAAAGGCTGGGAGCTGCCAGGAGCTGACAACGGTGCCCCCAGCCCCCACCTCGCCGTTCCTCACGGCCCCCGTGCTCGGCAACTTTGGGGGAATACGCGGCGGTTTCAGAGGCAAATCAAGCTCTGACAGCGCAGCCGGAGGGACGCGGGGGGAAGCGGCAGCGTCGCGGCTGTCGCTCCTGCAGGCGCTCGCTGCCTGCTCCCCGTGGGTCTTGTAGTTTGGAAACAAGGTACCGAACATGTGGGGAAGGCTGATAATCTCCACAGTGTCTGTGATTAAGTGAAACCAGCAAATTGAGATGCTTAGACAATTAGTAATCTTGGCGTGGAGGAAAAAAAAAAAAAAAAAAAAGCAGGAGGAGGAATCAAAGAAGAACGGAGGGTTTGGGGTTTATTTTTGTTTGGTTTTATTCATCTTATTTTAGCCCTCCCTCCCCCCCGCCGTCCTTCTAATTTCCCGAGCTTGTTCCAGTTGGATTTGAAGCGAGGGCGAAGCGGAGCCCTCCGTGCCCCAACCCGCGTGTGCGGAGCGGGGTCGGGCACCGCCGCCGCGCTGCTGCTCCGCTGGCACGGAAGGGACGCGCGGGGCTCTGGCAGGGTGTGCCAGGCTGCCAGCCCCGCTCCCGTCGCTGGCCGTGGCCCCGTGCCCATCGCTGGCAGCGCTGGGAGCGGAGCTCTGCCCACACCGAGGATGCGGGATGGCAAAGCCGCTGCCCAGCAGAGCCAGGGCTGCGCGTCCCCAGGCTGCTGTCCCAGCGCGGCTGCAGGTGGTGCCTGTGGCACTCAGGAGGGTGATCCCGACCTTGGGTCCGGTTGGCAGCTGCCGAGCGCCCGTGCCAGGCGCTGGCCCCACACTGCTGCGTGCCCGGTGCCCCGATGTGCTCCGTGCCACCCTGCTGCCAGGGCAGGGCGCAGCTGGCACGGCCCCTGGGAGGCACACGGTGGCCAGGAGCAGGGCAGGGGGGCTTGCTGGAGTCACACGGAACCATGGAACGGGTTGGGTTGGGACGGACCTTAAAGCCCATCCCGTTCCACCCCCTGCCTTGGGCAGGGACACCTTCCACTATCCCAGGCTGCTCCAAGCCCCAGTGTCCAACCTGGCCTTGGACACTGCCAGGGATCCAGGGGCAGCCACAGCTGCTCTGGGCACCCTGTGCCAGGGCCTCCCGACCCTCCCAGGGAACAATTCCTTCCCAATATCCCATCCATCCCTGCCCTCGTTCAGCGTAAGGCCATTCCCCTTTTCCCTGTCACTCCCTGCCCCTGTGAAAAGGGCTCCAGCCTCCTTGTAAGCCCCCTTAGGTACTGGAATGGGGCTTCCAAAGTCACGCTAACTTTGGGCAATTCTGATCTCATCCCCGTGCCCTTGCATCCTTGGAAAGCCAAACCCGGTGCTGGTGCCATCAGCTCTGCCTGACCCAGCTGCCTTTGGTGTCCCAGGAGTGACTCCACACCTGCACAGACCATCTCCCTGGGGTGAGCTGCCCATCCTGGCCACCCCCAACCTTTGAAGGGCTCAGGAGAAGCATCGTTCCAGACCTGGAGGATGCAGCCACTGAGTGTGCAAGCAGCTGAGCCTGCAACCCAAGCACGTCAGGGCTGTGAGTCCTCAGGGAACCCCCTGGTTCCTCAGGGAGCCCCCATCTCCCCTCAGCAGGGACAAGGGCCCTGGGGCACTGCAAACCTTTACCGTGGGCAAGGACTCAGCCCCAGGGCAGTGCCTGGTGTGCCTGGACTCCCCTGCCCTGCAGCTCCTTCTTCCCAGCCCCTGCACTCCACCAGAGCTGCGTTAGGAACTGGGCTCTAGGCTCGGGCACCCGCAGTTCACTTTCAGGTTTCACGCTGTGTTCTCCCAGCTTGGGAGAAGCTGTGCATTTGCAGGACTCTCCTAAAGCTGAAGCTGGCCTGGCCTCCCACGGGACCTGCCAACCCTGCCAAGAACTCGAGTGGGAGGACAATATCCTGTCACTCCAAGGAGGGGGAGATGCTCTGCTGGGAGCTGCTTCCCCCAAACCCAGGTGTGTGAAATGGGGAGCTTGGGTTCAGCCCCCCCTCCTCATGGCAGAGCCATCCAGAGGTCTCAAGGATGCAGGAAGATGTCTGACCATACCCACAGCCACGTTCCTGCTTGCTCAGGGAAGCTGGAAAGTGTCCTGGAGAGCTGGATACCCTCTCCATCCTCCCACTCCCCTCTTGGCTGACATTGGTTTTGCCCCTTCGTGGGGCTTGACTGCCCCTTTTCAAAGGCAGCTCAAGCAGCCCTCTGCACATCACTTTTGGACCAAATTTCATTTCTTTTTCCTTCATCTCCCGTCTCTTTATTTGTTTAGAGTTTTATCTCTGGGATTCCAATTCCTCCTCAGGAGGTTGTTGCATAAGTAGCCTCCATACTGATTGCAAGGATTTTAATTTGGTAGCTTTCATCTTAAGCTGTTTCTAAGGCACTTCCTCATTTGTTTAAAATCACCCTGCCTAAAGCCTGCGAACTGTTTTTCTGGCTTGATACTCCCCAAAGGGCTCAGGGACTTAATTAGAGTCCCTGCTCCTTTGTGGTTCGGTGACAGTTGTCGGGATTAAGTCAAGAGTTGCCACTTCACTCGCGTGCCCCAGACCTGCATTTGCAAAGCTCTGACATTGGACATCTCCACTGCAGTTTGGATCTCTAAACTCACAGGTAGCTACGCTCAGATCTGCTCTGCAGCCTCCCTGAGACCTCCTGCTCCCTGGTTGTGAGAGCCAGGGGGACACAGGACACCATGGAGGACACAGAACCCCAGGGGACAGGACAGGACTCTTCCAGCCAAGGTGAGGATGGGCACCAGCCCAGCATCCAACAGCCCCTTCTTAGGGGCTTTTCAGCACCTCCCTGTGCTCTAGGTCGAAGGGAGAGCAAACCAAGGAGCCTGAGCAGAGCAGGGCGGGCTGAAAAGGGGAATTCACACTCACATTTCCATCCCCTTGGCTGGCTGCTGCAGCCCTGGTGTCAGCCCTGGCTGGGATGAGAGCAGAAGGGTGGAGTCAGAGATGCAGCCTGCCAGGCTGAGCCCACCCTGCGTGGCACCCGGTGCTGCTGGAGCCCCCCGGAGCAGCAGGATGTCCCTGGGGCTGAGCCCAGGGCAGGAGGGCCAGCTCAGGATGCACTGGCACAAGCTGTGTCACCTCCAGGGTTCAAGGTGACCCTGTGTAAGGACTCCAGGGAGAAAAGTGCCGGTCTCAGCTGGAACCTGAGCTCTGGCATCCCCTCTGCCCACCCTCACTTCTGGTCCAGGTCCCCACCCATCCCTTTCTCCTCTCTGAGGGTGCCTCCAGGGTCTGGCTCTCTCCAGGCTGGAAGGGAGTCAGCCTCAGGCCAGCTGTGACATCCTTCACAGCGGGGGCGTCTGCCTGGGCCCCACCTCTGCTTTACGGGATGTGATTGATGCTGATTTAATTGGTGTCGGTTTAATTGGCTCATCCAGCTCCCATATGTGTTGGGAGGGGGCCAGGGAGAGCATTAAAGGCTCATTACACATTATGAGCATCTTTCCCCTTCTCCTCTCTGCTCCTTCTCCTCCCTCACATTTCAGAGCACCAGGACACTCCGGGATGAGGTGGGAACCTCTTCTGGGAATGCTGACTATGGGAATCCTGTTGGAAGAAGGCAAAATGGACTGGGCCTGGAGCCACCTGGGCTAGTGGAAGGTGTCCCTGCCCCTGTCAGGGGGTGGGACTGGATGATTTTTAAGGTCTCTTCCAACCCAAACCAGGAGGGGGGGGATCTACACCACGCAGAGGTAGTGACAGGGGCCAGGACTTTGTGTGGGGAGGGATGTCACACCCCTGGGCAGCAGGAAGGGAGAGCCAAGGAGGGATGTCAGGATCCCGTGTGCTCTCTGTCCTCCAGATATTCGAGTTCCAGGCTCAGCTGTCACCCTCAGCCCGTGTGGGCATCACCCTGGTGCCAGCTGCTCCTCCTGTGCCTACCCTGGGGCAGGGCTGGCGCACATCCCCTTCCTCCTGGATGCCCCTAAGAACGGGGGATAGACTAAACCACCCCTTCCTTTCCCCTGCTGGAGCTTCTCTGATGTCCTGGGGTCTGTTTGTGCACAGACACCCCCAGTCCCTTTGCAGCGTGCAGCATCACTGAATCCCGAGCGCCACCTCCCATCCAGTCACGTTCTCCAGACTTGCTGCTGGGAGCCCTGCTGTGCCTGACACCCTCAGCCATCACCAGGGTGTCCCCACCACCCCCTTCCTGCCAGGTGTGCCCCGTGCTGTCAGCATTCCAGTGCAGAGCCAGCTCCCAGCTGGGTAAAGCAGCAGCAGAAGCGCCCCGGTGCTGCCCTGGCACCCTGCAGCAGCGCAGATGTCCCCAGACCTAAATCGGGGAATCAGCCGGCGCTGTTCATTCCGTGCCCTGCGGGTGCTGCAGAGATGGTGCCAGTGATGCGCGTTACAGCGGGAGCCCTGCCAGGGGAGCGGCTCTCCCGCAGCCCCAGGGCATTCCCACCACTGCCTCCCGGCTCCTGGGCTCTCAGGGATGCCCAGCTCCCTGAGGGTGCTGCAGGCAGGGACCAGGAGCTTTGGGCTCTTCCTCGGCTCCAGGCTTGCATTCCAGGAGGAAAAAAAGAAGGGGTGGTTTAGTCTATCCCCCATTCTCAGGGGCATCCAGGAGAAAGGGGACACGTGCCAGCCCTGCCCCAGGGAAGGGACAGGTTCCATCCAGGAGGAGCAGCTGGCACCAGGGTGATGCCCACACGGGCTGAGGGTGACAGCTGAGCCTGGAACTCGAATATCTGGAGGACAGAGAGCACACGGGATCCTGACATCCCTCCTTGGCTCTCCCTTCCTGCTGCCCAGGGGTGTGACATCCCTCCCCACAGGAAGCCCCTGTCACACTCACTGCCCCCGGTGAGGGCAGCTCAGGGACAGGACACAGTGGGGGGTGATGTTCCCAAGGCTGGACAGAAAGGTCCCTCCTCTGCCTGCCCCAGGAGGGGGTGATTTGGGGGATTTTCCCCCTCTACCCGGACCCTGCTTTCCTGCCCTGCCCGTGGTGAGCCACTGTGGAAGGAAAGCCCAGCGAGGTGAGCTGGAGCCCCGGAGCCTGTGAGCGCTGAGCTCGGTGTGGGCTCGGAGAGGAGCTGGCTGGGGAGCACGGCCACGCTGCCAACTTGGCACAGCTCAGCCAGCAGCCCAGTCCCAAGCCACCCAAGCTGTTGGGAGTGGGTATAAAACAGACCCTGCTTCCCAAGGGGAAGAGCTGACTTGGGCAGGAAACATCATCGCTGACATTTAAGAGTGGGGGAAGAGCGCCCAGTTGGCAGGCGGGGAGAGCAGAACCGGGAATCCAGCACCCTCCTCCCCCTCAGGGCCCCCTTCTCAGGCCTCTCCTGGCTCCATCTCCCAGGGCCGTGTCCCTTCAGTGTCCACAGAACAGCCCAGGCTGCCCCGCTCCTGCCACGGCCGCTCACCGCGGCTGGCAGAGAACCACTCGGTGCCAGCCCTCCCCAGCCCCCTCGGGTCAGAGCCACCCCTGTGCCCAGCGTGTGCCAGCCACAGGCTCCACGGTGCTTCCTGTCCCGCAGCAGCCTGGGACACGCAGCACAGAGCTGGCCTGGGACGGCAGCTGCGTTTCCAGTTCAGACGCGGTGCTGGGGGAACACCGGGGACAAGGACGCTGTGCGCCAGCCCGGCTGTGCCCGTGGGGACCCCATCTGAGGCCAGCCAGCCCCAGCTGCCCCGTCTGTGTCACCGTCCCTGCAGCGAGCACGTGGAACAGCCCATCCCGGCGGGCTGGGAGCCAGGGCGGGCTCCAAACGCGGCGCTGGTGGGCGGCTGAACCTGAGTCAGTGGGAGCTGCAGCCCCGCGCCGCAGATGGCCCCGCTCCCGGCGGGGTGAATCACCCGCCCACTGCCGGAGGCAGCGCTGCCGGAGCAGCCGGGGCTCTGCCGGCCCCCCGGCAGGGCAGGGGTGTCTGCGGGGCCAGCTGGAGTGTCCGACCCAGCAGTGAAACCCCCCAGATGCTGTCCCAAAGCTCGGCCCCCAAACCCAGGATCTCCTGCAGTGCCACCCACCCCTGAGGACCAGGCTGAGGCGGGAGAACCTGGCGCTTCCCTCCTGGAGGATGGGCAGAGGGGCTGGAGCAGGGATGCTGGGCTGGGGAAGCCCCTGGAAGAGGGGCTGGGTGGGCAGGTGGGGGATGCCCACCATGGATGGGGATGGCGGCTACTGCAGGGAGCTGGGGCTGCCAGAGCAAACCCCACCAACGCAGAGCCCAGTTTGCCCTGGGCAGCCCAAACCTCTTCCTGGGAACATTCACCTGCTCTGGAGCTCAGAGAAGAGCAGGAGGGACATCGGGGCTCTGTTCACTCCAAAGGACCAGGTAGCACGAGACCCCCTCATCCCCCCATCATCCCAGGGATGGTGCAGAGCGATCAGGTGAAACTTGATATTTCTCCTCCTCGTTGGAAGCCCCAGGAGCTGTCACTGACAACCCCGATGCTCCGTTCCCCCACGTTTTGTAAAATAACAGTAAATGGGGAAATCCAGGGAGCACCAAGAGCCAAACCCCACGAGGACCCGGGGCCGGGGGGTGACACGTGGCGATCTCAGGGCCAGCCATGCTCGTGCCTTGGGCCGGTGGCTGCAGCTCCCAAGGTGGGCGATGGCCAGGGGCGCTCCCTGAGCCCACAAACCCGGGAAGTGCGTCCCAGCCCTGCGAGTGCCTCGCGGTTCCCACTGTGCCGGGATGGAGCAGGTACCCGTGAGCACAGATGGTGAACTCCAGCAGCACCAGGAACGCGGAGATCATAATTATCTGAACGTAATGAAGGGTTTCATTAAATACACTTGGAAAACAACTCAGCAGCCGCACAAAGTTAAACTGCTGGTCTCAACTCTCCAAACTATTTAAAATTTATTAGCTTCCCCTGCGGGTCTCAAGCTTTTAAGTACCAGAGAATTCTTGAAAATAAGATATTTTTTTGCTTTCTTTCCCCCATCTCTTTCCAGTGTTTTTTGGCCTCTCAGACGTGTCCGTGGGGGAGGAGGGAACCATCATTCCCCACATCACTGCTCTCTCGGCCCCTGCAGGCACAGCCTCTCTCTCCCCCTGCCCCTGTCACGGCTCCCCCTCCCCGGGCTGCTCCGTGCAGCCGAGCGCAGCCGCTTCCGAAGGGATGATGGAATCAGAGACACCTGCACGCTGATCCCTGCTAAATCCCGGGATCCAGGCTGCAGGTGGTTCTTGTTGCAGAGGGATTAGCGGGAGGCTGAATAAACCTGGGTTTGATCTAGTGCTAACTGGCGGGGGGTGCTGCTCTTGGCTAAGATGAGATTTACCGAGCTGTATCTCTTCATAACGTGTGAGGGAGGCAGCGCTGGGGAGATGCTCTTCCTGCCCAGAAAGAGAAATTCCTGGCTGTGGGTAGCGGCGATAGCTCCGTGCTTGGGGAGCCGCTGGAAAGCAGGGCTGGGGCTGTGCTCAGCCCGGCTGAGGAGGGAGCAGCTGCACACAGAGAGCCTGGGGGTGGGCAGGGGCTCTCTCCTCTCACCCCGTGTCTGTGGGGAAGGGGTTCGTGTCTGGAGAGGCTGGGAATTCCCTCATGGGCCGTGCTGGGCTGGGGGAGGGAGACCCTGGCTGCTGTTGCAGCACTGGAGGGGAGAGCGGGGCTGGGGCTGGTGGAGCCTCCTTGTCCTTCTGAGAAGGCTCCAGCTGGTGAGATGGGGGAGCTTTGTAGCCTCACCCCTGCTTTGGTGAAGTATTTCCCTGAGGAAAAGCTGGATGGGATTCTTTCCTCATGGGAGACCACGATGCTGGGTGCCAGACCGCTTCAGGAAACTATTCTGATTTACAGCCCTGCCTTCAGGCTGGAAAGGAGCTTCAGACACAGGGATGATGCAGAGGGATCAGGTGAAACTTGACATTTCTTCTCCTTGTGTGTTGGAAGCCCCAGGACCTGTCACTGACAACCACAATGCTCTGTTCTCCCATGTTTTGTAAAATAACAGTGAATGGGGAAATCCAGGTTCTGGCCAAGCCTCTAATGAGCTGTGATAGCATCGTCCTGGTGCTGCACTCAGCTGTGGAGTGGGCTCAGCAAACACTGCTGGGAGAGGGAGGGGAGCTTCCCAGAGCCATTGCAATGGGTGGGAGTCCGGAGGAGGCCACGGAGATGCTCCAGGGCTGGAGCCCCTCTGGAGCCAGGCTGGGAAAGCTGGGGGTGCTCACCTGGAGAGGAGAAGGCTCCAGGGAGAGCTCAGAGCCCCTTGCAGGGCCTAAANGTAGAAATTCCATCTCCCCTGTGCCATGGCATGCTCAGCCTCGCTGGGCAGCTGAACCTTCCTGCCCACACCCCAGGCCCTCGAGGTGCTTTAGCTGGTGCTCGGGGCTGTGCCTATGGGGCTCTCCCGGGCTGGCTCAGCTCGCAGCATCTGCCCCAGAGCAGGACGTGTGGGCAGGGCAGAAGCTGTGCCAGGGGCAGGGGAATCAAGCAGCGTTTGCAGAGCCAGGGCTGTGGAGTTATGAGGGAGCGGGGCACAGGCCCTGGGGCACTGCCTGGCTGAGCAGGGCGTTGGGGCAGAGCGTCGCAGGTCACTCTGCAGAGAGCTGGGGAGAGAGAATGCAGTCACAGGGGAATGGAAACAACCCCAACTTCCCAGGGATGAGCTGCAGACTAAACCTCAAAACCCCAGGACAGAAGGAGGAGGAGGAGTTGCTCCCCCATCTCTTGCAGCAGGGCAGGCTGCAGCACTTCCCGGGGGACAGGCTGGAAAGTCCCGGACATCCCGCGGGAGGGAGATGGGTGGGACAGGAGGGGATGAGGAGTGCTGGGGCCAGGGGGTCATTCAAAGTCATTTTGAGCCCTGGAAAGGGATATTTAAGGTGGAATATAACCACAGGGAGGGTGGCACATTGAGTGTGTGTCCAGCTGTGGGGCTGCCAGGCTGGTTTGGGGGTAGGGATCCAGAGAGTGAGGAGGGGTGGAGCACCCACGGCCGCCTCGGCAGGGCTCTGGCTTTCATTTTCCAGTGCCCCGCGTTGTGCCTTGCCCGGGGAGGTGGAGCACGAGTGGGGAGCGGGGAGGAGGGCAGCACACACGGAGCAGGCAGCTGCTCCCCAGCCCGGCTGCCCCGGGCACAACGTGGGCATCAGGTGCAGCTCTCTGGCAGCAGAGAGGGCTTTTCCTGCAGGAATTAACGCGGGAGCAAGGCCAGGGCTCCCGGAGCTCTGAGGCTCGATGGGGATGTGACCTGCAATCCCCTGCTGCCGGGTCACTGCCCTGAGCGCTGCAGTGAGCTGGGGGCTCCCAGCCCACTGCAGCCCAGGAAAGTGGGTCACACACCCCTTACAGAAACCCAGAGAGCCCTTACAGGGGGAGAAATCCTTAGAAACGGGGGCTTGGTCACACTCACAGAGACACAGGGCCCCGGTGTGAAGGTCTGCTCAGCACAGGAGGTGCAGTGCAGGTTTTCCCAGGATTTTTTGTCCATTAACTGGGAGTGGGTGGCTCTGCTCCTGTTTTTGTGGGAGCCCTGCAGACAGCAAGTTCTCTTCCCTCTTTTAAAACGGCCAGAGGAGAGGAACTCTTTCTTTCATTACGTCAGCAGCTCCGTGCAGTGGCCTTGACTGTCTCCTCATCCAGAATGGACTGACTGGAGAGAGGCAGGGGCAGTGCCCGTGTCCCTGGTCAGGTGGCAGGGGCAGTGCCTGTGTCCCTGGTCAGGCAGTAAGGACAGTGCCCATGTCCCTGGTCAGGCGGCAGGGGCAGTGCCCGTGTCCCTGGTCAGGCGGCAGGGACAGTGCCTGTGTCCCTGGTCAGGCGGCAGGGGCAGTGCCCGTGTCTCTGGTCAGGCAGTAAGGACAGTGCCTGTGTCCCTGGTCAGGCAGTAAGGACAGTGCCCATGTCCCTGGTCAGGCGGCAGGGGCAGTGCCCGTGTCCCTGGTCAGGCACCAGGGGCAGTGTCCGTGTCCCTGGTCAGGCGGCAGGGACAGTGCCCGTGTCCCTGGTCAGGCGGCAGGGGCAGTGCCCATGTCCCTGGTCAGGCAGTAGGGGCAGTGCCCGTGTCCCTGGTCAGGTGGCAGGGGCAGTGCCTGTGTCCCTGGTCAGGCAGTAAGGACAGTGCCCATGTCCCTGGTCAGGCGGCAGGGACAGTGCCCATGTCCCTGGTCAGGCAGTAAGGACAGTGCCCGTGTCCCTGGTCAGGCGGCAGGGGCAGTGCCCATGTCCCTGGTCAGGCAGTAAGGACAGTGCCTGTGTCCCTGGTCAGGCGGCAGGGGCAGTGCCCGTGTCCCTCTCGCCCGTCAGGCGGCAGCGGCAGGAGCCCTGCCCGCAGCTCAGCTCATCAAAGCCGCTCTGCTGAGCAGAAGGGGCAGCTCAGTGTGTGAGTTACTCCCTGCCCCGAGCAGGGCACACAGCTGCAGCCTGGCATTGCTCCGCGGGCACGGCCCTGGCCCCGCACCAGCCTCTGCCATGTGGCCCTGCCCGCCCGGGCACACGCCTGGGCCCCAGCTGTGCCCCCGAAGAATTCTCCAGAGCTGGGCTGGGGACAGGGGGGGCTTATCCCGAGGCAAGGGGTCTCCAAAACTTGTCAGGGTCTGGAAGCAGCAGATCAATGTTGGTGGGAGGTGCAGCAGGGAAGGGAGAGCAGGGAGCGGGATCAGAGCGTGGCAGCCAGACCTGAGCTGGGCACGGGTGCTCCAGCAGACAGGGATGGTCCTCCCTGCCCAAAGGCCTCATCTCATCTGTCCCCACCCCAGCACCATACCTGGAGGCTCTGGGGAGTGCTGGGGACACTGAGGGCTGGGAAGGGCAGGACTTGCAATCCAGACCCTGCCAGGCTTCACGCTGACCCCCGCAGAGCCCAGTCTGTGGCTGGTCAGGGATGAACCCTTCACTTCCAGGGCTGGAGTTTCCAGCCCCACACTGAGGATGGTGCAGCTGCTTTGTGCCTCTTGTGAAGAGGGTCCAGAGCACAAAATTCCTCCTCTTTGTCCACCAAAGGCAGGCCGGGGAAGGAGCTCGTCCATTGCCTAATCCTGGTGCTTCCCAAGCAGAGCCAGGCTCTGCCCTGCCTTGGCTGTGCTGTGTCTGCTGAGGGAACGGCCTGGGAAGGTGGATCATGGAATTACAGAACATCCCGAGTGGAAAGGGACCCACAGGGATCATCCAGTCCAGCTCCAGGCCCTGCACAGACACCCCAACAATCCCACCCTGGGCATTCCTGGCAGCGCTGTCCAAACACTCCTGGAGCTCTGGCAGCCTCGGGGCCGTGCCCATTCCCTGGGGAGCCTGTTCCAGGGATCTGGAGGAAGACTCAGGTGTATTCCTGTGGGTGAAGCTCGGAGGTTGCTCTGGCTTCAGCTCCCAGTTGGATTTGGGGGATCACGGCTGTAAATTGTGTCAGTGCACTTGAGGGCCTGAGCTTGCACTGTCTGTGCTGTCCATGAGCCCGTGCAGGGGAAGAAGAGAGGATTTTGTTTTCCATCTCAGTCAGCCTGGGCTCTTTAGTGAGCTCTAACAAAGGCACTCTGGCTTTTCATGCTGCTCTTGATCTCGGGGCCAGCAGCAAAATCCCGGCGGCGGCTCCCTGGGCACCGCTCCCTCCTCTCTCCTCCTGCAGCGGTGCCGGCACCACTGCGGGCGGTACAAATAGAGGACGGCATTAGCGATGCAGAGTGATGCAGAGCCGGGAGGGGAATGGTGCTCCCGGCGCTCAGCCCTCCCTCCCGCTGCCCCTGCGCCGGTCCCGGTCCCGCAGCCAGCGCGGGCCGGGTGCTGGGTGTGGGATGGGTGCGTGGCAGGCACTGCAGGGCGGTGCTGGGTCAGTGTTTCCCTGTCAGCTGGACAATCCCCGTGGCTGGAGGAGGTGCCCCAGGCACCACAGCAGAGGGTTTTGGTGGGGAAAAGCAAATTAGTGAGCAGGGGACACCGGATGTGTCCCCAAAGTCCTGGGTGACCTTGGCAGAGGCTCCTCCTGAGCACAGCTCCGCTGTCCCTCCTCCCCATCAGTCCTGCCCGGGTGAGGCCGGGGCTGTGTCCAGCTGCCCCAAGGAGCAGCTCTGTCTCCCCAGCCTCTCCCACCTCCTCATCCCCTGGGAGGCTTCACCATTTCAGAGAGGAGCCATTTCCCCTTCATGCTGCAGAGTAAAAAAAGGATTTTACTTATTTTTTGTTGTTTTTCCTTTCTCCCCCCCTCTATTAAGTCTGTGACTAGAACATTGTGGCTTTTAAGTTTATTCCAACTGTTTGATATTTTACATAATCGTATTATTTATGTGACAAGATTAGGAGTACTCTGCATGCTGACAGGCAACCAGCACACACGCAATTTCTTGCCAATCCTTCACGAATTTGCATTGTATTCCTGACTTCTTCGAGGCTGTGCAGATTGTGGCGCTGGGCGGGGAGAGAGGTGCAGATTCAGACAGAGGGGGAAGGTGGGGAAGAGGCAGGAAAGCTGCTCATCCCTCACATCCTCTGGGATCTTCCCGCCTCTGCTGGGCAGGCACTCAGAGCTTGGCACTGCCACACCGGGGCTGATGGCAATACCTGGCCAGGCTTCAAACCCTTGGCCTCTCCCAGCGAGTGCTAAGCACACAAAGGTGTTTGGTTTAATATCCCGCTGCTCGCCCGTGGGATACTTGATTTATTCTATGCCTGTAAACATTCATTTCACACCTAAACAGGGGCAGGTTCATCACTTCTGCAATCATCATTTATTCATGTCGTGAGGGTTGCAGGAAGGAGAGATAAATGGATTTCCGTGAAATTGGTGCTCCAGGCTGCTCAGGAGCCTCCATCCTTCTCACCAGGCTATGAGCAGGGTGGAAAAGCTTCCCCCCTTCAGCTCCTCTGCCCTGGTGCTGGCACAGCCTCCCCTGCAGAGCTGTGCTGGGCCTGGAGCCAGGACAGAGGGTTCTGACCCCAAAACCAGCCAGGGGACACTGAGGTCCCTCATTCCACGTGTCTCAAGGTCCCAGCAGTGCTCGAGGGACGGCTCATGCTGAGATATCTTGCTGTGGGCCCTTGCTTTGCTGCCCTCCCCTGCTTTGGGGGAGCTTTCTGATCTCCGCATTAAGGCAAGCGTTTGCTAAATGTCCTCTTTTGGGAGTGTGTGTGGTGGCAACACCCACCCTTCCTAGGAGGAAAAATCCCTGCCATGAACAGATGAGAGGGGCTGTGCACGAGCCCTCAGAGCCATCCTGGAGGCCACAGCCCTGGGACAGAGCCTGGGACCTCCTTGTGCCTTGCCCATGCCCATCCGAGCTGGAATAAACCTCCCCAGCGCCTCCAGGGCATCACACCCTGGTGGGGATGCCCAGCACCCAGCTGGCCCTCGGCCTGGGGCTGCTCACCCCCCACACCCCAGCATGGTAGAGCAAACCCTAAACCCCCCGAGATGGATGTGCCCTCCCTAAATAATTCATGACTCGAGCTCGCGCTTGGCTTCCTTTGTTATCTCGTTACGAATGAAAAAATGAACCAAGATTAAAGAGCTCTGGCTCTGTTTCCAAATTTATGGGCATTTAAATGTGATGTCTGAGTCTGTTACTCCTCTGCTGTCAGGCTGACTCAGTCAGAGCCATGTGGGCACCGGGGGCTCGGATGTGTCACTGCATGGGCAGCATCCTGCACCCCCCGGGGATGAGGGCGTCTGGCAGCTCACAGCCACGTGGACTTCACATTGTCCCCAGCTTCATCACTGCTTCCTCCTCCTCCTCATCATCATCACCGCTCTGCCCCGCTTCCCTGTGCTCTTTGCAGCCCTCCTGGATGTCGTTCCCCACCTCTGAGCATCCCAGCTCCAAGCTCGTAAGCCTTGCGGCGCTAATTGGCTCTGCCCCGACCCTCTGGAAGTGACCATTGCTCCCTGCCCAGCCTGGGACCGGGAAGGGCTAACTCAGATTTAGACCTTAAAATTATGAACGCCTGAAACGCGGTGAGATGAATGCAGGGTGCTTCCCTGGCACCCCGTGCCCGTGGTTAATCCCTGAGAGCAGAGCTGGGCTCTCCCTGCCTCCTAATCAGCACCAGTTTCACGGCAGTGAAAGCCGCTGCTGTGTCCAGCTGTGCGGGTGCCCGGGGCAGCAGCGGGAGCCCCGCTGGCTCTGTGGGGTCACACCTGCACTGAGAACACAGCTCCAGGCAGTCAGGACAGGCAGGGGCAGTGAGGAACTTCCCCCTGGTCCCCACGGGAGAGCCCCGGTGCCACAGCCGGGGCTGGGCTGGCGCAGGAGTGTCGCCTCCATCAGCTCTGCGCCCAGGGATGCTCGGGCAGGGCTGCTCGCACTGAGCTGGGCTCCCCGGGTCCCACTGCCCCCCAGCACTGGGAATGAGCGGGGAGAGAGCCTCAGCTCCAGAGGGGAACATGAAGGAATTCCCACGGGACATTGAAAATGCAGGACAAAGAAATGACTCAGGGATTTTTTGCCAAGACAGTTTTGTTTCTTGAATCCTCAACATCGGAATGCCCTGCAGAGCCCTCACACCCCTCACCTCTCCAGTGAGCCAGGCTGTCCACTGAGGGCCCATTCCCACACGAGGACACTGCAGCTTTTAGAACACAAAAGCAGTTCCTGATGAGGAGACTGCATTCCTGTCCCTGTCACACCTGGCATGGGTGTCCTCGAGCACAGATTGTGACATCCCACCTGCCCATCTGCAGGGGCACAGCTGCCCGGTGCTTGGTAACCTTCTCCCAGGCCCAGGGGCTCCCTTCCTCCCCAGGAGGGAGAGGGAAGTTTTTATACAGACGGATACTTAAAGGACAAAGGGGGAATGGTTTTAAACAGACAGAGGCAGGTTTTAATTAGATATTAGGAAGAAATTCTTCCCCGTGAGGGTGGTGAGGCCCTGGCACAGGGTGCCCAGAGAAGCTGTGGCTGCCCTGGATCCCTGGCAGTGTCCAAGGCCAGGCTGGATGGGGCTTGGAGCAGCCTGGGATAGTGGAATGAGATGAGTTCTAAGGTCCTTTCCAACCCAAACCTTGTGATTCTGTGATTCCTAAACCCACAGGCAACTCCTGGCATTTGATTTGGAGGTTCTGCCCTGTGTTCCACACTCCCCTCTTTGCTTGCCTGGCAAGGCCCAGGCAAGGGCAGGTAGTGCCACCACCAAGGACAGCTCTGCCATCGATGCAAAGGGATGCTGAGCCAAGACCCTCCCTCCCCCATCAGTTATTATCCTAAAATTAGCCTGTCCTGGGAAGGTTTGTGCATCCTGCATCGATGTCCATCTGACAGGGCCTGAACTGACTCAGAAACAAAGAGCACAGAGCAGACAGGGTGAGAGGAAAATAGCTCTGATGTAAAAATAAACGGTCTCCAGCCACCCACTGTGCCCAGCTGAGCTCCCAGTGGGGTCTCACACGCCTGACACGGAGCAGCAGCTGCCCTTTCATTAGCAGCTTGCTCGTTGTCTCTCCCTACAGCTGAATTCCTCCTAAAAAAAAGAGACGCAAAGTGACAGGAAGGAGACAGAACCCCTGACTGGGCGCTCGGAGCCCTGAGCCTGGTGTGCTCTTGGCTGTGGGGATGCAGTGCCTGGCTCTGGCTAAGAGGGTGGGGTGGTGAGAGGAGCCCTCTGGTCCTGCCCTGTCCCACAGCCCCTGCTTAAAGGGATGCAGGGGTCACTGCCCTCCTCTGTGCCCCATCCAGCCATTCCATCCTGCTTCCCCAGGACCCCTTGGTGCTCCCAGGGCTCTGCTCTGTTTCTTTGTCTTTCCACAGACAGGGCCACCCCGTGCTTCTGCTGGGCTTGAGCTGCTGGATTCATTCAGCTGCTGGATTCATTCCGCTGCTGGATTCACTCCCTGCTCAGTAAAGGTCTCCTGAGTCCTGGGTACACCACAGATTCCACCCCTTCAGATCCAGATTTAGTAGGCACACCTGAATGCTCCTTCACAGGCGCTGGGAAGGGCCCCCTCCCTCCTGTGCCCGTGCTGGTAGCTGGCAGGACAAACGGTGGGACCAGCAAGGGGGTGCTGGGGGAGGAAGGCTCCAGGTCTCGAGGAGTCTCTGGGCTGGGTTTGTGCAGAGTTCAGTCCAGCAGTGCGGTGTGGGCTCACATCACGCCGAGCTGGGTGCACGAGGGGAGCTCCAACAGCAACGTGCCCTTGGAAATCTGCTTTCTGTGCTCTGTTCCACCTGTGGACACGCAGACTTCCCTTCCTTCTCTGGGTGCTGGAGCCCCTGCTCGGTTGCCCTTGGCAGGAAGGAGGCCAGGGGGACATTGCTGGAGAAGCTCTGGGTGCTGGGATGTGTTGGCCCTGAGCTTAGACCGAGAGAAGCTCTCTGTGACTGCCCAGCTCTGAGCCAGACCCTCTGCGGCACCCACAGCCAGCCCTGGGAGGGCTCCCCTGTGGGTTTAAAGCGTCACCCACCCCTGCAGACCCCAGGCCCGGGGTCCTGTCCGTGCTCCCTCTTTCCCCGGGGGACAGGGCCCTCCTGACCTGCAGCTAGGGCAGGGTGTGCCAACATTCCCCACACCGAGGGTGAGATTTGCTCCGTGAACCACCCCAGACGGGCAGGAATCCGGAGCCAGGAGAGCTCCCAGAGCTGAGCCAAGGCCGAGCCCCAGAGCCCCTTCGAAGCAGACGGAAGAAGACCTTTAAGCCTTCCCAAGCTTCTTTGCAGAGACGTTAAGAGCTCAGATTTCCTGGTTTTTCTCTCTCTTCCTGAAAAACCCCCAGCAAACCCCGCACTGCCGAGGAGGTGAGGCACTATCATCTCGCTTCAGCTCCCCCAAACTAGCCAAGCAGAGGAGAAAAATGATTTAGATGATTTACAGCACTTCGGAAGAGTTGAAAAAAGTGAAGTAAATAATAAATCAAAACCAGCAAAAAGAACAAGAATACATCCATCTTTTATGAGCTCTATTCACTGCTGTATGTACAGTTCAGACATAAAACAACCGCGCCGTGCAAAGTTGCTGCAGCTTCAGAAGTGTCTGTGCCCAGCAGTTTCAGAGCACTTCCAAACTACATAAAAGCAGAGGCGGAGGGAGGCGCAGGCGTTGGCTGCTGCGTGCAGGAATCCAGCGCCTCTTCCCTGCCTCCTTATCAGCTCCTGCACAGCCCAGCGTGGGGAGGGTTTCAGCTGGGACGTGGGGAGCTCGAGGAATCCACGGTAACAATGATTTTTTATTTGTTCCCCCCCCCCCCCCCCCAACCCCACATTCTTCCTTCAGGGTTCAAAGTGTTCGTCGGCTGTGAAGGATCCTCTCGCTCCCACCACAAAGTCTGGTGGGTGTTGTTGTCTGAGGGCTGCCCAGCGTCCCCCAAAAAGTCCCTTTGTCCACCTGCAACAACCTCTTGCAGTGCTTCCCTGTGGACCTCTTGGAATGAGACCAAAGGGGAGACACTAAACTGGAGCCCCTCTGGAGCCAGGCTGGGAGAGCTGNGTTTCCTGGAAAGGGGCTCCTGCAGTGCTGTTCCTGGGATGCTCCATGTGACAGGCACAGTTACTGCCCGGGAGGGGCTGAGTCAAACCCAGCTCACTCCACAGCAGAGCAACGGAAGCAAAAATGTTGGTTAGCACAGAAAAAAACTTTCCTGTTTTGAAAGACAGAAACTTTTCCCCGAAACCTGGATCAGCCCCACACGAAGTGCAGATGATGCAGTCACCTGCAGCCTCCTGCTTGAGGAGCCCCAGATATGCTCTGCCCCAAACCCAGACCAAATCTCCTCCAGTGTCTCTCCTTGCAGAGTCCAAACATGGGAGGGATTTGTTTCAGGGTCCTGGACAGAGACAAAATCCTCCCAAGGCACTGACCCAAGGGACTCCTCCTCTCTGTGGCTGGAGCATTGCAGGGATGCGGATGTGGCTTTGGTGCACCTCTTCCAGCCAACAGAAATCCCGCCGGAATCCCAAAGGACAGGGACAGCAGCCTGAGGTGATGTGGCTGAGCCCAAGAGCTGGACAGAGCCTGCCTGGGTGGGTGGGGGCACAGGGGGCAGCCCCAGGGTGCAGGATGACCCTGCTCACCCCCAGGCACCCCTGGTCATCCTCTGGAGAGCCTGGAATTCTGTGCCTGGCCAGCCCTCATGGCCCCTCTCCCCTGAGGCTGCAGGAATTGGACATCACTGGATCAGGAAATCCTCCCATCCTCCGTTTTCCCCGCTTTACTTTCTGGCTCTGAAGGACAATTTTGGGGGTTCTGAGGCACATCAGCTCTGGGGGTGACATCCAGCTCCTGCTGTGTTCATATCCCCACGGGGTCACGCACCAGGACACTCCTGGCGCGCGTGGGAGTGACGGGGACCACATGGAAGGGCTTTGATGGCATTTGGTCAGCTTTGATGAGCCATAGCGGGCATGTCGGGATGGGGCTGCTCACATCTGGGCCCCACATTGGGGGCTGGATGACACAGCCGATTTTATCTTGATCTAATCAGGAAATCCAGTGAGGGAGGAAGGAGCCGGGGGTTCTGCCCTCATCCCGGACGTTTGTGGTGAGCTTTGGTCCACCCTGGCTGAGTCATGGGGGCAGGTTCTGGCTCACCCTAACGCAGAGTTCCTGCCCCTCACATCTCCCAGGCAGCTGTGGCCTCTCTGGAGCTGGCAGGGTCACATCCTCACATGCCACTGGACGTGCAAATCTCTCTCCTGGCTGGTGGAGGCTTTTCCTGCAGGAGCAGCAGCCCAGGCCTCCAGTCCCCTGTGCTGCCCATTGCTATTGGCCGGCTCTGATCCAGGACACAGGTGGGATCCTTGGACAGCAGCTTCCAGCCTCCCCTTTCTGCTTCTGCAAGCTCCCTGTGGAAAAGGCTCTGGAGATGACTCTCACCACTGACCTTCTGGACTCTCAACCCAGCTTCACTTCTCCAGGCTCCAGCTGGGGCTGGGGGGGTTTCTGGAGAGTCTTGGTGCTTTGCACTTTGCTCACCTCTCACCTTCTGGTGGGATTTTCTGTTCTCCAAAGCAGCAGCTCATGGCAGCAGCAATTTAACTCCCAGCCCTGGGAAATCACGGAGCTCTGCCTGCTCCCTGCAACCCAAATCAGCTCCACAAATCCTGTGCTGAACAAGGAGTGGCTCGGGAGGAGCAGAGCTGGGAGCAGGGATGCACTGGGAGAGGCAGTCAAGGCTGGGCCAGAGTGCCCAGCCTGGGGCAGGGGCTGAGGTGGGGCTGGGGCTGCCAACCACAGCTGAACCTCAACAAAATCTCTGCTCATCCTGGGTCCTGACATCCACTGGGAAGGGCTCATTCCCTAATCCCAGTGCCCTCTCTGAGGAGCTGAGCAGCTCCCAGGGCTGGGGCAGCCAGATTCCTGGTGGAAGTTGTTTTGGACATGCAGCATTGTCCAAGGAGCCAGGATCTCTCACTGGACGACGAAAACTTGCTGAAAATTTTCTGTTTGTGTCCTCCTCCAGCTCCAGCTCCTTCTGGGGCTCTTGGAAGCCACAGTTCCCACACACCCCTACCCCTCTGAGCCCTCTCAGGGCCCTGGAGCAGCTCCCAAGGGGTCTGGCACAGGGACCCTGCAGTGTCCAGGGGCTGGAGGGGGGAACAGCACCGTGCAGGACAGGTAGGGAGGGTCCCCCCCCAGCAGCACCTCTCTGGGCAGACATGGGACACACCCAGAAATGCCACCTCCCTCTGCCCCAGCTCCCCCAGTCACGCTTGGCCAACCAGGCACTTCCTCCCTGCCCTCCTAAAGCCCTCTGGTTCTCCAGCCCGGCGCAGAAGGGCATTTCTCCTACTTCAGATACGGAGAAACTGAAGCACAGGGGAGCCTGGTCTGTGCAAACCTCAGGGTGCCTTGGCAGCAGAGCTGGAAACACCCTGGCCACCACCTTGGGACCTGCCCTGCCCCAGCCCCCGGGGACAGACCCCACAGAGCATCCTCACACAGGGCTCTGGCACACTGAGGGTCCTTGAGGGTACCTTGGGGGCACCAGGCAGCTCTGGGGCTGCTTCCCGTGAAATCCCAGCACTTCCCCAGGGAATGGGCATGGCCCCAAGGCTGCCAGAGCTCCAGGAGCGTTTGGACAGCGCTGCCAGGGGTGCCCAGGGTGGGATTGTTGGGGTGTCTGTGCCTGGGGCTGGACTGGATGATCCCTGTGGGGCTCTTCAGCTCAGGAGATCCTGTGACTCTGTGACTGTGCCCCGGTCAGACCCAGCTCTGCCCTTTGCACGTGCGATGGAGATCTGGGGTGGGCCCGGGGGGATGGCTCAGCCCCGGCTGATTGGGTATGGGCAGCTCATCAGCCACAGAAGAGAGAAAAGAGAGGAGGAACCGGAGCTTCCCATCCTTCCCCGGTGCCCTTGGGGTGCCTGGTGCCTCCCTCGCCAGCTCGGTGCCAGCAGCTCGGTGCCCTTGCGGGGCCGGGGAGCGGGCAGGGGCTGTCTGGAGCAATCTGCAATGCGTGCTGCGTTTAATTAGAAAGGGCTGCACGCCCACCTGCAACCGCTGTAAATCTGGTGTGCGCTGTAAAGAATGTCCTGGGTTTAAGTTGTAATTAGAACTTCTATTGACGGCGCAAACCCTCATTTTTCATGTGAAGCTGCTCATTGCTCCCAGTCAAGAAATCAATCTGGGCCCGTTGAAGAGATGGGGCCGTCAGATTTGCAGGATGGATGGATGGTGGAGAGCTCAGACTCGCTTAACCCCTCTGCTGCCCTGGCTCTGCCGGGGTGGGAAGGGGCAGTGGGCAGGGGGCCAAAGGGACAGTTCTGTCATGGTACCCTGCACCCAGGAACACCTCCCTTCCTGCACCCAGGAACACCTCCCTTCCTGCAGGCGCTGCCAGGGCACAAAGGCAGCAGGAGCTCTCTTAGGGGACAGTGACTCCCTCCTGGGATGTGACCCTGGTTGAGCAGCCAGGACCCGAACAGAGGCTTTGGGGTGACCCAACTGTGGGACCTGAGGGAGCCAACAAGGAAGGTGGAGAGAGACCATTTACAAGGGATGGAGTGACAGTGAAGGGGGAATGGCTTCAGACTGGAAGAGAGTAGGGTTGGATGGGATATGGGGAAGGAATTCTTTGCTCAGAGGGTGGGGAGGCCCTGGCACAGGGTGCCCAGAGAAGCTGTGGTTGCCCCTGGATCCCTGGAAGTGTCCCAGGCTGGGTTGGACGGGGTTTGGAGCAGCCTGGGACAGTGGGAGGTGTCTCTGCCCATGGGAGATGAGCTTTAAGGTCCCTTCCCACCCAAACCATTCTGTGATTCTGTGATTCTGTGACCTCGCTGGAAGAACAAGAGCTCTTAGGAACCCTTGCAGCTGTTCCACACAGCACAGCCGGTGCTTGCAGCATCCTTCCCGCTGAACTTGGACCAGGATTTTCCCAGGTTGGGTCTCCCCCAGGGATCAGCAGTGCTGGCACTCCCGGGGACTGCACGTTCCCTTCCTGGGGATGCTGTCGCCCTGCTCTCCTGAGGATGTTCCCTGTCTCAGATCCTTGGGCCAGGCCAGAGCTGGATCCCCTCGTCTCCTTGCTGGGCTCTGCAGGAGGTGCTGGCTGCTCCCCTCTGCAGCCCAGGGGCTGCTGAGACAGAGCCCATTTCAGCTGGAGCAGTTCAGTCTGCAACAGAGAAGTCACCAGGCGACAACCTGTGCCTGGCTGGAGCTCTGCTGAGGTTTGACACAGCGCCTGGCCCTGCTGCAGGGGATGCCGGGGATTAGCAGTGCCTTTGTCCAAGGCTCTCTGCAGACTGATTAGACTTGTGCCCACTTAATTACAGCACATTACGAGCCTCTGCTGCGGCAGGGATGGCCCAGCACAGGCAGCTGGGGACAGCAGTGAAGAGAGCAGAAATAATTTAGGGCAGCAGCGCAGCTTTTCTCAGCCAACATCCAGGGATTTACACTTTCTATCCCAGCAGCTGACACAGTCTCTGCTTTTTGGCTCCATCCTGGCCCTGCTGGCATCTGGTGCGAACCTTCAGAGCTTCCTCAGCACCTCTCCCAGCTGAGCTTCAGTGGAAGGGGCTGTCCCTGGCAGCCTGAACTCTCAGTGCCTGCTGTGCTCTCTGGTGAAACCCCTGAGCATCACCCCTCTCCTCTTTGTCCTCCTGTTCTTTGCCAAACCCGGCAGTGTCCGCTGGCCATCCCTCCTCCTTCCGCGGGCCCCAGGGATCTGCCAGAGGGTCCCAGAGTGGGAATCTCTGTGCTCACCACTTCGGCTTGGCTTGAAACACCCACCTGGGACCACAGCTCAGGGACTTCAGCAAATCCCCCCTTGCCAGCCCTCCCTGCCCCACAAACAGCAGCAGCAGCAGCCCAGGTCCTGCCCCTCGCAGGGAAATCCCAGCACCCCCGGGTCCAGTAGGGCTCTGGTGGCTGGGAAGTGGGGCAGGGACTGCAGGAAGGGGGCAGGTGGGTTTGCACACTCCCTCCCGGCTGTCACAGTTTTTGGTCACTGCTCAGTCTTTTACTAATCCCTCTGAAAGTTCTGGCACTTGTGGCATGTTCCTGTGTGGCACAAGTGCTGTCTTTCCATGAGGGACACATCTTCCTGGCTTTGTGGCCGTGTTCCGACCCCAGCAAGTGTCCTGGTGTGTGTGAGGACGGGGGATGTGTCAGCCCATGTCTGTCTGTCTGTCTGCCTTCACTCCAGCTGCCCACGGGGGCTGTGTCCCACCTGCAGGCAGGGCCATTGACCCTCTTCCGTGTCCCCAGCCTCGCTGACCTCACCAGCAGTTCCAGGTGCCTGGTATTTGTTGCTGATGGACCCATCAAAGGCTGGGGCAGAGGCTGGAGGAGGAGATCTCTGCCACCATCTGCTGAGAAATCAGAGATTACCTTGGGTGTTCGGTGGCCCAGGGGGACAGACCTCACCAGCTGTGTGACACTTGGTGTGTCTGAGCAAAGAGTTCCTGTCCCAGCTGTCCCAAGTGGCTGCCTTGGCACCTGGAGCTGTAAGGCTGACACACAGTGGGGGCAGAGGAGCTGCAGGAGAGCAGATCTAGGTGGGCTATTGGGGAGGAATTCTTCCCTGTGAGGGTGGTGAGGGGCTGGCACAGATTCCCAGAGCAGCTGTGGCTGCCCCTGGATCCCTGGCAGTGTCCAAGGCCAGGCTGGACGGGGCTTGGAGCAGCCTGGGGCAGTGGGAGGTGTCCCTGCCCATGGCAGGGGTGGATAAGATGTTCTTTATAGTCCCTTCCAACCCAAACGATTCCATGAGAGGGAAAAGAGGGGGAATTTTTGTGCTAAAGGAAGGTCCCTGACTCTCTGCAAGGGCTCTGTTCACACATGGCCCTGCTTCTGCACCCCCCTGTACCACCAGCACAGGCTGTGGGGCCCCCTGGGAACACCTCTGCCCCTGCCAGCCCTGGTGCCCTGCGGGTGCAGCCAAGGACGAGGCAGAAGGGAGGCCAGAAGGGGAGGGCTGGGAGGGCAGCACTGCCCAAGGGTATCTGCTCCCTCAGGGAAACTCCTCCTGAATCCGTGCTGCCCTCCCTGAGCACATCCCCAGCCATGGTGCCACAGTCTCTGTGTCCATCATGTCTGTTTTTGCAGATATCCCAAATAAAGCACAGCCAAGGACTGGGAATCTGCTCCAGAAAGGAGCTGCTCAGTCCTGGGCACGGGGACAGAGGGCTGCTCCTCTTCCCAGCTGCCTGTTGCCATCTCTGCCTCTGCTCTCTGCAGGAGCATCTCCTGAGGGCAGAAATGCTCTGCAGAGACCACAGGACTCCAGCCCAGGAGCCTCAGGGGCCCAAGAGCCTCAGGAGCCCAAGGCAGCAGCCTCGTGGTCTCTCCTTCTTTGGATAGCGTAATGGTTGCTCCACAGAGCGACCAAACTCCTCTGCTCAGGGACAGGAGTGGTTTTCCTTCTTCTGTCCTCCAGGTTTCTGCCTTGCCTGCTTATCCCGAGAGCTCCGGGGGCTTCCCTGGCCCAGCCGTGTTCAGTGTCACACCCACGTGTGCAAACAGAGCACCCCAGTCTGGTGTGATGGGACAGAGAAGGGTGAGCAGAGGCTCTGGAGAGCTGAAAAACGGGAATCACCACCCAAAATTCCCCTGTTTGTCACTAAGGTGCCACCCACCCACCCTCTTGCTGCCCTCATCTTCCTCCTCGTTAATAACGTGATGCTGGTGGGTCTTTCTGCCACCGCCACCTCTCCCAGCTGCCTGAGGTGCCAGCTCTGCACCCAAACTTTGGGGAAGGCCCTGCCTGGCCCAGCCCATGAAGAGCAGAGTCCCTGGGCCACCCGCCTCAGGCTGTGCTCTGCTTCTCCCATCGTCCTCCTGGTTCTGGGTTGGGGTTGGTTCTCCTGCGGGATCTCCAGGGGAGGGGCACAGCCACACCCTCCTTATCTCTGGTGTCCTGGTGGGGGGGCAATGTCCCAAAACACCTTCCCACTGTCCCACCTGTGTTCCTGGTGCTGCCAATCCCATGGGAGGTGATTGAGGTGCTGGATCCCAAGGCCCTGACCTCCCCCACCTGGAAAAGCAGCCCCTTCCCTCCTTCCATCCGTTCAACGCTGGACACAGGCACAGAGCAGATTTGGTTGCTGTGATTTAAATTTGCTTTTAAAATCATATCTGCACCCACTCCACGATGGGTATACTGGGACTTCTGTGCTCTCCTCTGGGATTTAAATCCCTTTCCCACTGCTTTCAGCCTCGATGAGACCCTCAGCAGTGATGAGAGGACACAGACTGACAGCAGCAGGCCCAGGAATGAGGTTAATGGTTGGACTCGATGATCTTGGAGGCCTTTTCCAACCTTAATGATCCTGTGAGATGTTTAAAGTCCCCCCGAGTGCCTTGTTTTCAGGGGGTGACATCTCCGGAGGCAGGTGGGCGTGCAGGCATTTCCCACCTCGTGGTGGGGGCAGTGAACAAGGAGCACTTGGGCTGCCACGGACCTGCCCAGCCGAGCTCGGGTACCCCTCACCCAGCAGCCCATCTGCTGCCAGCTCCACGTGGCTGGCTCACATTTAGGCCTGGCTTCAGCACTGCAGGGTGCTCTCCCACCCTCTGTGACCTGCTGGCTGTCAGAGGATGTTGGACAACGTCTCCCAGATGGGGCTCACAGGGAGGCAGGAAGCCAGGGGGCATTTTTGGAAGCTGCCCTGGGGACTCCTGAGGATGGTGACTGCTGTGTAAATATAAAATATGGACAATCTGGAAGCAGCCTCCCCAGCAGAGGGTCAGGAAGCTGTAAAGAAGGTGATGTGAACTAATCAGAGCCGACGTAAAGCTGCCAAGACCCAAGTTAAGCCTGCTGTGGATTTAGATTCACACTGCAGATAAAGAGGCGGCTCTGGCAGAACTGGCCTCTGGAGCTGGTTCAGATTAACCCGGATTTTCAGCATCATTTCATGCTATTCCAGTCCACAAATCCCGGCAGCTCTGCCAGTGCATGCCAGGCTGGACCACAGGGCCCTGGAGACTCCCAGAGCTCTGCCAGCCTGGCCTTCCCAGCTCCCAGTGCTCGTGCCCTGGGCTGGTGCCTCCGTCCTCCTGCCCTCCTGGCAGACCTGGGGGGTACGGCGGGTGTGGGCTCACCTGATCCACAGAGCTCTGTGAGCTGGGGAGTGCAGGGGACACACATCCCACCCTGGAGATGTTCCTTTCTCTAGCTGAGTGGCGACATGAGACGTGATGTGGGCCTGAAAAGCGAGGTGGGGGCACGTGGGGTTGTGGAAGGGGAGACAGGAGCAGGAAAAGGCTGGAGAGTGCCACTAGGAGACCCCTAAACCTTGAGGAAGGGGCAGCTCCCCATGCCCGGACATGGCCTCTGTGGGTGCCTGCAAAGGGCCCCAACAGCCTGTGTCAGCCTCTGCAGGTGAGCCAGGTCCTG
>VXAD01008732.1:385310-412867 GCA_013399195.1 Dicrurus megarhynchus
GCAGGCGAGCGAGTCCCCGCCTGCGACGGCCTCTGCAGGTGAGCCAGGTCCTGCCTCTGTCACCTCTGCAGGTGAGCCAGGTCCTGTCTGTGTCAGCCTCTGCAGGTCCCTCACGTCCCTACGTCTCTCGACAGCCCTGTCTCTGCCACCACCTCCCCACGGGACGACCCTGCCTAGGATAACACATCCCCCATGGAGAGGGAAAAGCTGTGGCAGCTCCCTGGCACCACCCGAGAGGTCCCAGCTGGAAGGAGCCCAGGCTGGGATTCACCCCAGCCCTCACCTGCTCCCTTCTGGCCACCTGGCTGTGGTGGCACGCCATGGCCGTGGCCCCTGCAGGGCTCCTGGAGCTGCCACGCCAGCGCTGGCAGCGGGGCACTGTCCCTGATGTAGAGGCTGGGTTGAACTCCTCCGCTGGGTGAGCTCCCAGGGGAGCAGAAAGGGAGGATTCGTCACCGCCGAGCCGGGCCGAGCCGAGCCGAGCCAGGCCGAGCCGGGCTCCCGCACGCTGCTGCGAATGCATCGGCTGCGCT
The DNA here is from genome assembly GCA_013399195.1 of Dicrurus megarhynchus. Classification (NCBI taxonomy): domain Eukaryota; kingdom Metazoa; phylum Chordata; class Aves; order Passeriformes; family Dicruridae; genus Dicrurus; species Dicrurus megarhynchus. The sequence continues at coordinate 385,844 of VXAD01008732.1, forward strand.
CGGGCAGGCGCGGAAATGCGGAGTCCGCAGCGCCGGGAGCTGCGGGAGCCGGGGCGCGGGGGCACAGCGCCCACCCGGACATGTCCCTTGGGCTCGGTGCGGTGACATGAAACGCGGGGCGAGCCTGAGAAGCAAGGTGGGAGCGTGTGGAGTTGTGAGAGGGGCACAGGGACAGGAAAAGGCTGGGGAGGGTCGTGGGAGAGAGGAGTCCCCACATCCCGGGTGCTTCTGGATGCCAAGGAGGCTGGCTCCCTTTTGCTGCACCCTGGGGTGGGGCACAGCGTGTCCCCAGCCGGCCCTGGGGGGAGCCTCCCTTCCTCCAGCAAAGCCCCGTGGCACATCTTTGCCATGGGCAGGAGAGGCCGAGGGTGAAATGCCCCCTTCAGCCATCCCACCCCCCGCTCTCCCGGTGCTCAGGGATGCTCCCTGCTCTGTCCCTGGCTATCGCCCTAAATAAGGAATTTCCTAAACTGAGGGAACTCCTGGCCAGAAGTGTGGAGCCCCTTGGCCCAGGCCACCTCACAGGGCTGGACAGGGCACCCCTGCCAGGCTGACCCACTGAAGACAAGGACATGGGGCAAACACCTCACTGGGCAAACACCTCGGTCCAGCCCTGCTCCGGGATTGGGAGATGCCCGTTCCACTTCCACCCCCTTCCCGAGGAGACCCCTTAAAGCTTTTGGAAAGGGCGAGACAGGAGCCTGGCAAGGCTGGGCAGGTGCAGGGGCTGGGGATGGCACATGGGCACGGGAAGGAGCTGCTCTGGCAGGGAACAGCGGGTAAGAATGACCGTGACGTGGCAGAGTGTCCCCGGAGTGCTGGAACAGGATGGCTCTTGCTGTGACAGGCAACAAAGCCACAAAACCACCTTAAAATAGACTCCAGGAGGGCTTCGTCTCAAAGCCTATTATCTGCCCTGAATGCCAGATTAGTGAGCAAAGCCCTCCTTGGGCTTTGGAAATGCTCTGCTAAGGAGGGATAATCATGTCACCGAGGCCCTCCAGGAGCCACCACGGAGGAGCTGGGGACAGCTGTGACCTCAGCAGATGCTTTATGTAAGGGGGATCAGGGCATAGGGGGCACGGCCCCTCAGTTCAAAGGTTGCTTTCCACGGCCCCTGTCTCCAAGGATCATCCATTTCTCCACACCCTGAGCAGGCGCCGCTGTTCTGAGCTGTGTCCGGGCCGGCAGCACCCCCTGGCACGTCCCAGCCTCCCTGGAGCTCCACAAGGCACTGCTGGCTTGGCACTGGTGGGGTGGGACAGGCCAGGTGAGCCAGGATCAGCCAGGCCGGGATTTCAGCAAAGCCCCGTGGCACATCTTTGCCATGGGCAGGAGAGGCCGAGGGTGAAATGCCCCCTTCAGCCATCCCACCCCCCGCTCTCCCGGTGCTCAGGGATGCTCCCTGCTCTGTCCCTGGCTCTCGGGGCTGTTTCCTTCCCCCAGGTCCTGGCAGGGGATCAGATATTCCATGCACGGCCTGGCCAGAGCACTTTCACTCCCACTGCCAGTCGATTATCGAGTCCATTAGGGAAGGAGAAAGCAGGAAAGCAGCGTGGCTCCCACTGCACTTTCCTTCCTCATCTCCCACTCTCCTTCCTCATTCCCCCTCGGAGTCTCGTGGCAGCCTCAGGCTGACACGTTCAGCCTGACGGGAACAGCAGCACATTCCCTGAATGCCGTGGAACAGGCACAGCAAAGGCTTCTGGACAGGTGGGTTTGGTTCGAGATCCCCCCAGTCAAATCACACAAATTGGGAGCAAGTTCCAGACAAGCTCCACTGGGCCCTGCGAAAACCATCACTCACAACATCCACCTAATCACGGGATGTTCCTGGCCTTTTTGGATTAGGTCTCTGTGCTGCTTTGGGGCTGGGATTTACTGGATGTTTTACGGGTTCCAGGGAGGAAAAGAAGAAGCTTTTGCTCTTTATGGGGCAGCTTTTATGCGCTGCAGTTTCCACACCGCGTTTTTACTGCTTGCAATCCTGAGCCCCATCAATCCTGAGCGAGCACCAAGGGAAAGGCTCAGGGACGGCAGCAGGTAACGACAGCGGGCTCCAGGGGGCTGGGAATGGGGCTTTGCTGGGATGGGGAGTGCTCGAGGGACAGGGGGTTCCCTAGAGTCAGGGAGCCACAAATTCTGCTGCTGCCAGAGCCAGCTCAGGGCTCCTCCGGTCTTGAAGAGGAAACGAGGTGTCCCAGCCTGGAAAAAGTGAGGGAGAGTTTGTCAGGATGTGGAGAGCTGGACTGGCTCCTCGTGCTGCCCCCAATCCCCCCGTGCACAGCTGGGCAGCTCCTCAGCAGCCAGCCTGGCTTTGTGGGCTCTGGCACAGGCAGAGCTGTCCCTGGCTGGGGTTTGCCTGTCCTGCCCTGGAGCCTGTGCTGGCAGCGACAGGGGCAACCCAAAGCCCACTGCTGGCACTCGGGGGTGGCCCCAGAGGAGTGCTCTGCATGGGAAATGACCGCACACCAGGAGTTTGGAGGGGAGGAGCACTGCTCTTCACCACCAGTCATTAGTGATTAATTGCAGGTATTGCAGGGAGGTCTGGCCGGAGCCAGGGCTCCTCCCCCAGGAGTGCAGGTGCTGTGCCGGGGTCAGTCCCCATCCCAAGGGAGCAGTCCCCAGGTAAATCCTGGTTCCACCAGCAGTGAATTCCCTGTGCTTTTCTCTGCCCTTAGCCGTGGGCAGCAGCTGGTTCCCTGCACATCATCACATGTTGTGTCTCACATCAGATAATTTGCTCCACAGCCCCAACGCACATATCCTACAATATTTTGTCACCCTTTATCACTGCAATTTCACTGCTATCATGGCCTAGTGAATCATTATTGATAGACCCTTAATATCAGTGCTGTTCTTCCAGAGGGATGGGTTTTAATGAATTTTCTCCTCGCCCCGCGGTACAGCTGCACTCGGATACGGTTCAAGGGGTAGGGCTGGAGCTGCAGAGCCGAGCACGTCCCACATGGTGCAGAGGTGACCGTGTGGAGCTGCCCTGTGCTTTATTCTCCAGCACAGAGTGTGATTCCCGCAGCGGCTGTGATGCAGGGACACTCTCAGGCACTCGCACGCCTGGGGATGCCCGAGTTCCTACTGCAGCTCCACACCAGCTCCTCTCTGGCTGCTGGAGGGGTCTCTTTGAAGTGTTTTCATGTTCTGTTTTCCTTTCCAGAGGATGAACAACTCCAGGAGTTTCAAAGCAGGAGGTTTGCTCTCCTTTGACACCCTTATTTTCTGGTGCTGCCTTTGAAATGTCTCCGCAGGTGCAAAACACAGCTTTGCCCAACCAACTGAGCCACCTTGACCTGTCACAGGCAGCCACGGTCACCTCGGGGGCACAGGGACAGGCAGAGCAGCCACAGCCACGTTTCCCACCCGGAGCTGGGGAACTGCTGGGTGCTTGGCTGAGGAAGGGGTGTTTTGCTGCAGTTCTTTGGACAGATTTGAGGAGATGAACCCTGGAGCCTCCCCGGCAGCTGGGCCCGCGGTGGGTGCTGTGAGCAGAGGGCAGCTGGGCTGGGTGTGTAATTCCTGGCCTGGTTTCAGCTCCAGCCTGAGCTGAGCTCATCCTCCTGCCTGCTCTGCCCCGGGCACCAGCTCAGGAGACAGGGTGCTGAGCCCTGTCTGTCTCGCAGCTTGTAACGTGTCTGTCACTGCGGGACGGTGACGGCTCGACGGGCTGGATGCACACAGCCCCCGGCTGCTGGCAGGAGGGGCTGGGGGCTGCGCTGCCGTGACAGCTCCAGGAACACCCGGCACTGGGACTCACACAGCCCCAAGTGCCAGCTTTGCAGCTTTCCCTGCTGTGGGACCTCCCAAACCCACCTCAGGGTTTCTTCTCCTGCAGTGCAAACTTGGTTTAGGGCAGAGCAAAGCGGTCACTTCCTTCTGTCGTATTTGCAGATAAAAAAGTCCCTGAAGTGCTTTGCTCCTTTTGTCTCCTGTGTGGAAATTCCTGAGGAACACAGGAAGGGATGCGGGAAAGGGTCCAACCTCGCACCTGTGTGGCAGTGGAATGAGTGCAGTGCTGCTTTAAAGGGTCGTGCTGCAGGGTACAAATGGGTGTGAGCAGGAATGTGACCTCTGGGGAGCTTGGCTGTGGAGCCAGGAGCAAAGTGAGCCAAGAAAAGGGTGGGAGAGTCAGTTTGACAGTCCCTGGGAGCTGAGGGGCAGCTCCTGCAGGCAGCTTGGCAGGGTCAGGAGGGCTTTGCTGCCTGCCAGCCCACGGGGAGGCTCTCAGGACTGGCCCTGGTGGTTTTCTCAGGGCTCAGAGAATTCGAGCAGGGCAGGCTGTGAAGGGCAGCACCAGCTCCCGGGCAGAGCAGCTCTTCCCGTGGGAATGGGCCTCTGGGAGGAGTTTGTCACACAGCACAGGGAGGAGGTGAATGCAGCCTGTGGCTAACCCGGCCTGAATTCTGTAATTTTGGGGGTGGTAAAAGGGTCCTTGGAGGGATTCCAGGCTGTGAGGGGAAGCCAGGACACAGCACAGGGACGGATCCCTCCGGATCCAGAACGAGCTCTTGGGAAATCAGTTTGACTTCTCCAAGGAGGGCAGAGCAGGCAGCCCAGGCAGCAGTGCCAGAGCAGCTGTGGTGCTCAGGTGGGGAGGTCGTGTCCAGCATCCACCTGGAGCTCACAGGGCTGGTGTGGGGTGGGATGAGAGACATCACAGAATCATGGAATGATTTGGGTTGGAAGGGACCTCAAAGCTCATCCCATCCCACCCCTGCCATGGGCAGGGACACCTCCTGCTGTCCCAGGCTGCTCCAAGCCCCATCCAGCCTGGCCTTGGACACTGCCAGAGCTTTCCCCAAATTCCCCAAGCCCACGGCAGAGCCAAGGCGGGCTCATTGCTCTGCTCAGCCTGACGGAGAGAAGAGACTCGCTGAACACCGTGGGGAAAAGAACCAGAGACTCAATTATTGCTGTGCAGAGACACAAATTAATTAACTAAGTGTGGCGCAGGGGGACATTTCCCATGACCCGCAAAGAGGAGTTTCGGGGAGAAATGGCCGATGATTGATGCTCTCCTGTTCCTGCTGCATCAACAGGATCCTGGGAAGAGCTGCTTGGCAAAGAGAGCTCTTTATAGACCTCCAGCCTGTGGCAGACTCTGTGCATTCAGTTTGCCACTGCTTTTCACCAGAGTTTCACAATTTCTGACGTCACCGAGGGTGGCACGGCCCATGTTTTCATCTGTGGTGAAAGAGCAGAAAGGGTGGCCAGAGCGTGGAGAAGTTTTCAAAGAGTCAGAACCAGTCCAGCTCCTTGCTTTGAGCTCAGCGAGGCGAAATGGCAGCTCCTGCTCTGCAAAATAACCTGTTTGGAAATGAATTCACGCCACAGAGGATGCGGGAAGGTGAGGGCTGGGTTAAGCCCCTCACTGCTGTGGTTGCAGGGTGGTTTAAAGAACGGAAAAATCAACACGGCTAATTGATACTTCACAAACCCGCTGTGTAATGATGAATGTGAAAAAAAAAGGGTTGTCTCTGCTTGTTTTTAAAGGGAATTTCAGGGCAGTTCGCTCACCGCCAGGCAGGAGTCCAGCAGCTCGTGTGCTGCAGAACGAACAAAAGGAGAGATGTGAATACGCCGCAATAAAAATGAAGTTCATGGTCACGGTGACTTGGTATTTAAAATTTCATATTTAATCGTGATGAGCAGCGTCAGCTGAAAGCAGGGATTGCTAGAGGATGGTGTCAACACTCCCCACACACAGAATGAACAGATCTTTTTCTATTCCAGCCATAAAATGTAAGATTTCAATGCCGAATCCTCACCTGGAGACCACCACTGGCTGGGGGGATCTCGCAGAGCATTAGGCAGAGCTCGGGGGAGCAAAGGTCGGGGATGGGCTTTGTACCTGTCACTTTGATAGGAGGAAATCTGTCTCCTCTCCCGGAACATGGGCTGTGATTGACAGCGCTGCTGCTCGGGATGAGACCCTGCAAACAGGTCTGCAGCTGCTGAGAGGGGCTCGGGCTGCGGGTTCCCACCCCCTGTGCCAGCACAGGGAACGTCCTTAGTGAATGGGTCGGGTTCTGCGTGGTTCTGTGAGCACCGTTTTAAAACTCAAACATCCGAGAGGAAGGCCCAGGCTGTGCTGCCCTGGTTTCAGATGAACTGTGTCACCAGGAAGGGTGTGATGGCTCCTGCCAGCAACAGAGCTGGGGTGGGCGAGAGGGAAAAATGAGCCTTTGGTCACGGTAAAAATCATGGTGGTGGTAAAAACCTTTGGTGGTGGTAAAAGCCTCTAACACTTTTTCATCCCTGCTTTCCAGGCTCAGCTGTGCAGGTGGCACCACTGCTGGAGGGATGACACCAGGGCCCACCGGCCCCAGCTGTGCCAGGCCAGGGGTACCCGAATGGTGCTGTCCTCCCTTGGCTGAGAGCTGATCAGCACAGACTGAAGCAGGGCAGAAGGAAGCCTGGGCATGGGCAGGTTGTCTCTGCATGCTGGGGTCTGTATCAAATAGAGCCCAGGCCAGGTTCTAAATCTAAATGTGGTGCCAGGCTCTGATCCCTTCTTAACTCAGTTAAATTACGGAGCAGCACCAACGAAGGCTGTGTTGTCACCTGCTGACATTTTATTTAACAGATATATGAAAACAAGGATGCCTTCCATGTTGGAAGCTGCTGTCAGAGTCACTGGGGACTTGGGGATGCATAAAGAGACAGACAAGGCAAAACAAACAGCTCAATCTGCCTCGCAGCCCCGGGAGCCGGCGGAGCTCCGGGGGAGAGCGGAGCGGGAGGAGCCGGGATCCCCCTGGGGCTGGAAGAGCCGGGGTCCCCGAGGTGCAGGAGGAGCCGGGATCCTGGAGGTGCAGGAGGAGCTGGGATCTCCATGGAACAGGAGGACCTGGGATCCCTTTGGTGCAGGAGGAGCCGGGATGTTCCTGGCACAGCCTGTCCTGGCCGCGGGGCAGCCAGACCAGGGCTGGGCTCCTGGGCAATTCCCCGCCTGGCAAAGGTGCCTTGGAAGCTCAGGTGGGTCCAAGTGCTCTTCTCTCCTGTGGAAATCAGCTGAGGCCTCCAGAGCATCTCTCAGTGCCTCTTGCAGGGCCATGGTGCTTTTTGGAGGTCCTGGTGTCCCTGCAGTGTCTGTAGAGAGGAGATTCAGCTTCGTTTGCGCTTTGACACCTGACAGAGACATCCACGCTGAGGGAGGGGAACCCTCCACCATGGAGGATGTGCAGCAGCACGAAGGATTAATTAATTACACAGTAAATTACACAGAACCGCAGAACATCCTGAGCTGCAAGGGACCCACAGGGATCGTGGATTCCAGCCCCAGGCCCTGCCCAGACACCCCAAATCCCAGCCTGGGCATCCCTGGCAGCGCTGTCCAAACGCTCCTGGAGCTCTGGCAGCCTCGGGGCCGTGCCCATTCCCTGGGGAGCCTGGGCAGTGCCCAGCACCCTCTGGGGGAAGAACCTTTCCCTGAGCTCCAGCCTGAGCCTGCCCTGGCCCAGCTCCGGCCGTTCCCTGGCTCCTGTCCCTGTCCCGGGGAGCAGAGATCCGAGCTGCCCCTCGGGAGGAGCTGCAGATCCCTGAGCTCTCTGTTCCAGCTGAACATTCCAAGAACCCTCAGCTGCTCCTCCTGGTTTTGTGGGAAGCAAAAGTGCAGAGGTGGGAGCAGGAACCGAGGAGGGGTTTCCACACCTCCCAGAGGTGACCTGAGAACAATTTGTGTCTCTGCATGGCCTGTCCCTCCCTGGCCTGACCTGCCTGGAGTGTCCCCTCTGGGGCTCTCTCTCCACGTTCTCCGTGTGATGAAAATCCACAGTGGGAGAGCCCCTCCCTCTGCCCGGGAACTCCTCAGGTTCCTCAGTCCCATCCAACAAGATCCCTGGATGATGCAGTGTCCTCCTCTGTGTATTTCTGGGCACTTTCCCCCTACTTAACCTCAACCCCTGGAGCCAGACCCTCCTCCAGGCTCAGGGGTGGGTGTGGGTGTCCCCCTGACCCGATGCTGGGGGCATTACCCTGTTACTCACCAGTGCTCTGGAGCATGGAACAAAACCAGAGGTCAGGATTTTCAGAGGTCCTCTGGGAGTCAGGAGCCTCTTGGCTCTGCCAACAGCCAGCTGTGGGCAGCTGTGAGGCTTCTTTTGGCTGGATAGTTTATTCACCGGAAAAATAAAATAATAATAATAATAATATTAATAAAAAATCTATTTTGCTGTGACTGAATCTGTCCTCAAAACTCTGTAAAGTAACAGAAAACCTGAATCAATTTAGCAACAGGAAATTCTGAAAAGTAATGAGGTCTTGATTCCCCACTTTAAATCCTGATGTTTTCTTTTCAAAATCATTCCCATCTGATAAAAACAAAAGGTAAATAAGCTTACCTGTTCTCAGCACAACAAGCCTTTGGCCAACCACTTTGCCGTACCCTCGGTAGTTCTTAATTCCTTTTTCAGTTTAACTAATGAAGTGGAGAATCAATTACTCTCACAGCTTCCAATCTGCAGAGTTATTAAGGTAATCTGGGCCCAGATCCGCAGCAGCATCCCTGTGCCTGGCACTGCGCAGGCACCTGGCAGAAGCCACCAGATGAGTTTTGCAGGTGGATTGTTTAGAACTTTTCCAAAGACACTCATCAGAAGTCTGGGGCACGCGGTCAGGTCCCTCCAGAACTCCGGAAATCTTGTGATGGGATGTGGTGTTAATTGTCCCTCATCATCTGTAGAGAAAAACCCCTTTGGAGGTGCTCTTTGCTGCGGGCTGACGGTGACCAGCTTGGATCCAGGCCAGGGGAGGGACTGGGCTTCTCCTCCCCTTGGTGCTGACATCTCTGCTGATCTCTGGTGGGAGCTGGGATAATGGGTGGGGAGAGATTGAGGGGCTGGAGTGAGTCTAGGGAAGGGAACAGGGCTGGGAAGGGGCTGGAGAATTCCTGAGGGAGCTGGGAAAGCGGCTCAGGCTGGAGAAAAGGAGGCTCAGGGGGGACCTTGTGGCTCTGCACAACTCCCTGACAGGAGGGGGCAGCCGGGGGGGTCGGGCTCTGCTCGCAGGGAACAGGGACAGGAGGAGAGGGAACGGCCTCAGGCTGGGCCAGGGGAGGGGCAGGTTGGATATTGGGAAAATTCCTTCACTGAAAGAGGAGCTCATCTTTGGAATGAGCTGCTCAGGGCAGTGGTGGAGTCACCATCTCTGCATGTGTCCAAAACAGGAGTAGACGTGGCACTTCATGCCAAGGTTCGGTGGGCACAGGGGGATTCGGTGACAGGTTGGACTCAATGGTCTTGGAGGTCTTTTCCAGACTCAGGGATTATGGGATTCTGGGATTCAGTGATTCTGGGATTCATTTCAGGGTTTCTGGGATTCTGGGGTTCTGGGATTCCTTCTCGCTGTTCTAAGAATGGCTAAGAAGATCTCAACTCCTTTCTAGTCCTCAGCAGATTTAGGGGATCCTCTGCAGGTTATCCAAGCGCTGCTGCTGCACGAGCTGGAGCCACCGAGAAGGAAAAACCCTCCTGTCACCTCTGTCCCTGCGTTCCATCCATCTTGTCCTTGTCCCAGCCCCTGGGGCCCGCGGGGCAGGAGCCTCAGCCGGGGCCACGGCTCTCCCCACGGAGCCTGTCAGGGCTCGTTACGGCCACCGAAAGGTCACCGCTGACCGTGCCCCCCGTGACATTTGCGCCTCTCCAGCTCGTGATGAAGCCGCGAAGGGGGCTGGATGAGGGATGAGCCGGAGATTGCCTCCAGCCTCTGCTCCCTGCCGCTTCCCCGCGGCCGTGATGGATGGCAGGAGCGGGGAGGCTGAGTCAGCTCCCGGGTGACCTTCGCGGGTCCCTCCCGTCCCTCGCTGTTGCGCGGGGCCGCGGCTCCCGGGCAGATTGATGGCAGCTCACGCTCAATTTCTCTGATGCACTTTTGCGGAGAGACACTCGTACATCTTCCCCACGTCGTCTCTCCATATCTGAGGTCAGGCTTTCAACAGGCAAGAAATGTTCCGAAATAAATCACGGCTAGCCCTCAGCCAGGGCTCTGCCAGCGCCGGGGGAGCTGGGTGGGGATGGGAGGGGGCTGGGAGCTGGCGAGGGGGGCCCGGCACGGGCAGACCCTCCCATGGGACCCAGTGCCATGGACTGGCCCTGCTGCCTCGGGGGCACACCCACAGCAGGCCCCAAAGGTGCTGCTCCCCATGGTTTTTCCAGGCTCCCCATGGAAATGGTTTTATCCCCACATTTCTTGCACCGGGGCTCATCACCATCGCGTGTTCTGAGCGTATCGGGGTGCACAGAGCATCACATCCCCCCAGGGCAGCAGGAAAAATCCCAGAACTCCTCCTCTGGGGTGGCTTGGAGCAATCCTCGGAGTGCTGGGGCTCAGGGTTTACCCCACATCTCCTTCCCATTCCACGCCAGGAGTGACCCTGCCCTGGGTGTGGCCCCTGTCCCCAGAGCTCCAGGAGGAGAATGTGCCAGTGCTGGAGGCCTGAGGGGAGCACCCCCCTCCCAGCTCCACCTGCCTCCTAAGGGATCTGATGGGTACTGGCACTCCTGGGGGCTGGGGGCGAGGGTGAGACCCTCACAGCAGCAGCTCAGGGCCCTTTGCTGCTGCTCTGAGCCACAGACGGGCTGGAGAGCTGCACACAGAGCACATCTGGCCCGGCAGCTCCATCCCTGCCTGAGCCCAGCCTCGCTGATGCTCCGGGGCCGGGCAAGGGGACCGGGAGTTTTAAGGAAACCCAGGGGATGAGTCTGGGTGTCCTCTGCACTGCAGCTCTGCGCCAGGAGCCGTGAGAGCCCCGAGGCTGTGCCAGCACAGGCACCTGTGCCACCCTGCCCTGGCTCCAGGGCTGCTGGGACAGGGTGGCATGGCCTGACCTGATCCCAATGCCCAGCCTCTGCCCCATCACAGGGGGAGGTGAGCTGGCACAGAGGGAAAAGGTCTCAGATGGTGCAGGAAGATGCATTGATGGCCTCATTTGATAGGTGGGGAAAGTGAGGCACGCAGAGGCCAGGGAGTTTCCCAGCTGTTGAGGCTCCAAAGCCTCATATGCCCAGTTACATGAACCTCTTTCTCTGGAGATTGCACCTCTGCACCCCAAAAGTGCCTCGCAGGGCTCAGCACATGTGCAGTGAGGACTCTGCAGCTCCTCCCAGACACTTCCATGCCCAAGGTCCTGCACAGGCTCCAGGACACATCAGCCTCCCCCTCCACATCCCTGCTCCCAGTGCCCAGGGACTCAGCAGCCTCATCCTGCTCCCCCAAATGACATCTCTGGACAAAGTGGTGGCCCCAAAGGGGACCTCCCAGGGCAGACACCCTTCAACAGGGAGCGGCTGCAGCAGGGCAGGGGGATGCCGTGAGCTGGGTGCACAGTCCGGCCTCAGAGCCTGCTGTGTCTCCCTGTGAGCTGGCTTTTCCCAGGGAATCCCACCTTCCTGGGATTTTGGTGTTGCCAGCCAAGCTACAGAGCCCAGGGAGAATTGGGATTTACTTAATGAGTGGCCACACTCTTTCCCTTCTGATGGTGCCCAGCCAAGTTGGAAAGAGAGACTGGGACTGTGCCAAAAGCTTTGAATTGGAAAACAAAAGTCAGCCTTGAGCTCTGTGAGCTCTGTGCTCTTTCCCAGTCATCTCAGAGCTGGGGCTGGTGGGATTTCTCAGTTGTCCCCAGAATGACTGTGGGTCCCAGTCCAGGAGGGACTACCAAAATGTAGTTTCGAAGTGCTGGGGTTCATTTCACAGGGGGAAAGAGCTCTGGAGTCGGCCTCAAGCTTCACTGGTTGAGCTGACCCTGATGGGGACGCCCAGCTCAGGCCTTGGCAGCTCCCAGGAAGGTCTCCTGCAGCCAGGTGTGCCTGGCAAGGATTGTACTGGGGGAATTTCTCTCCAGAACTACAAGAGAACGTGCAGGATCTCTCATGTGATGGTTTGGAATTCAAGTTCAATTCAGGCATCCTAAAAAAAAACGTGGCAGGAGGGGAGCAAGTGACAAGGACGGAGCAGGCAGCTGCCCAGGAAGGAAAGAGCTGCAGGGCCACACTTGCCCAGCCTGCACTGGAGCTGCTCACAAACCCCAGCCAGGCAGGACATGCTGAGCAGACGGGGACAGAACACACGTCTGTGCCTGCAGCTCTTCAGAGAAGGAAGAAAGGTCACTCAGGAGGAGGAACATCCCTTGTTGCTCTTGAAAATCATCTCTGAACCTCTGTCAGGGCAGTGAACAAGTCCTGAGCTGGAGTTGCACGTTTTCCCTGCTTTTCTGGAGATCTCAGTGCTGTGGTGTAGCCCTTGGAGCCTCCCAAACTCCTCCCTTTCCACAGGGGAGAAGCACCAGGCAGTGGAGCTCGTCACCACCCCCAGGAGAGGACCCTGGTTCCACAGGGTGGTGTGACTCCTCAGGAAGGTGCTGCACTGCCCTGAGCTCTTCCTCTGTGAGCAAAGGGGCGAGACTTGAGGAGCTTTTTCCAGGAAAAAGCAGGATTGAAGCAGGGAAGGTCTCCTCCAGGAGGCTGTGCAGGGGCAGGAACACGCAGCTGGCTGCTGGCCCTGTGATGCCGAGGTGAGAAAGGTAACACTGGAAGGAACCTGCTCCATGTTCCCCCCTTTGCTTCGCCAGAGCCTATGGATTGTATTTTCCCATTTGTGAAACAGAAAAAACCACCCCCATCCTCCCTTCCCTGCCAGAGTCTCCACGAGGATTCACTCATTTAGCTGAGTTCCTCTAGCAGGTGTCCTTTGATGATCCTTGTGGGTCCCTTCCAGCTCAGGATATTCCATGATTCCGTGATTTATGTTGGAGTAAAAACGTGCCAAGTGCTGTGTGGGCACAAACTCCCTCCTGCCTTCCGCTCCTGGCACGGTGCCCATGCTGTGACACACCTTGGAGCGCCTTTCTAGGACGCTGCTGCCCACAGCCCCCTGCCTGTGACACCACGGGGACGCCCCTGGCACGGCGCGACACAGAACGAGCCCGGGGGCAGCGAGAGGAGAGATGGAGTGGGCGGTGAGGGGGAGGGAGCGTGGCTGCCTTTGCAAAGCACAGGACGTTTCTGGTTCTTCTAAAAGCAAAACCCAGCAGGAGTGGGGTGGGATAAGGGAAGGGTGTCCCAAAACCCATCAGGAGTGGGGTGGGATAAGGGAAGGGTGCCCCAAAACCCATCAGGAGTGGGGTGGGATAGGAGAAGGATGTCCCAAAACCCATCAGGAGTGGGGTGGGATAAGGGAAGGATGTCCCGAAACCCATCAGGAGTGGGGTGGGATAAGGGAAGGGTGTCCCAAAACCCATCAGGAGTGGGGTGGGATAAGGGAGTAGGGTGGGATAAGGGAAGAGTCTCCCCCGCCCTCTGAATGCTTTGGGTATTTGAGGGGGTGTGACTGGCACCAAGCTCATTTCCAGGATCTGCTTTCAAGGAGGTTGTTCCAAAATCCCCGGAGGCCCCGTTGTTGTTTCGCTGCTCCCTCCCAGCGCTGCGGTGCCGCTCTGGGCACACTGTGCCGTGCCCGGGCACCGCACCAACCTCGCAGCGCCTTCTCCCGGGACAAACAGGGCAGGGCTGTCCCTGCGGACAGCGAGGCTTCCCGGGAGCTGCCAGCAGCTGTGCAGGACACCGGACACCGCCAGCCGCATCCACAGCCCGGGATGTCCTTGCTCGTCTCCAGCTCCAGCCAGCCCTGGCGTGTCCACGGGTTGCCACCACCCTCTGCTGGGGGGACGGGGACCGGAGCGGGACGGGGACCGGAGCGGGATGGCCCCGTGCCATCGCAATCCCGTGCCCAGAGCTCGGCTCAGCCCGCTCGGACCCTGCCAGCCCCGGGCGGGCAGAGCCGGGCGCTGGCGCATCCCGGGCGGGCTCCCGGCTCCCGCTGCCCTCCCCACCCCCGACAGCCTCTCGGCAGGAGCAGGGAGCAGATGTGACAAACGCGCTGCCTGCTCCATCTCCCCCACATCCCCCCGAGGCTGGGCTCTGCCTGCTGAGACCCTTCACAGCCCATTAGGCAATTCAGGTCCGGGAACACGCGTCGCTCTCCAGGCGCTGCAGGGGACGGCGGCTGCCTCCGGCCCGCCGCGCTGCCTGCCGAGGGGACCGTGGCTCCCCGGCACTCGCAGCTGCTTAACTGCGGCTGGCAGAGCCCGTGGGGAGCAGCCGGTCGATGTCCCGGGGGTCACCTGGGGATGGGCAGAAGGAAGAGAAGGGGACCAGCCGTTGTGCGGGGGCTGGCTGCACCCTGTGGGGCAGCCCAGGCTTCCACCGAGCCTTGGAGGAGGTGGGAAGGGAAATTAATTAATGGTGTGGAGGAGCCTCTCCGCGCCGCCCCAGTTTGCCGGTCCGAGGCGGCGGCGGCTGCCCCGGGGTGGGTTCTCCGGAGGCTCTGTCCTCGGAGGGCAACAGGCACCCCGGAGCCGCATCCCATCCTCCAGAATTCCAACCAGTCGGAGCAGGGTTTTGAAGTTGGTTCAGTGAGGCGCTGTGTCTCAGACCTTCTCTCAGGGCCTTATTAAAATGCAGACTGCAAATTCAGATACTGTAAACAAGGTCACTGGAGAATGAAGATCAACAGAGTGCAAGCACAAGGAATGCAGAGCATTAATATTCTGATGTGTGAGCCCGTCCTAAATATTTTATCAGGCTAAGCTTTTTTGTATTGAGGCATCCTTCCCCTTCTCTTCCTCCTCCTCTTCTGCCTGCTTCACGTCCTTTTCTCTTGCGTTCACAAAAAGCACTTTGTATTTTGGCTGAGCCTTGAAATGTATGCAAACCTTCCTCTCCCCCCTCCAAGAAAGCCCTCTCCCTCTTCCAGGAGGGGGAGAGATTTCCTAACGGGGTTTCTTTTGTTTCTGTCAACATCTCACTTAGGCGGCAAGCTCGGAGACTTATTGAACGCTGCCAGGGTCTTATCACCCACGGCTCCTTCCCCCTCCCCGCAGGAATGCAGGGATTCCCTCCCACCTCCAGCCGCTCTGCAGATCCTCACCAGGCACGCTGGGCCATCGTTCTGGGGATGTGCCACCATCCTGGGGATGTGCCACCGTCCTGGGGATGTGCCACTGTCCCGGGGATGTGCCACCGTCCTGGGGATGAGCCCTGGTCCTGGGCATGTGCCACTGTCCTGGGAGTGTTCTATCATCCTAGGGATGTGATATTGTCCCAGGGATGTTCCACTGTCCCAGGGATGTGCCACAGTCCTGGGGACGTGTCATCATCCTGGGGATGTGCCTCATCCTGGCCCTGCTCCTGAGCTGTCCCCCAGCGGGTGGTTTTGGCTCAGGGAGATGATCCAGAGGTTCCTGACCTGGTGTCAGAGCAGCCAGCACAGGGTTGTTGGCTTCTGCCCCGAGTGGAGAAACCTCGTCCTCAGTGAAAAATGAACTGAAATCCAGCCCAGCATCAGCTGGGCTCAGGAGGAGCTCCCTGACCCCAAGAACGTGCCCCATGCCCTGCAGAGCTGGATTTGATTTTCCTTGTCGAGACACTCCCGGGCACAGCTGCAGCTGCATCACACAGTGCTGAGGGGATCTGTGCCTTCAGAAATCCATCATGGACTTGATTTTATTTTATTGTTGCTTTGGGTCACACAGTCCTGGAAGGATCCAATCCCTTAAATGGTGTTTTCCCTTTCACTTCAGGTCAAGCAGGGAAATCTGGCCCTGGGTGTCCAGTCCCCACTCCTGGAGTCACTGCTGCAGAGAGGACTCCCAGTCCCTCTCTCCTGGCTCAGGGGGGAGCAGATTTCTTGTTGTGCCACTCAAACAACACCCAGAGGTTCAGGGAAATGTTTCCTGATCCCGAAATCTCCCAGATCAGAGTTTTTATCCACATTTCCACCTGGTGGCTGGGTTCTTCCCTCTGCGCTGCCCACTAACCCCGAATCTGTCTGGGCTGTCAAACTCCACTCACCCAGTGAGCAAGTGGAGTGGCCAACCACACATCCTCAGTAATAAACAGCTGAGGATTGAAGGGAACAGTTTGGGAATAGTCAATTGAATGGGAATTATTCATGCAAACTCTATCACGGGCTCTTACAAATACCACATGCACTCCAGAAAATGAGGGCATTTATGTAATGACATCTCATTAAAAAAATAATCATAAGAAATTGATTATTAATAAAATATTGAGAGATCATTAACTTTTTTTTTTTTCTCTCAGCAGAATATTCCAGAAAAGGGGCCACTTCTCCTTTTCAACTTCAACTCTGGCTTCCAAAGGACTTGAAAGAGAATCGTGTGCATTAACCAGAGGAATCTGGCCTAAAACGAACATTTAAATGCAACATGAATTAATGGTGAGCTTTTTAGTAGGTGAAATGTTGGAGTCTATACAAATAGACATTTTTTGATCATAAATAATAGCCGAGATCTGAAACTGTTGTATAATTAGCAGTCCTTGGATCTGCAACCATTTTGCAATTGTGAGGAGTAGGTTTCATTTTATTTTTTGTAACCCATAACAGCAGCAGTGCTATTGCCCAGCTGCAGCAGAATAAGGAGCAGGAAGGAGTGGATGTGGCTGGAGGCATCGTTTGGCTCCATCCCTGCCCCGTGGATGGGGTTTTGCTGGCCCCCACGAGCGCTGCTGGGGTCACCTGGGAGTGCCAGCATGGGCATGGACAGACAGGAGTGACAGGCAGGAAACCAGAGAGGAAAATCTGAATTTATTGCACAGATTATTGGAGCCAGAATGAGTCTGGCAGGAGGAGCTGAGTCCCTGCTCTGCTCGGTGCCAGGTCCAGGGTGATTTTCATCCCTGGGGCTCACCCAGATGAGCCCAGAGCTCCTGGACTGTAAGGACACAGCTGGTTGGGGTCTGCCCTGGGACTGGGGGCTTCTTGTGCTGCTGCAGCCACAGCCTGAGCCCACGGGGCTTTGCAGGATGAGCTGGAAGGGCTGATGGATGAAAGGGATATGGACTCTGGAGAAAGGATGGCCTAGATCCACAAATGCTCTGTACCCAAGGTCCTGGCACCTGGAGAGCTTTGGACAAGGATGGAGGGACCAACAGCTGGGACAGAAGTGCAGGTGAGGCCCTGACTCCTCCTGCAGAGCGAGAGGGGCTGAGCCTGAGCATCACACCCCGGGTCATGCACCGCACACAGACAGAGCCCTCACCCATGGGACCAAGTCAGGGAAAAGTGGAATCATGGAATGATTTGGTTGGAAGGGACCTTAAAGACCATCCTGTTCCACCCCCTGCCATGGGCAGGGACACCTCCCACTGTCCCAGGCTGCTCCCAGCCCCAATGTCCTGCCTGGCCTTGGGCACTGCCAGGGATTCAGGGGCAGCCACAGCTGCTCTGGGAATTCCATCCCAGCCCCTGCCCACCCTCCCAGGGAACAATTCCTTCCCAAGATCCCACCCAGCCCTGCCCTCTGGCACTGGGAAGCCATTCCCCGTGTCCTGTCCCTGAATCCCTTGTCCCCAGTCCCTCTGCAGCTCTCCTGGAGCCCCTTTAGGGCCTGCAAGGGGCTCTGAGCTCTCCCTGGAGCCTTCTCCTCTCCAGCTGAGCACCCCCAGCTCTCCCAGCCTGGCTCCAGAGGGGCTCCAGCCCTGGAGCATCTCCAGGGCCTCCTCTGGGCTCTCTCCAGCAGCTCCAGGTCCTTCTGCTGTTGGCCCCTGAGCTAGAGGCAGCTCTGCAGTTGGGGTCTCACCTGAGCAGGGCAGAGGGGCAGAATCCCCCCTTCCCTGCTGCCCACGCTGGGGGATGAGCCCAGGACACCGTTGGCTTTCTGGGCTGTGAGCAGACACTGCTGGCCAGATCTGAGCTGCTGCAAATGCCCCAGGATGCCCAGCAGGGACTGGGATGAGCAGTTTGGTCACATATCCTGGGCCAGTTTGGCTCCCAAGGGTGCAGCAGGGCAGGCATGGGGCTGGTTCTGTGCTGCTGCTGCTGCCCAGGATCTCGGCAGCGTCAGGACACAGGGAAAGCCCCGATGTGGTTTCTCTGGGCTCTTGGCACAGCTCTCCGGAAAAGCCTGAGCACGTCTGCTGTCCCTGGGTGCCTGTGAGCTGCAGCCCTCCAGGCCAGCCAGGGGCACCCCGGGGAATGAAGACATTTTCACTGCACATTGACCAGCCCGCGCCCGCTCCCCGTGTGAAATACGACAGCGTATTGATTTATATTTAAAAGGGATGAATGCAGCATATATCAATGTATTAGACACACTCCACACTAACAGAAAGGGCACCACTGCCTTCCCTCCCGAGCAATCCGTCACCTTCCACAGCTCTCCCAGGGAAACAACTGAGCAGCCAGGGAGAGGGGATTTCTCCCTTGGGCAGGCTCCCCGATCAAATTCCCCATCATGAATGTGGAATGACGTGGAAGCACCATCTCCAAACCCCATGAGCTTCTGTTTTGTTGCTCCCTGCAAAGGGTTTTTCCTTCAGGCCTCTGGAATGCAGAGCAGAGCTGCCACCCATGTCATCACTTGGGGAAACTGAGGCACGGGACAGCAACTTCCCTCGGGTCACATTGCACAAGAGGCAAAGGTTTGAACGTTGAAGGGTATGGACTCCTCATCCCTGGAAGTGCCCAAGGCCAGGCTGGACGGGGCTGGGAGCAGCCTGGGACAGTGGGAGGTGTCCCTGCCCATGGCAGGGGTGACACTGGATGAGCTTTAAGGTCCCTCCCAACCCAAACCTGACTGGGATGTACTTGGAGCACACGCAGCACCTTGGGCACCCGGCTGAGGGAGCTGCCAGGGGTGGGACAGCAAAGGGCTGCCCAAAGGGTCACAAAAAGGTCACTCCAGCCCTTGGCTGTGAGGGAAAAGGAAAGGAAGGGAAGGTGCGGAAAGGAAAGGTGCGGAAAGGTGCGGAAAGGAAAGGAAAGGAAAAAGGAAAAAGGAAAAAGGAAAAAGGAAAAGACCCTGGGAAGGCAATTCTCCATCTCCCAGCCATGGCAGGGAACAAGCAAAGCCTCAGCACTCCTCGGGTGCCAGAGGCAAAGGGAACTTCCTCAGAGCCCCTCAGAGAGCAGGAACTCATCCCTGTGACAGCACACCCCCCCTTGCTGCAGGACACAAAGCCCCACAAGCAGCTTTTCCTCTCTCTCAACCACCCTTGGGCCCAGGGAAAGCAGCTCCTGCTCCAGGCTGGGCCCTGCAGAGCATCCTCCCCACCAGGCTCCCGTGCAGGCACCAAGCTGTGGGTGCAGCCCCTCTGCTCACCCAGAGAGAGCGAGGCAGGGATGGCAGGTGCTGGGAATTTCAGCTCCCACAGTGAAATCACAGCATCCCTTTTGACTTAGGAGTGTTCCTCTCAACCCTTGTCTGGGCTGGGTTTCCATTAGCAGCACGAGCAGGGGGGTTCATCCATCACTTTGCCAGGCACAGGAGTGACACCGGGAACGTGGGAATGCGTCCTGGTGCCGGAGCACGCGGGGGAGATAAGGGCAGGGGCAGGAGGGCAGAGATAAGAGGGAAGAGGGGCAGACCCACCATGCTCCCTGAGCACCTGATACCTGAGAGCAATCCACACTGCTGCCTCCCTCCAGGGGGGCACAGAGCACCCCCAAGGTGTGATCTACACCTGTGATTATCCCGGCTCGCAGTGCCCCATCCCTGCGCTGCCCCGGCGCTGCTGCAGCATTATTTATTTATCTGGCCATAAACAACTGCCTGTTTGCACAACGAGGGCTGCAGCTGGGCAGTAATGGGCACTTTGGGCTCAGCTGGACACCTGCCCACAGGTGAAGTCTGATGGGGAAGGAGCCTTGTCCTCCCTGCTGCACGAGCCATGCCCGTGACCTGCTTGCCAAGGTGGCCAGACAGGGGCAGCCCAGGGACCAGGAGGTCCCCCTGAGCCTCCTTTTCTCCAGGCTGAGCCCCCCCAGCTCCCTCAGCTGCTCCTCACAGGATGGACTCTCCAGACCCTTCAAATTTAGGACCTAAAAATGACATATCCAAGTGTTAACGTGGCTTCCCCTGACGGCTGTGGAGCTCCTCCAAAGAGGAGTTCACCTCCTCAGGTGGCCCCTGAGCTGGGGCAGGTGACCCCGCTCTGGAGGTGCTTCCTGGCCTCTACAGGCTCTCCGGGGAGTCCAAGGTGATCCTTTGGTCAGAGGGCTCAGTTTACAGGACACAGGAATCCTGTGTCACAGGCAGCCCAGCATGGGGACTGTCCTTTGGCTACTGTCCTTTGGGGCTGTCCTTTGGGCACTGTCCTTTGGGCACTGTCCTTTGGCACTGTCCTTTGGGCATTGTCCTTTGGGCACTGTCCTTTGGGCACTGTCCTTTGGGGCTGTCCTTTGGGCACTGTCCTTTGGGCATTGTCNCACTGTCCTTTGGGGCTGGCCTTTGGGCACTGTCCTTTGGGCACTGTCCTTTGGGCATTGTCCTTTGGGCACTGTCCTTTGGGCACTGTCCTTTGGGGCTGTCCTTTGGGCACTGTCCTTTGGGCATTGTCCTTTGGGTCCTGTCCTTTTGGCACTGTCCTTTGGGGCTGTCCTTTGGGGCTGTCCTTTGGGCACTGTTCTTTGGGCACTGTTCTTTGGGCACTGTCCTTTTGGCACTGTCCTTTGGGTCTGTCCTTTGGGGCTGTCCTTTGGGCATTGTCCTTTGGGGGATGCTTCTCTCCATGATGGATTAACAGGGGAGAGGAGCACATCTCTGCCCACTGAGGGTGAAGAGGATTTACCCCCTCTGCTCCTGATTCCCGTCTTCCTGCCCCGACCATGCACCCTGGTGGCACCACCTGTAGCAGCTCCTCTCCTGTGCTGGAGGAACAGGCCCTGCCCCTCCTGTTTCCCCCTGCCACGAGGACCTCGCAGTAAGGGGGGTTTTGGCCCCACAGATGAGCTCCCGGTGTCCTGGCCATGGGGTGCTCCCTCCTCATCCCTTGACCTGGGACAGGAAGGGTTAATTAACCCTGTGTGTGATGGGGCAAAGAGCAACGGGAGGGTGAGACTCGTCCCCAGCAGCACTGGGGAGTGGAGCAGCCACAGAAGGAGGGGTGCGAGGTCCCTCATCAGCAGGGTGTGACACGGGCTGTGCCAGCCCCGCTGCTCTGTGCCAGCCCTGCTGGAAGTGTCCTGGAGCCTCGGTCCCCCCAGGGGACACCGGAGGCACTTGGCAGCTGCCTCGTGCCCAGCCTGGCTCTCAGCTGCGTGGCATTTGTGACAGCCCAGCCTGAGCAGGAGGAGTGTCAGCAGCAACCCCATTTCTAATGGGCTCTGGGATCCGTCTGTGCAGGATGCTGCGGGGAACCCAGGCACAGGAATATTATCGTTAGCATCATTATTATTATTATTATCATCATCGCTATTCCCCTGCTGCTGGTGGTGGCTGCACAGCAAACCCAGCCCGAGCTGCTCTGGTGGCATGTCCCTCCACCCACCCCAACTCCCCATTGCTTTGACGAGACAAAAATCGCCCCCAAGAAGATCTCGGTTTTTGCAATGCTGAATTCTGTTTAGTTAATTAAGTGGTTTTAGTTCTAGTTTTCAGCTCTCTGCACTTCCAGTGCAAAAAGCCAGTCGGTTGGAGGGGAATGAAATGATGTTGTCCCAGAATTCTACAAGAAGGAGGAAGAGGGACACTTCACAAGGGCACTTCACAGGACAAGGGGAGGTGGCTTCACACTGACAGAGAGTAGGATTAGATTAAATATTAGGGAAAAAATCCTTCCCTGTGAGGGTGGGGAGGCCCTGGCACAGGGTGCCCAGAGAAGCTGTGGCTGCCCCTGGATTCCTGGAAGTGTCCAAGGCCAAGCTGGACAGGGCTTGGAGCAGCCTGGGACAGTGGAAGGTGTCCCTGGTGGAAGCTGGAACTGGATGAGCTTTAAAGCCCTTCCATGCTGTGTTTTTATGAATTCTCAGGAAGGAAATGGAAGTTTTCAGTAGGTCCATAGCCACAGGGACTGACCTGTGCCCACTGCCACAGGGAAAGAGGGGAAAGAGGCAGCCCTGACCCCAAATCCCCACTCACCATCACTTTTGGTGCCACCTCCCTCCACCCAGACAGCAAGGGTGATAATCACCTCCCCTGGCATGGGGAGGGTTAATTAGGCAGTGTTTGTTCAGTGCTGTGAATAGGTAAAATGCTGTCTAACTGCCGAGCATTATGATTAATAACATCCAGCCTGCTAAGGCAAAGTGCTTAGAAGGATTCAGAGAGGATTATTCATTTATATGAATACAGAGGATATCTACAGTTACATTAAATGGGATAAAAATCTGCAGGGGACCTAAACCCTCATGCTTCAGGACATAAACCAGCCATTAGCTGCCTGGGTTGGGAAGGAAGAGCTCTCGGAACACTTTAGCAAAGTGTCACAGTGCTCAGCAGGAGACCCTCATCTTCCTTGCCAGCATCCAGGACCTGCTCCTCAGCCCGGCCAAATCTGCATCTTCCTGGCAGCTCACAGTCCCAGAATCCCAGAATCATGGAATATCCTGAGTAGGGAGGATCATCAGTCCAACGCCTGGCCCTGCACAGACACCCCAACAATCCCACCCTGCGCTGGGGAGCGTTGTCCCAATGCTCCTGGAGCTCTGGCAGCCCTGGGGCTGTGGCAAATAATGTGACCACGAATTCAAGATATTTCCCGTCTGCCTTGGCTGTGCCACCCTTGTGGCACCACTCACTTGTGACCTGGACCATGCTGGTGGGCACCCAGCCCCTTGCTGTGCTCCAGGGCGCTGGGACAACGTGGCACAAAGACAGATGACCCTGAGTTCACCACTTTGTGCTCCTCTATTAAAATTGAGGAAAGGAGGCACCCTGGGTGGTGATGGTGATGTTGAGAGCAGGAGGGGTGAGGGGCAGCTGGTGCCTGACACCGGTGGCTCTCATCACAGGTCCTCACAGCAGTGTTGTGTCTGCTCAAAACACCCCCTGCACCCCCAATTTCTGCATTTCGTTCCTCAAACAGGAGCGTCTTAAGCAGAAACTAATTCTGCACTCACATTCAGAAGCTGATCTGCAGGGCTTTACTTGGGATTGTTTGATATTCCTTCACTTTTTTGCTATGATTTTTTTTTGTGTGGGTTGTTTCGGTGTTTTTTGGGGGTTTTTTTGGGGGGGTTGGTGGTTTTTTTGGTGGGGGAGGACAAAAAAAGTGCTGAAGGTGCAAATGTATTGCAGAGATTTGCAGGAATTGCTGGCTGGGTGGTATTTTTGGTCTCAGCAGCAAGAAGAATAGACCTCAGATCTGCTCTTGGACAGCGATGAGAAAATAAGGATTGCAAGAAATTAAACCGAGGAAATGCAGAAAATCATAATGCAGGAAATTAAAAGGCAGTAAATTCCGAACCGATACGAGTTTTTCTCCAGCCTGTGGTTAAGCTGCAGAGCTCATTGCCGTGAGATATTAAAATAGGCTGGGGGTGCCTGTGAGCAGCAGCATCTGCAGTCACTGTGAGCACAGTCAAGGACTTTAACCCTCCTCCTGCACGCACAGCCTGACCCTGCCGTGCCTGTGGGCAGCAAGGAGCTTCTTCAGGAGGGATTCGAGGGCTGCCTGACTGTGTTAAGGATTAATGAAACCTTCTCTCCATCCTGCACCCCCAGCTGTGGTGTCCCCGAGTTCTGCCAGGTCCAGCCCCGTGATCCTTGTGCCCAAAGGAGCTCCCAGGGTCTGCAGGATCCCAGGAAAAGGGCCAAGGCAATGGTAGGATGAGGTGATGAGCTTTTTGGGTTGAACCAACTGGGAACAGAGCCTCTGGAACTCTGGTTCTGCTGAGGCTTGTCTGCAGTGTCTCTGCTCTTCACCAGCAATCCCCTGCAGCCCTGCAAGGTCTCCCACTTGATGAGCTCGTGCCTGAGCCCTCAGTGCCAGACCCAGGGACATTCTGGCATTTTCCTCGGGCAGCCAGGCCCCTGCAAATGACTCAGTGCATCCCTCATCACCGGGACTGGGAAATGGGGTTTGGGATGGCCCTCCAGACCTGTGAGCCCTTCAGCTGTGAGGGGTTGCCAAAGCAGCACTTCCAGCCCATTCTGCAGGTGAAAATGCTCAGCAGCAACATGACACTTGTTCTGGGTGCTCCAGCCCCGAGGTGCCCCGAGCCAGGAGGTGACACGGACACCCTGGCACTTCCCTCTCGCTGTGCTCATTACAACAACCGAGGCCTCTTGGTGCGCTGAGAACGAGCCAAACCCAATTTGTGTCATCTCCTAATGTGTCTCTAATACCTTACATTGGATCAAATTAGGTGATGGCAGCCCCAGCAGCAGCAAGGGGGGGCTCAGCCTTCATCCCGACATTGATCCTAACGAGCAGCAGGCAGAGGGGTGTCCCCCGGAGCTGCTCTTTGTGGTGCTGCAGCCGCTCGGCGCTGGTTAATGTGCACTTAACACAAAGTGCTACCTGCGGAAGATGCTCGGCGAGAGGGAGCCGACACGGGGCCGTGTAATTTATGCCTCTGGAATAGGATCCTCCATGGGCATTACAACAGCGCACTCGGAGAGGACTCGGCTGCCTGCTGGAGAAGAAAGGAAGGCTTTAAGTGAAGATTTAAAGACGGGGATGGAGCAGCTACAAAGGAGGGGAACACACGCCCTCCAGCTGTGGAAGAAGGCAGAAGGGAGGCTGAGATAAAAGGCGAGCTTTGATCTTCCTCGATCCATCGGGCTTCGATCAGCGCGTCCTGCTGTGCCGGGGCTGGGCTGGGAGTGCCTCGGTGGGAGCTGCCCGTCGGGAAAGGCACGTCCATCCCTGTCCTCTGTCCTGCCTGACCTGGGATGGGCTGGGAGTGCCTCGATGGGAGCTTCCCATCGGCAAAGGCATGTCCATCCCTGCCCTGCCTGGCCCTGGGATGGGCTCCCCCTTTTTTGGGACCCCTGCATGGTCCCAGTGCCACTCCCCAGCTGCTGCCTTCGGCTGTGCCAGGGCTCTGCTGCAGGGGAGCTCCCAGGAGCAGCTGGATTTCCTCTTTATTGGTTTAAAAGTCCTTAAATCCACTCCTTTCCCCACCTACATGGTTCTGTATGATCTGCAGGAGTTCAAGGCCAAAATTTATCCTGAATCCCAGGGCTTCTGCTGCTGGCATTGTAGGGAAGACCCAGAGTGCACGAGGAGTGATGAAATGTTGGGTTTGGGCATGGTTCAAACAACACAGGAAACCTCACGCTCATGTTCAGATGCCCAGTGTCAAACAAACCCTCAGGCACACATTCCTGCTTCGGCAGCTTGAGAAGCGCTCAGGGCAAAATTGAATCCCTGACAGCAGGGAGAGAGCCAGAGCTCCCAGTGCCACAGCCTGTGGCTCCAGGATGCTCCTAGGACTGGCACAGGTTGGACTGCAGAGCCTCCTTGGAGCTAAAGAATGAGAGGGGATGTTCCACTGCTCCAAGGAAACTGTCAGGAAACTCCAAGGCCAACGGAGACCCCAGCGCTCAGGGATCAGAAGCACGTGCACGAACTGAAGGCGTTTTGCAATGTTTTTTCTGGCCTGCAGTGACACAGGGCCTGTGCACACAAGTGACACAATGTGTAGGTGACACCAAACCCACCCAATGCTGTTCAGTGCCCGAGGGTGGCCTCACAGCTCAGCACAGATTTGATGCACCAAAACCTCAAAAGGAGAGGTTCTCACACCCATTAAGTCACCTTGAATTAATCAAGACAAGTCCAGGACATCCCAGGACATCCCCTTGCCTGTGTTGGTCATTCACCAGAATCCCCAGGGAATGGGCACAGCCCCGAGGCTGCCAGAGCTCCAGGAGCGTTTGGACAGCGCTGCCAGGGATGCCCAGGGTGGGATTGTTGGGGTGTCTGTGCAGGCCTGGGGCTGGACTGGATGATCCCTGTGGGTCCCTTCCAGCTCAGGATATTCTACAGTTCTATAATTTCTTTTACTGCACACTGGGAAAAGAATGGAATTCTGTTTGTCCATGCCACTCACACTTGGCACGGCATCCCAGCTCTCTCTGCAGCCCTGGTGCCCCTCTGTCCTCACCACATGGTCCAGAGTCCCTGCTTGGTGTCACTGCCAGAGCGGCTCTGTCACACTCATAAATCCTCTTTGCAATTTCATTCATTTCCAAGCTCCCTGTTACCAGCTCCAGCCCTAATCTCACACTCCATAAATCACCCAGGGAGCTGGGAGCAGAGGGAATCATCTCCTCCCGCCCCGGCTGGGCACAGCTGGGCAGCTCCTGCCGAGGGATGTGGGGCTGGGGGTATCTCTGTCCCCGCCACAAGGTGCTCTCAAGGGGAGAGAGAAGGCTGGAGATCAGGGAAAGGTTCTTCCCCCAGAGGGTGCTGGGCACTGCCCAGGCTCCCCAGGGAATGGGCACGGCCCCGAGAGCTCCAGGAGCATTTGGACAGCGCTGCCAGGGGTGCCCAGGGAGGGATTGTTGGGGTGTCTGTGCAGGGCCAGGGGTTGGACTGGATGATCCCTGTGGGTCCTTCCAGCCCAGGATGTTCTGTGATCCTGTGGATCCCTGGAGAGCTGGCAGGGATCACTCCCATGCCCCGAGCCATCCTTGTGCTGGTTTGTGGGGGATAATTAACCTCAGATTGAAGCACTGATACTTGGAGGGTGTTCAGTCCCATCCCATGCCCATCCCATCCCACCAGGAGCGCAGCCAACCGGCAGAGCAGAGAATTCCAGAGCATTTCCAGCCTAAAGATCCAGCCCTGGGAATGGGACCCTCCCCATGGGGATGGATTTGCCGGGGAGGAAAATGCCCCTCAGTGCCCATGAAGCCCACACGGGTTTAGATTTGTGCCAGGGTGTTTTTACATCTCACCTGAGGATTTCAGTGGAATGAGCTCCAGGCAGCTCCCAGGCAGGAAGGGAAGGACAGTTTTCCATGGGGATATCCCAGGTGTGGCGGGGAGGGGGTGCCACCCAGTTCAAACCAGTGCAGACCAATGGGGACCTGACAAGCTGCCTCCACAGGGACACCTGGGTGTGCCCCATCCGTGTGGCTGCAATTCAGCTACAAAAAAACGGGGGTGGGGAAAGGCTGCTTATCAGGAGAATGAGTGGATTCATTTTTGCCTGGGAATTCCAATGTTTTCATTCTTGGAGGGGTTTTTTTCTCCCCTCCAAAAGCCACTCTGGGAGAGGAGGTTAACGAATTTTGTTCCATGCTTTTTTTTTTTTTTT
>VXAD01008732.1:420579-432954 GCA_013399195.1 Dicrurus megarhynchus
GCCTCTGCTTCCCCCAGCCCCTGCTCCCCTCTGCCTCTGCTCCCCTCAGCCTCTGCTTCCCCCAGCCCTTGCTTCCCTTGGCTCCTGCATCCCTGTGCAGCCCCAGGGACACAGGACGGCAGCTGTGGGAGCCTGGGACCGAGGGTGTGCCCAGCCAGGGTGTCCCTGGGAGTGCAGCGGTGTCCCCAGGGTGTCCCCATGAGTGCAGGTGTGACAGCAGTGCTGTGTGCCCCCCAGCCGGGGTGTCCCTGGGAGTGCAGCGGTGTCCCCAGGGTGTCCCCATGAGTGCAGGTGTGACAGCAGTGCTGTGTGCCCAGGGTGTGCTGTGAGGACTCTGTGCAGAGCTCTGTGGAGCTTTCGGGTGTTACCCAGGCTGTGAGGGGACAGGCAAGTGGCAATCACACAATCCTGGAGCAGTTTGGGTTGGAAGGGACCTTAAAGCCCACCCAGTGCCACCCCCTGCCATGGGCAGGGACACCTCCCACTGTCCCAGGTTGCTCTAAGCCCTGTCCAATGTGGCCTCTTGTCCAGGCCAGTTTCCAGCTGTTTTGTGTTGCCATTACTATGGTGATATAAAATCATATTTAAACATTAAAACATCGTTGTACCTGACAGAAGAGGTTCAGTGTGCTCAGGTGAGACTCAGGGTGTTCCAGCCAGCCCCTCCCTGGCCTGGATGGGTGCTACTGTGGGGGTGAGAGGTTCCTCCGAGCCCCTGAGCCCCCCTGCTCGGTGACAGAGGGGGTGTGAAGGGCCGGGGCCTTCCTGAGTCACAGCAGCCCCTGCACCCTGAAGGAAAATTTGATATAGCCTGGGGCATGACAAGGAACAGCCAGGCACAAGCAGATCCAGGAGGAGATCCATCTGTTCAGGAGATCTTCCAGGAGGCTGACCTGGGAGGAGATTCCTGTGGGGAGGCAGCAGGAGCCGGGAATGTCACTGTCCCCGTGGGTACGTGCAGTGTTCACACACAGGGGGTGTTGGCTGGTCTCTGGCTTTCCTCGTGTCTTAAAGGACTTTGCTCATCCTCTGTCCTTGCCCACGCTGTGGCTGTGTTCTGACCTCGGGGTGAATGTGAATTTTGGGGCACTCTTGGCTGTATTTGGGTAATTTTGGGCTTGAAGCCTTTGGTTTATTTCATTGTGCAGCTAAAAAGTTACATTATTCATATGGGAAAGACCTGGTGGTTGTGTTGAACACCAGAGCACCCCCAGGTCAGCCCTGGCCAGAGGGATCCCAAGCTGCTGCTCCCCAGCAGTCACTCTGGGAGCTCCTGCTCCTCTTGACCTTCCCTAAACCTTGTGACAACCTGAGGCAAGGGCTTGTGTCCGTGAAAATTCCAGCACTGCCGGGGTCTGAGTGGGCAGAGCAGGATGGGGGAGTGGTGCTGGGGCATTGCCTGGAGAAGAGATGGCTCTGGAGTGACCTCAGTGGGGGCTTTTGGTGCCTGAAGGGTAAGGAGAGTGGGAGAGGAACTTCTTACAAGAGGAGGTAGGAACAGGACAAGGGGGAATGGATTCAAACTGAGAGTAGGATGATATTGGATACTGGGGATAAATCCTTCCCTGGGAGGGTGGGGAGGCCCTGGCACTGCCCAGAGGAGCTGTGGCTGCCCCTGGATCCCTGGCAGTGTCCAAGGCCAGGCTGGACGGGGCTTGGAGCAGCCTGGGGCAGTGGGAGGTGTCCCTGCCCATGGAGGGGTGGCACTGGATGGGCTTTAAGGTCCCTTCCAACCCAAACCATCCTGGGATTCTGTGATTGCTGAGGAGCCAGACGAGAGGTTGGGATACAGCATCCCCCCCTGCCCAGCCATTTACAAATCATGGACTGTGCCAGCTGCCAGGAGGGTCCCTGGCACTCGCAAGAGAAGGGCCTTTCTTAGGAATGCAGCAATGTCACCACAGCTCTCACTCAGCTCTGCATCCCTGAGCTCGCTGGGTGCCCCAGACCCTGCAGGGATCTCTGAGCACTGACTCCAGCCTGGGGTAGAACAGACTGGAAGATGAACCCCTCCCCATCTCTTCATGTCCCCAAGGCTCAGGGAGGCCACATTTGCTGAAATCCCCGCTCTGCTGGGAGGTTCTCCAGACCTTTGTGTGGAGCCTGGAAGCTCCTGTGGTGCTGCTGGGTGGCACAAAGTTGGTGCAGGCAGCTAAACCCACACCCCCTCCAAACAGAGTCAGCCTCACAGGCAGGAACCTCAGAGCAGTACTCAGCAAATTCCCTGCTCTCCCAAGGCTTCCTCAGAGCAGGGATTACTCCCAGTTATCCACACTTTGGAGCTGATCCCACATCGCCTGATGCTTTTTCCTGTTGAGTAATCTGTGCGTGAGTGTGAGACTGATCACAGCTTGCTGGGCTGTGGAAACTCTGAGCTTCCTGCAGTGTGGGAGGTGGCTCCTCACTGTTTTGCTGTGACTGCTCCTCCAAGACCATAAAACTGAGGTGTGAGGTCCCCTAATACCCCAAAGCCCATCAGGGAGCAGAAATATTTTTATATATGAGATATCCTAATGGCTTGTACTTCACTGAACATCATCATTACAGGAGCTCACAGAGCAGCAGTGACTTGTTTGGCAGCACAGAGTGGGTCCAAGCCAGGGCTGTGTGAAGAATTCCATCACCTGGATCTCTGGACCATGTCCCTGAGACAGCCTCCATCAGGTCCCGAGGGCTTTGTCACCAGTCTCTGATGGAATGAGGTAATCATGAGATATTCCCCATGTCCACTGCCCATTTTAAGCCTTCAGGAGATCCATGCTCAGCTCCTCTCCTGGTAGATTGGCACCCATGGGTCCTGAAAACCCTTATGGGACTGGTGTGATCACCATCACACCTCTTCTCCCCTGGTTTGTGGCTCTCCTGCCCCACAGATCACCCGGATGGAGCTGGATGAGGCTTCCCTCTTTGGGAATGTGGGGATGTTGGGCTGGGCTGGGGGGGTTCCTATTGCAGAGCTGGGGACTGTCCCAGCGTCCCCAGCAGCAGGGAGCAGCCTGGGGAGTCCCAGACCCCGAGTGCTGCTGTGACAGGACTGATGGGTTAAGGGAGGGCACACCTCTGTCTCACACACAGCCCCAAAGCCCCACTGCCCCTTGTCCAAAACCAGTGAGAGCGAGAGACTCAGCCCCCAATTTGAGGTGTCCCAGCACCCTGAGCAGAGATGTCCCAGAGCCCCCCAGGGGGCACAAAGAAACACCCCAGAGCCCACTGAGGAGCACAAAGAAACACCCCAAAACTCATCGAGGAGCCGGTGTGGGGCAGGTGCTGCAAACACAGATCGCTCAAAGCCCATTGAGGAGCAGAAACACCCCAAAACCCATGGAAGAGCATAAATCCCTCGAAGCCCATCAAGGAGCAGAAAACCCCAAAGCCCATCCCCGAGCCAGAGTGGGGCTCGTGCAGCCCTGCACAGGGAGCAGAAATCCCCCAAATTCCCTGGGCTTCCCAACGCCTGCACTTCTGCTGCCTGTGACCTTACCAGAGCTGGGAGAAGCACATTTTAGGCTCAGCACCTCTATTTTTTTTTTTATTTTCCCTCTGGAAAAAAAAAGAAACAGGGGCAGCCTAATGCCCTTCGCCACCTCTTCCCATCAGCAGCGTTTTCCCTCCTGCAACCCTGGCTGTGGCTCACGGTTCTTCCTCCTGGGAGCAGAGCCAGGGAAGTCTCCAGGACTCCAGAGCCGGATTCCCTGGGGAGCAGAGAGCAGCACGGCTTGGCAGCAGCACCAATTCACACCTCCCGCGGATGTGGCTCCCTAATTTCGGGGGTACCTTGGAAACTGCGAGTTACCTCCTCCAAAGCTGCCTGGCAGCCCCTCCTCCGCGGTGATCAGCTGCAATTCCTGACGCCAGCCAGCTGATTAGGGAAGGCAAATGAATTCTTTCATTAGCAGAAGCATTGTTATAATTAGGGTAGAAATTTGGCGCTGATGTCTTTTCTAAAAGGAGAAGATAAAAAACCCACCCTGTCTGATACTGCTTTAAGGCCTCCTAAATTAAAAAAAATAGAAGAAGTATATGTATATTTGGTGGGGGTTTAATATATATATAGATATTTGCCAGCCCTGTTGAGTTAGTGCAGTTTGTTAATATAAGTAAAAATCATCACTATCATAATTCACGGCAAAAGAAAAAAATTCGAGAGGTCACAGAGATATTTTGGGAGATGCTGCTGAATCAAAACAAATTGCATTTCCAGCAGCTGGCATTTCCAGCTCCTGCTCGGTCCCGGGCGAGAGGATGGAGGAAGAAATAAATAGAGAGGCAGAAAGATAAATCGAGAGCAGCAGATAGACGGGTTTATGTAGCATTTTCATGTCTCATTGTTGGGTGACATGGTGTGAGTTATCTCTGTAATTACAGCCCTCCTGCTCCCGCTGTCTGCTCCCAGGACCCGCAGGGATCCCTGCCTGGAGCTGCTGCAGGGGAAGGAAGAGGGAGCAGCCCCACGTGAGCCCAGCTCCCTGCACGGGGACCCCACAGAGCTGCCAGGAGGCTGCCGGGGTCCCCTCTGGCCTCGGAACTTCAGGGGTACAGGAGGCTCACAGCAGCATCCAGCTGTCACTTCTGGGTGTCCTACGGTCATTGGAATGGTTCAGGTTGGGAGGGACCTTAAATCCCATCCCATCCCATCCCATCCCATCCCATCCCATCCCATCCCATCCCAGCCCTGCCATGGGCAGGGACACCTCCCACTGTCCCAGGCTGCTCCCAGCCCCAATGTCCAGCCTGGCCTTGGGCACTGCCAGGGATCCAGGGGCAGCCACAGCTGCTCTGGGAATTCCATCCCAGCCCCTGCCCACCCTCCCAGGGAACAATTCCCAATTCCCAAGATCCCACCCAGCCCTGCCCTCTGGCACTGGGAAGCCATTCCCTGTGTCCTGTCCCTGAATCCCTTGTCCCCAGTCCCTCTGCAGCTCTCCTGGAGCCCCTTTAGGGCCTGCAAGGGGCTCTGAGCTCTCCCTGGAGCCTTCTCCTCTCCAGCTGAGCACCCCCAGCTCTCCCAGCCTGGCTCCAGACGGGCTCCAGCTCTGGAGCAGCTCCGGGACCTCCTCTGGACCCACTCCAGCAGCTCCAGGTCCTCCTCTTGCCCGTGCCTGGCAGCACATCAGGGACAATCAGCTTTGCCCTGGCTCAGCACGTGGCTGGGGCTGGGCTGCACGCCTGGAGGCCGTGCCCAGCTGCACAGGGAGGGTTTGGGATGATTAAGGGATTCCTTAAAGCAGATTTTTCCCATCACAGGAGATGCAGGGTAGAACAAACTCCTCCCAGTCTGGTGCCAGCCCCAAGACAGGCTCAGAACAGCAGGAATTAAATCTCTAAACCACTTCTACAGAAATTCCTGTGAATTTGTGGCAGGAGCTGCTCAGAGATGTGGGGTTCAGGACTGAGAATTTGGCTTTATTGGTACAAATTGGTGAAGCCAGCACAGACTGGGCAGGTGGGTTTTGCCATGGACAAGGACAGACTGGGGGACCAAGCAAGGGAACAACTGCAGCGTGCCCCAGCTTTGTCTGGGTGAGAGGGAAGATTCTTTCCCAGTAAGGATTTTTTTTTCCTTAAACCTGCTTTCTGTCAGTTTGAAACCCTCCCCCCTTGAAAGGATGGCTTTGGGAACCACAGGGACTGGTGCAATCCCTCTTCTGTCCCTCTGCTCTTTGAGAGGGCAGGGCTCCATCTGACACCTGCTTCTCTCCCTTCAAAACCTATAAATTGATTGAATATGAGTTTTCTCCCCTCCTTTAAGAGCTGTGCTGCTGCTGAAAGCCTCACTCTGCTCTGGGGTACCTCAACATCTACACAAGTTGGGGTTGCTGCTGTTTCAGGGTTTTGGTGGCTGAGATGTCCCAAGGACACTGAGAGTTTCTGATTTCTTGGTACCAGGCAGCTTTTTATTGCCTGTGGGGGCGTCAGGGCTGGGTCTCTGGGCATGTTGTGGCAGATAAAGTTTGCTTCCCATTTGGGAAAGGCCCAGCTCTGAACTTCCTGCACTTGGTATGGTTTGAGCTTTATGGTTCATCACACATTTCCTCTGTCCAGGACACCTGGGCAGAATGAACAGCCACAAACCGTGTCTTTCACAGCTTCTCATGCCCCCGTTTTCATTTGGCCAGTCTGGAGGACAAGGAGACACATCTTCCTTTCATTTCCTCTTCATTCCTGGCACTCTGGAGTGGTTGGGTCCAACTCAGGCTCTTCCTGAAGGGAAGGGCCCCTGCAGGGATGCAGCCTTTGGGCTGTGCTCCGTGTCCCTCCATGGGACAGGGTGGGGAGAAAGAATTCAGGCAGGTGCCAGCAGCTTGGACCATCCATGGCTTTGTTCTGCTCCTATAAATACAGAGGAATACCCAGAAGTCAGGGAATTATAGTGATGCCTGAGATTTTTAGCTTTTGATATTTTTCATACATTTGTAGCTCTGTAGATTGCTAATGCATGGCTGTAGCTTCTAGCACTTTTCCTGTCTTTCTTCCCTGAATTTAGGAACAATAAGCTGACCTCCTAAACACATTCCTAAAATGTTGTTTAGTCTTATTCCAAGAAGAGAACCAACTACAAGGATGTTCTGTTTTCCAACCAGAATCTGGACCAGACATAACAAAAGTGGGGCAAAAGAAGCCTCTGGACCACTTCCAGTGGGGCAGGACCCACAGGAATTATTACCTATCCAACAAACTTTTTAATTGGACCATAAATGATGGATACGCTAATTGACTAACCTTATAAAAAATTGTAGAATTGCTGTACCACATGTGATTTTCTCCACGTTGTGTGCCTGAAAGCTTCCAAGTAAAGGTTTGCTTTTATATTCCCTCTAACATTCTATTTTCCAGGCAAAACCAGAAGTGACAAAACAGGTTTTGGATGTGGGGGTAACTTCACTGCTCTGAGCAAATTAGACCTAGTCCTAAGACTAAGAGTAGCAACATCTGTCTGGTGTCCAGCTGTGCCCCTCACAGCTGTGTCAGTGCTGCCAGCACCCTTGGGAACTGCCTAGGTTTAGGGACAAATTTTAGGAGAAAACGCCCTGGAATGAGTGTTTCCTCTAAAGAGAAGGCTTCGATAATCCCGTTTGCCAATGAGAGAAATGAATCCCAGTGGGCGAAACTGAAAAAAACCCATACTACTCATTAACAAAGAAAAAACCCAAAAGGATGCCCGCAAGGCACAGAAAAGGATTGAATAAATGCTAGATATTGAATTTTCAAAACCTTAACCCCCACCTCGCGCCAGGCCGCGTGGCTGGGAGGCAAAGACGGCGGCTGCCCCACTTTGTCTCAGGGAAGGGGAGGAACAGGAGCTCACGCGGCTGCTCAGGCAGGATAGATGGGAGCCTTTCTGGCGTTGGTCTCCTCCTCACAGCAGGCGAAGCTGGTGGGTTCTGGTGCCCTTTCTCCTGTTGTTTCAGCTTCTCCGAGGTCTCGGATTCGGGGTGCAAAAAATACCCTAAAAACAGACCACAAAAAATACCCTAAAAATACCTGAAAGCCGAAACATTTCAAGGAAAAAAAATACCAAAAAATAAAGCCGTGGAGAGGATTCCTGGTACAGCCTCCAGCCTAGGGAAGGGACAATAAAAACCTTTTTGCTTCAAGCTAGCAAAAACTAATCCAACAAAAGGAACAATGTAGCGTCCTGGTCCACGCCGCCCGGAGCACGCGGAGAGAGAGGGTTTGAACCAAACCGCACAGGAGCCCAACGCTCCCCGCCCCACCCCGCGTCCATCCTAAAGCTACTGCAGCTGTTTCTGGGCATAAAGCAGATGATCAGGGAATAAAGTGTCATCATAAAATCACCCCAAGACTGGAACCCCTCCATTGGAGCTCCCCAGGGACCCTCCCCATAACACCAAGAGAAGAGGGAGTTCTCCCCTGCCCCGGGGCCCTGCAGTGAACGGGATGGTTTTGCTGGCTGAAGGGCTCCAGCATTCCCAGGATTTCAGTGGGGCCGGAGCGGGACAGGACTGAGAAGGTGCCGGTTACGGCTCTTCAGCCAAGCAGTGACTCTCCCAGCTCAGCACCCACCCACTTCCAGGCAAACGAAGCCTTCCCAGACCTGAGACAGCTTCCAAACCCCTGACCCTTGGCTGGTCCCACAGCTCCGATGCTGCAGAAATCCAGATGTGATCTGGTATCACATTCTCCAACCTGGCTGGGGTTTGTCCTGGGCTGGAGAGGCAAAATATCTGCACCGCTCCCGCTCCTGTGCCCTGTGTGCATCCTTTTGGGGGTGAAACACCTCCCCCTGTGCCCTGTGTGGTTCTTTTTGGGGGTGAAACACCTCCTCCTGTGCCCTGTGTGGTTCTTTTTGGGGGTGAAACACCTCTTCCTGTGCCCTGTGGGTTTCTTTGGGGGTGAAACACCTCCTCCTGTGCCTGTGTGCTTCCTTTTGGGGGTGAAACACCTCCTCCTGTGCCCTGTGGGTTTCTTTGGGGGTGAAACACCTCCTCCTGTGCCCTGGAGTGCTGCTTTGCCCATCTGACCCTGCTGCAAGCCAGGAGCCTCCACAGCTGCTTCCAAGGATTGTTCCCAGCTCCGGCTGTCACCCTGCCAAGCCCCCAGTTCAGAGAGGGAGCACTGCTGCCACAGCCAGAAGGTCAAATCCTTCCAGGAAAACAGAATCCCTTCCAGTGAGCGCAAATGCAGTTTGGAGGAGAGCTTTGTGGCTGGAGATTGCAGAGCCCAGGGATCACATGTGCTCTCTGGGCTGGAAGGGAGCAGGGAAGTTGGCAGCTCCCACAAATCCTGCTGCTCCAGGCCAGGAGGAGAGCATGGAACATCCTCTGCTGACACAGCCAGGCCAGGCTGTGCACGGATCTGCTGCACAGTGGCCTTCCCAACCCTGGGAGGGTTCCTGGCTCCTGGCCATCAGCTGGAGCTGGGCACCGAGGAGAGAGACCTGGATCTGTGCAGCCCCAAAGAGAGCAGCAGAAACTGTCAGGTGAAGTGCTCAGATCCAGACACTTCCCACACCTTTGCATTCGGATCCTCCCCGCTGCCCTGGGACAGGAGGGGAGTGGGGCTGTGCTTGTCCCACTGTGCCCCAGCCCCTCCCGGTGGGATCTGGAGAGCAGCAGCACAGGGAGCACCTCACACCCAACAGGTCCAGGGGCCTTGGTGCCCAGTACTGGGGTGTGGCTGCCCCTGGATCCCTGGCAGTGTCCAAGGCCAGGTTGGACGGGGCTTGGAGCAGCTTGGGATAGTGGGAGGTGTCCCTGCCCATGGCAGGAACAGGATGGGCTTTAAGGTCCCTTCCCACCCAAACCTTCTGGGATTCTATGATAATATTTTGGGATTTTGAGCTTGAAATAACTTTTTTGGGTGATCTCCTGTGTTGAAGCTTCACCTCTCCAAATCCCTGGACTATGAACCCCCTTTGGTTTTTGGGGTGCAGACACACATTGTGATGGAGAGGGGTCTCCTTCCCTTCTGCCGAGCAGGCTGTGCTCAGGATGGGCACAGCAGGATGCCTGAAAAGCCATTTTTGGGGATTTCTGTGTCCCAAATATGCCATCAGAGCCGCTTGCCCGTCACTGTGAGCTGCACTCACCCCGGTGCAACCCCTCTGGTCCATCTGCTGGAAGCTGGGAGGAGGAGAAGCTTCGGCACCGTTGGCTGAGAGGTGGCTCCAGCTGTGTCCCCGTGTGACACCCTGAGCCGAGGGGAGGAGATCTGCTGATGCCTCAGCCTGCTCAAAGGATTCCACCACAGCCTGTCCCGGAAAACCTTCCAGACGTTCAGGAGCTGAGCCTCCCTCCCAAGGCTGAATTCAAAGTATTCATTTCTCTGAAATGTTTAATTATAATTACCTTAAATTTCAAAACAAGGGGTCATCTCGACTGGAAAATAGATTGGTTTTTTTCTCCTTTGAGAATGTCAAAACACTTCATTTTGACAAATTCAGAACCCATTCCAAATTTTTTTCTGACTCAATAAATTAATCAAAACTGACCTCCTCTTAAAAGGAGAGTCAGTTTTGGAAAAATCAGCATTTTTCAGTGGAAAAAACCACAATTCATCCAAAAATTACTATGACTTCTTGTCTCTGTGTGTCTCCTGTGCTGCATTCCCAGTAACTGTGATGCTGCTGGATTAATTACACTGGGCAAGGAGACAAAACCAGGAACAGCACCAGCCTGAGTGGGAAACTTTTCTTTTTCAGATTCAGAGATGAGCTGAGAACATTTCTCTTTTTGCTTACTTCTACAAGTCTGAGACTGAGTAGACTTCAAGGTGGGGTGGCCCCAGGGGGGTTTCTCTGCTGCAACCTGTGACCCTTGAAATTCCCACCTTCCCACCCAGCCTGTGGTCTCTGTTCATTCCCATTTCCCCTAAAAACAAGAGTCGGCTACCCTGCCTTTAAATATGGATTTATTGCTGCTGCAATCCAGGAAGTGCCTTAAAAAAATCCCTCACCTCGTAGAGGGACTCAGCTGGGACCAGACCTTGCTCCAAGATACACAAATGAGTCTGGAATAACTTCACCACCTTGAATCCCAGTGGGAATGTGATGGGGGAGTAAAAGTGGAGTTTATAGGAAAAACTCTGATTTTTAGAGAATTATGGAATCCCAAGGCTGGTTTGGGTTGGAAAGGACCTTAAAGCTCATCCCATTCCACCCCTGCCATGGGCAGGGACACCTCCCACTGTCCCAGGCTGCTCCCAGCCCCAATGTCCAGCCTGGCCTTGGGCACTGCCAGGGATCCAGGGGCAGCCACAGCTGCTCTGGGAATTCCATCCCAGCCCTTGCCCACCCTCCCAGGGAACAATTCCTTCCCAAGATCCCACCCAGCCCTGCCCTCTGGCACTGGGAAGCCATTCCCTGTGTCCTGTCCCTGAATCCCTTGTCCCCAGTCCCTCTGCAGCTCTCCTGGAGCCCCTTCAGGCCCTGCAAGGGGCTCTGAGCTCTCCCTGGAGCCTTCTCCTCTCCAGGTGAGCACCCCCAGCTCTCCCAGCCTGGCTTCAGAGGGGTTCCAGCTGTGGGATCAAAGCTTTCCCAACGCTGCTCTGGGGAGGATTCCAGGAGGATTCCAGCTGGATCCAGGCAAAACCATGTCAGGGGGCTGACACCCCCAGTCTGCCCTGCTGGGCAGTGATGCCACCCATGCCCATGCCCTGTTTATCTCACCTGCATAAATGATGGGGCTGCAGAGGTTTGTGGTGGCTGGACAGAGCTTTTAGGATTTCCAGTGGCACTGAAATACAAGAATTATTTCTTCTCTGTGTAATCCAGCCCAGACTGGGACAGCAGTGATTTACTGGGAAAATCCTCCTGCTCTAGCTCTCCCTGGGATCAGTACAAAGCCAACAGAAATCTGTAATTTCCGGGAGTGCCTTGGGAGTGCCCCAGGTGTGAGAAGAGCAGCAGGCCTGGGGTGGCAAAGGCTGAGCAGCACAGGGGTGTGGGCTGGATCCTGCTCCCAGCCCAGCAAAGCTCCACTGCCAGCCTGGAGCGGCCACTTGCCTTCCCTGGGTGTCAGAAGGGCCAGGCTCTTTGCTGGGGTTCAAGACCAGTTTGCCCAAGGTGACCCTGGGACAGCAGTGGGAGGCTCTGACACGGCGTGGGGACCTTGGGTGTCCTGGCCCTGTGGGCAGGGTGTCCCTGGAGCAAAGGGACGTGTCTGCCTCGGACCTCTGCCCCCAGAGTCCCCCCTGCCTCCACTTTAAATGAACCCCCTGGTGCCAAGCAGCCCAAATTCCCACAGGACTCCCACCTTTGCCGGTCTGCTCCAATCAGCTCCCGAAACACAAATCCTGGCAGCCACCGCAGGCACCTCTCAATGAAGTTGCCATAGTTACTGGTGCCTCACAGCAGCCACGGAGCTCATTAAAATGATTTGAATGGCTACCCCATCATCAAGGCACTGGGGGGGGAGGTCTGGCGGGGAGGGGAGCCCCGAGCTGGGATGGGCTCCAGGAGAGTGATGGAGAGTGGTTCCAGAGCCTGCCCAGCTCCAGAGCCTGCCCAGCTCCAGGACCTGCCGAGCTCCAGGCACAAGCTCAGGACAGAGCTGTGGGGACAGAGCTGGCACAACCCAGAGCTGTGCCCCCCACCCTGTGCTGGTCCCTCCTGGAGCAAGGTGGGCATCGGGCTCCCCTGCCAGGGTCTCCTTCCCAGCATCTCCCCCGTGGCTGAGGCTGCAGTAGCATCCTGCAGGGATGGTTTCCCACTTGCCCACGCTCTCCAGCAGCCCAGCAGCTGACACTGGGGGTAGTAGAGTAGTTTGAAATAGGAGCTGGAGCCTTCCTCCTCTTTCAACCCATATTTCACAAATTGCTGTCTAAAAATTAAAAAAAAAAAAAATCCTTTTTTGGGTTCACCCAAAACATTAATTCAAAATTAGGTTTCATCCTCCTTTTTTTTTTTTTTTTTTT
>VXAD01008732.1:433343-456168 GCA_013399195.1 Dicrurus megarhynchus
GGCGGGCCAGCTCCTGAGCCTGCCCAGCTCCATCCAGAGCCTTCAGAGCTCCATCCAGAGCCTGCCCAGCTCCATCCAGAGCCTTCAGAGCTCCATCCAGGGCCTGCCCAACTCCAGAACCTGTAGAGCTCCAGAACCTTCCCAGCTCCAGAACCTGCCCAACTCCATCCAGAGCCTGCCCAGCTCCAGGACCTGCCGAGCTCCAGGCACAAGCTCAGGACAGAGCTGTGGGGACAGAGCTGGCACAACCCAGAGCTGTGCCCCCCACCCTGTGCTGGTCCCTCCTGGAGCAAGGTGGGNAATTAAAATTAGGTTTTGCCCTCCTTTTTTTTTTTTTTTTTTTTTGCTTTTTTTTTTTTTTTTTTTAACTAAGAGAAGGTTGTGAAGAACAAGTATTTTGGGGTTTAGCTGAAACCCGAGCAGTTTTAAGAAAATAAAAAAAAGAAAAAAAAAAAGATATTAAAAATATCATGGAATACTACAAGGAAAAAAAAAAAAAAAGACCCAAAATACCCTGCTAAAAAGCCTCAGGGTTTTTTTGGGCACTTTTGCTCCGGGAAGGAGGTCACTGTGACATCGTCGGGCAGGTGCTGCTCGTGCAGGGCATAGGTGAGGGCACTGCTGGCTGTGTGAGGGGTCGGGAGAGCTGCGGAGGGGGAGGCAGGATGCTCCCAGGGCAGGAGGAGGCAGGATGATGCTCCCAGGGCAGGGGGAGGCAGGATGATGCTCCCAGGGGAGGGGGAGGCAGGGTGCTGCTCCCAGGGCAGGGGGAGGCAGGAGGATGCTCCCAGAGGAGGAGCAGGAGGAGGCTTGGCGCTCCCAGNTGATGCTCCCAGGGCAGGGGGAGGCAGGATGATGCTCCCAGGGGAGGGGGAGGCAGGATGATGCTCCCAGGGCAGGGGGAGGCAGGAGGATGCTCCCAGAGGAGGAGCAGGAGGAGGCTTGGCGCTCCCAGGGGAGGGCTGGTTGCCAGGAGATGAAGGATTCCCAGTTTCCTCCGCCTGTCACCAGCCCCAGCCCCTTCAAGGAGCCCCTTCCCGGTGCAGGGACCCGCCCCAGCCGTGCCCGGCCCAGCAATCCCCGCACCCAGAGCCAGCCCAGGGGTGGAATTCCTTTATTTGCTTCCTCCATCCCCTCCCGGCTGCCCCAGGCAGCCCAGCCAGGCACGGTGGGCTGGAGGGATGCACAGACACCCCCGCGCCATGGGGAGAGGGGTAGAGCTGCCGAGCAGACCCCTGAGCACCTCCGCAGCTCCAGGGTGGGTGCCGTGGTGTCACTTGGCACCTTCTCACTCTGGCAGCGCCGTGCCATGGAGCTGGGCTGTCCCTCCCCGCCGAGGATGCTGCGCTGTGCTGGGCCAGCCCGCGGTCCCCTGGGCTCCGTGGGCTTTTCTCAGCAGCTCCGCAGCTCCGCACCGGTGTTTCCCCACAGCGCAGGGACCACCGAGGGCAGCTCCTCCGCAGCCCCCGAGCTCCCTGCACCCCCCTCCCCACGGGAGGCCCAGCCCGTGCCCCTCGCTGCGCGGAGCTATCAGGCCACACGGATAATCTTTTACTCTTCAGTACAAATAATTTATTACATTAAAATAACGTTTTTAAAAAATGAGTACTTTGGGAATAATTCAGGCTCGCCTGCGGAGGCATTTTTCAAAGTGCCATAATAGGCACTTAGAAATGGGTGGTTATTTTTATTCTCCGAGCCTGTCAAGAAGCTGATGGATCGAATTGGCTGATGACAAGGCAGCTGAGTGCTCATAGACGGAGACCACAGCGGGAACACGGAGCCTGTTACAAATGAGCAGCCAGCCCAGGTCGGAGCCTCCCGGAATCTCTGCAGCTCTGCGGCGGGGTCCTGCTGCCCCCGCGGTGACAGCGACCGGGGCAGCGATGTCCCGAAGGGCACGGAGAGCAGGCAGCGCTTCCCAGCTCCCAGCACCGGCACCCTCTGCCCCGCAGCTCCGTCCCATCGCCCCTTCCCACATGCCCACCCCTCCTCCGGGAGGGTGAATGTCCCAGGGATGGCCTGTGACAGTTCCGTGAGGCCAGGGCCAGACAGACACGGGGGAGGGGAAGGGCAGAGCCCGGCTGGCAGCAGCTCCAGCTGTGAGAACCATCGGGGCGGGGTGGGAGCACCAGCCAGCGGGGGGACGCCCTGATTATCTCCCGATGACAGGGCTGTACTCCTATCACAGTGTTCTCCCTCCTCACCCTCTGCACCACAGCCAAAAATAACCCCTCTTGCTCTGCCTCACCCGGGGACAGTGCAACCAGAGCCCTTCTGTCACATCGGGGGCTGGCAGAGCAGGGGACGGGGTCTGGGAGATCGGCTGTGCCTCAGAGCAAGGCTGGCGAGGCTGAGGGCCTCCCACTGTGCCCAGGAGCCTTCCAGAGTGCCCAGAACCATCCCACTGTGCCCAGAACCATCCCAGTGTGCCCAGGAGCATCCCAGACTGCCCAGAAACCTCTCAGAGTGGACAGAACTATCCCAGTGTGCCCAAGAGCATTCCAATGGGCCCAGGAGCCTCCCAGTGTGCCCAGAACCATCCCAGTGTGCCCATGACTGGCTCTTGGGTGGCAGGATTCACCCCTCATCGATGAACCTCAACCCCTCTGCTGGCTCCTCATCTGCTTCCACCCAGGGAAACCTGATCTCCAGGGAACCAGGAAGAAAAAGCCTGGTGCAAACTCAAGAAGGGCACTGACCCCCGTGGCATTCCAGGTCCTTGCCCCCACGTCCCCCAGTCCCTCCAGCCCCTCTGCTGGGGACACACAGCCCTTCAGAGGTGTCCATGCACAGTCCCTGTGCCAGAGGGAACAGAGCTTTTGGGTCCTCCATCCTCCACCCCAATCTCTGAGCTAACAGGGATCTCCTGTGTGTGCTGGTGCTGGACACAGGACACAGAACTCAGGACACAGCTGGACACAGCTGGGCACAGCTGGAGCCACCTGGGCAGTGCACAGCAAGGCAGGGTCTGCGCGTGGCACTGCAAAGACAGAAATGACAGTCCCCTCCTGTCCCTGCAGCAGGGGTGTGACACTTCCTCAGGGCAGGAGAGACCCAAACTGCCCGTTCCCACAGCCCAGGGGAGCACAGGTCCCATCCAGGCCAGCCAAGTGACACAGCAAGGAGGCAGAAGGGGTCGAGTCCATGTGGATCCACCCCCCTGCACCCCTGCGGGCACTGACCCTGCCTGGCTGGCGCTGAACCTGCAGAGTGTTCGTGGCACAGTTCACCCACCAAGGATTTGGGAGAGCTCCCTCTCGAGGGACGCGAGGAGGGGTCAGATCTGTCCCTGGCCTCAGCCCCCAGCTCCTCATGATCTCAAAGCAGGGCAGATGTCTCCAGGAAAGTTCCCGACCCTTTCCCAACCTTCCGGCCCTCCGGCAAGGAGCAGAGCCTTTGCTGGCAAAGGGGACATAACTCTGCCGGGCAGATCTGCCAACGAGCTGAGCTGTGGCTCCCAGCACAGCCCTCCCCCGTCCCCGGGCATGCTCTGGGCCTCGGGGCCTTCCTGAGACATATCCTGAAATCCTCTCTGCTCTGCAACAGCCGGCTGAGCACGTTCTGAGAGTGAGCAGAGGTGAGGGCGGGCGAGCTGCAGGCGGCCCGTGGTGCTTTTGAGCCGTGTGAATCATTGATGAGCCCATTGCAAAGGGTTTGCGCTGCCCAGGGCTCGGCCAGCCCAGCCTCATTCCTCCTGCTTGAGCTTCCCCATGCTCAGAGGCCAGCAGAGCATCCCTTGGAGCCTGCCTGGGCAGGACCAACCTGGGTACCGAGGGAGGGACCTGATGGGGAGGCATCGCCAGCAGCAGCTCCTCTGGCTGGTGGGGCAGCCCTGGGCTGGGGGAGTCAGCCTGGGCTGGGGAAGTCAGCCTGGGCTGCTGGAATGACCCTGGGCTGCTGGAATGACCCTGGGCTGGAGGAGCAACCCTGGTTTGGTGGAAAAACCCTGGGCTAATGGAGTAGCCATGAGCTGATGGAGTGACCCTGGGCTGGTGTAGCAGCTCTGGGATGGAGGAGCAAACCCGGGCTGGCTGTTGGGGCAGAGTGTGCTCAGCAGAGGCTTGGAAAGGCTGATATAGACCTGGTCCTGAGGGTGTGAGGCAAACCCATTCCTTAAGCATTTAATTTGTCC
Source organism: Dicrurus megarhynchus (assembly GCA_013399195.1). Lineage (NCBI taxonomy): Eukaryota > Metazoa > Chordata > Aves > Passeriformes > Dicruridae > Dicrurus > Dicrurus megarhynchus. The sequence goes on from VXAD01008732.1 coordinate 437,479, forward strand.
CGAGCCAGCCATTCCTGCAGCAGGCTGAGAGATCCCTGAGCCGGGCTGCAGCACCTGGGAGTGCTGTGAACCTGCTGCGATTGCTGAGGGGCTCCCCGAAGGCCTGGGAGGTATCGATATCGAGGGGAGGCTGGAGAATGATGGATATTCTGGCGGGGCTCCAGCCCTGTTTTCACCCCCTTGACCAGGGTGGACAATGGACATTCTGGGAGAAACTTCGAGACCCTCTAATCCAGTTTTCACCCCACTGGCCAGGGTGGATGATGGCTATTTTGGGGGAAGCTTCAGGACCCTCTAATCCTGTTTTCACTCCACTGACCAGGGTAGATGAAGGCTATTTAGGGGGAAACTTCAGGACCCTCTAATCCTGTTTTCACTCCACTGACCAGGGTGGTCAGGCAGCCCCTGCAGCAGTTTGGGATCTCTGGAGGTGGCAGTGCCCCACACATGGGGCTGCTCAGGCTGCTCCCACCCTGCTGGCACAGCAGCTCCTGCACAGCAGCTCCCACCATTCCCAGCTCTTCCACGCCAAACACCAGTCCCTGATTTGGAGAGGGATCCCTGCTGCAGACACAGAGGTGCTGGTCCGTGCAGTTTAGGCTCTTTTCTGCTGCTCCAGCCCCTCAAAGCCTAGCTGGCTGTGGAAGAAATGAAAAGGAACACGACTTTGAATTTCAGAGCCCAGAAGTGACAGCATCTCCCTCTCTCACAGCCTCCTGCCTGCAGATTCAAAGCTCTCCTGAGGCTCGTGAATTGGTTCCTGTTCTGGGAGGCAGGGAGGGTTTACAGGCTCATCTCCACCCCGCTGTGGCCCAGAGCTGGCAGGATACGTGCCCAGGGTGGTATCAAGAGCCAGAGGCAGCTGACAACTCAGTAACTCTCTGTTCTTGTTCCTCCCACTCCATCCTTTAAACGTCCCAGTTTCCTCAGGAGTTGGGTTAAGGTGAGGAAAAAAACACACCTGGGATTTTCCCAACGGTCTTGCTTTCTTTGGGAGAGGGTTTCAGGCTCTGAGAGGCTCATTCCCCTGCAGTGCCACCGGGATGTCACCCTCACCTGGCTCTGCTGTCCTGCAGGGTCACAGGGAGCAGCTCACACCTGACCCAGAGCCTTCATCTCATCCCCATCTCCCTGATCCCAGGGCATGTCCAATTAGAGGCAACAAGCACTTCTGACCTCCTTTGGTTTGAAAAGCCTCATTATGTCAGATTTTTGCTGTTTCAGATTCCCTCTCCCTCCCGGGTTCAGGGTGTCCCTGCTGTGGAGGCTGGAAGGGTCAGTGTGGGACGTGCTCTGTGCTCAGAGGGGACGGGGCAGAGCTGCTGCCCTGGGCCAGGACGCTCCCTTCCCTGCTGCAGGGGCAGGTGAGGGGTGTGCCCACCAAAGCATTCCTGCTTTGCGTGAGTATCCCACGGGAGAGGCACCTCTGCAGCGAGCCAGGACACTCTGTGCCCATCCTGTGCCCCCGGATGGGCTGTGATCAGGAGTGCCAGGACAAGGGGGAATGGCTTCAAACTGCCAGAGGGTGGGGATAGGTTTGCTATTAAGAAGAAATTCTTCCCTGTGAAGGTGGTGAGGCCCTGGCACAGGGTGCCCAGAGCAGCTGTGGCTGCCCCTGGATCCCTGGCAGTGCCCAAGGCCAGGCTGGACGGGGCTTGGAGCAGCCTGGGACAGTGGGAGGTGTCCCTGCCCATGGCAGGGGGTGGGATGGGATGAGCTTTAAGGTCCCTTCCAACCCAAATCATTTTATGATTCTATGAAAAGCCCACAGCCAGGAAAGCAGCTCTGCTGAGCGCTGAACACTGCAGCTCCTGCTCAGAAGGCAGGATGCTGGGCAGAAGAGTTGATTGCAGTTTCCTCCAGAACCCTGTTGTGGCAGCTCGGATGAGCAGTCTGGATCAATGCTGGTGTGGCCTCTGCCTGCAGGTCCAGGAGAGCAGCATGTTGGACAAAGGCTGGTAAAACACCCCTGGAGCAGAGCAGGCTCGGGGTTCACAGACTCAGAGGAGCCGTGGGCAGAGCCTAGGTGTGTCCTCGTCACCACCCGGCTGTGCTGGCACCCCCTGGGGACAGGGACAGCCATGGCAGGCTCAGGCTGGAGCTCAGGGAAAGGTTCTTCCCCCAGAGGGTGCTGGGCACTGCCCAGGCTCCCCAGGGAATGGGCACGGCCCCGAGGCTGCCAGAGCTCCAGGAGCGTTTGGACAGCGCTGCCAGGGATGCCCAGGCTGGGATTTGGGGTGTCTGAGCAGGGCCTGGAGCTGGACTGGATGATCCCGTGGGTCCCTTCCAGCTCAGGAGATTCCGTGATTCCATGATCCCTGAACCCTGGCTGCAGGCACCTCCCAGTGAGGTGTTCCCCGCACTTGCTCAGTCAGACATGAAGCTGTCCCTGCTCCCTCACAGATGGAGCCTGTTGTCATCTCTGTGATTTAGAGCGGCTCAGCAGCGCAGGCTGAGCTCTGCAGCGAGCGGATTAACACGCGATGCCTCCAGGCATTCCCAGGAACAGATGCAGACACGTGGGCTCAGACCCCCATTTTTCCAGCCAGCAAGTGGAGAGAGAACAGTTCATGGGCTCTGGTTCAAACAGGATCTGAAATATCCTCCTAGCAGCGTTTTCCAGAAATAAATGAAATGTCTGAGGACTGGAAGCAAAGAAAGGATTAACACATGGAGAGCTGCAGCTGGGCACTCTGTGGTGCCCAAAGGAAGAGGCCCTGCTGTGTGTCTCTGTCCCTGTCACCTCCTCTTCCCTGAGCTCTTGTGGGTCAGGGCAGTGAATTCTCACCTCCTTTGCCACACAATTTGGCAGTGACGGAAGGGGAATTTCTTTCTCCAGACACCTTGATAAGGGCATTCCCAGCCAAGGCCTCACTTACGGGATTCTCACAGCCTCAAGAAGGGTCTGCTTAAAGAAGTGCTTTGCTCCTGCCCTGACCCTTGTTGTCTCTCTCTGCTCCAGTCTGGAACTGCTCAGGTGTTCAATTCCCGGGTCTGTTTCCTCTCTATGCCACTGCCAGGATGTTATTTGGACCTCCAGAAGCCGCTTTAGAGGACAATCTGGCACATGGGATGGCTGGGAGCAGGGACAGAAGCAGAACCAGTCCAAAACATACATTCCTGCCTTTATATGGGAGGTCTGGGGCTGGGTCAGCCCCATTCAGCCCATTTCAGTGATTTGTTTGTGAAATCTCATTTCTGGGTGTTTGAGGGTTTGTCAGCTGCAGACCCCGGGCAAAGTCTTCTTGTTCCCAGGCTGTGTTGTGGAAACCCCATGGAGAGGAGCCCTCCTGGAGCCCAGCATGTCCCCAGGACATCCATGAATGGAGTCCCTGGACACGGCCAGTGGGGCTGGACATCCCTCACTGCCCCAGAGTCCTGTCCCCCTCAGCCAGGACAGTTGGCTTATCCTTTCCTCAGTGTCCCTGAGCTTCCAGCTGCTGACACAGGTGAGGGGTGTCCCAAAGCCCAGCCCTGGGCACCCCCCTGGTCCCTCAGCCTCACACTGCCCACATCTGCCCCTGCCTCACACAGTGAGAAATACCCCAGAGGGTGTCCAGGACAGCCCTCCCCAACGGGAAACCTCCTGCCCTGGGTCTCCCATGGAGTGGGGAAGATGGTGAAGGCGCCTTCTCCAAGAACAAACCAGTGAGAAGAGAGCAAACAGATACCAAATCCTGCAGTGTCAGCTCTTTTGCAGGAGAGGTACAAACCACCTCTGACCTGTGGGTCACACAAACGCCCAGGGACTGACCAAAAGGGGCTTCTGCCACCAGCTCCATCCCCAGCCTTCCTGCTCCAGGTGGGAGGACTCGCTCCACCACAATTCCTGTTTTCCTACAGCCTCAATTTTTTTCCACTGGCCTGAACGCCAAAATGGCCCTGGGGAGTTGGGGGAGCCTTGCTGCCCCATGTGGGTGTCTGGAGACCCCCCAGCAGTGTGACAGCCCATCCAAGTCGTTTATCCCTGCCTGAGCCAGGTGTGGCTGGGTGAGGTGAGTCCCTCTGAGAAATCACCCAGGATTGGGGTATTTGGGGGGTATTTTGGGATCCTTGTTCATCAAATCTTTCCTCTTGTCATGAGCTGAGTCTGAGGGATGGGAGAGGGGCGTGGGGGGCACGGGGTGCTTTAGGAACAGACAGAGGTCAGTGAGTTGCTGAAGGTTCACTCACAGCACCTTCAGGGGCTTGGGAGGAGCATCTTTCCTCCTGGAAATACAAACCCAGGCTGGAAAAGGGACCTGCCAGCCCAGCTCCACCCTGGGGGTGCCCAGTGGAGCTGAGGGGGGCCTGAGTGGCCACTGGACCAAAGGTGACCGGTCACATCCCTGGGGGTAGGGATGGAAAGCTTGGCAGTGCTTCCAAACACGCACCAAACCCTGCCTGGGCACCCGGTGTGCGAGAGCAGCCGTCCCTCCGCTCGCCGTGTCCCCACCGAGCTGACTGTGCCGGGACCTTGGCTCCGGCTCGGGCAAAGCTCCGGGATGGGACAGGGGAACTGGGACACCAAACTGCCCCTTTCAGGCTCAGCCAAGCTCACAGCCCACCCTCCTGACGTCCCGGGAGCCCCTCAGCCGGGAATTCCTCTGGAGGATCCCCCAGGAGCTTCCCCCACTTTCCCCCCGCGTTTAATTCCTGCTAAAGCAGAGAGCCAGCCTTGCTCCCGGGCTGTCCGGGGGATGGCGAGGACACCCTGTGACCTTCCGGGAACCAAGATTCGGGCTGGTCAGAAACAGCCGATTTCATTGCACTCCTCTGGCTCAGCCGGACCTGCCCGGGACCCGCGAAGGTGTGAGCAGGAGCGGACTCCCCTGTCCCCATCCCCGCAGCTCCTTCCTTTTGTTGCCAGTCCCCCGGATCCATCTCCATCCCCCGGATCCATCTCCATCCCCCGGATACATCTCTATCCTCCGGAGCCGGCAGCGAGAGCGGCTTCATGCTTCCCTCTAGTGGTGCCAGCTCCGGCACCGCTGTGGTCCCAACCCTCTGATCCCACTGCCCACTGATCCCATTGCACACCCTGATCCCACTGCACACTGATGCCATTGCACACCCTGATCCCATTGTGCTCTGTGATCCCACTGTGCTCTGTGATCTTATTGCACACCCCGATCCCACTGCCCGCTGATCCCACTGTGCACTGATCCCATTGCACACCCTGATCCCACTGCCCACTGATCCCGCTGCTCACTGATCCCATTGTGCTCTGTGATCCCACTGCACACTGATCCCACTGCACACTCTGATCCCCCTATGNACACTGATGCCATTGCACACCCTGATCCCATTGTGCTCTGTGATCCCACTGCACACTGATCCCACTGCACACTCTGATCCCCCTATGCTCTGTGATCCCACTTCACACTCTGATCCCAACCCTCTTATCCCACTGCCTGCTGATCCCACTGTGCACTGATCCCCCTGTGCTCTGATCCCACTGTGGACTGATCCCACTGTGCACTGATCCCACTGTGGACTGATCCCACTGTACACTGATCCCACTGTGCACTGATCCCACTGTGCTCTGATCCCACTGTGCACTGATCCCACTGTGCTCTGATCCCACTGTGGACTGATCCCACTGTGCTCTGATCCCACTGTGCACTGATCCCACTGTGCTCTGTGATCCCACTGTGCTCTGTGATCCCACTGCACACCAATCCCACTGCAGACCCTGATCCCACTGCTGTCTGTGACCCCACTGTGCTCTGTGATCCCACTGCCCACTGATCCCACTGGGCTCTGTGATCCCTGTGCACTCTGTGATCCCATTGCACACCCCAATCCTAATTGCACCCCAATCCCACTGCACACTGATCCCACCCTGACCCCCCCAGTCCCCACTGCCCTGGCCTGAGCAGCCCTACGAGCAGAGGTGCTCTGGGGCAGGGTGACCTCGAGGCCGGGGCCCAGCCTGGCTGCTCGGGGCAGGGTGTCCCAGCTGGGAACAGAGGAGCTGGGACACCCCATGATGGTGAGTGGGTCTCTCCTCACCTGGCAGGGGATTCCTGCCCCTGGGGGTGTTTGAAAGTCCTTGTCCATTGGCACGGACCGTGGTCAGAACCAAACCCTCAGGGCTGCTGGTTAAAATTCATTCCTCCTTGCTCCCCTGAATGATTTTGCAGCCTTTCCAAAATGCTGGCACAGCTTTATTTTGTGTGCTGGGCGCACAAACGCTGTGTTCTGCTTGGATGTCCTGGGAAGGCTCCTTTCTTCCTGCTTGAGGAATCGGCTGAGCCAATTCTCTTAAGACAAAGCCTTGACTGAGCAAATCCAGCTTTTTTAGAAGTGTGACTGCTCTGTGCTGCCTGGGATGGGGAGCTCAGGGCTCTGCTGGTGTGGGGGTTCTGCTGTAGAGAAGCTCCTGATCCTCCAGGGAACTGTTTGGGCTGTCACCTTCAGCTGAACTCGAGCCCAGGTGGGCAGGAGGCCAATGGCACCTGACTTGTCCCAGCCATGGTGTGGCAGGACCAGGACAGTGACCATCCCCCCGGTGCTGGGCATTTCTGGGGCACCTCCAGTCCTGGGTCAGTTTTGAGCAGGACAGACATGGAGGGGCTGGAGCGTGTCCAGGGAAGGGAACGGGGCTGGGGAAGGGTCTGGAGCCCCAGGAGCGGCTGAGGGAGCTGGGAAAGGGGCTCAGGCTGGAGCAAAGGAGGCTCAGGGGGGACCTTGTGGCTCTGCACAACTCCCTGACAGGAGGGGGCAGCCAGGGGGGGTCGGGCTCTGCTCGCAGGGAACAGGGACAGGAGGAGAGGGAACGGCCTCAGGCTGGGCCAGGGAAGGCTCAGGTTGGATATCGGGAATTCCTTCACTGAGAGGGTGGGTGGGCATTGAAACTGCCCAGGGCAGTGGTGGGATCACCATCCCTGGAGGTGTCCAAGGAATGGCTGGAAATGGCACTTAGGGCATGGTGGTGGTCACAGGTTGGACTCGATCTTCCTGGAGGTCTTTTCCAACATTAACGATCCTGTGATTCTATTTCCAGGCTGCAGGGAAGGTTCCTGGAATGGGCCCTGCTGTGGAAGGATGAATCCAGCTCCAGGAGTGAAAAGTGGTAAAACGAGAGCAGGACAGTGCTGCTCCAAAAAACCCCAAATCACTGGCCTGGCTGGAATAAGGAGGAGGAAGGAAATCCTGTCTCTCTCAGACTGATGGTTGTCCCACAGCCAGAGACTGAACTCACCAGATGTGTCTGTGGAGGAGGTGAATCCCATTCCTGCAGGAGCAGAGCAGGGAAAACAGCCTGGCAGCTCCTGAGTGCCTAGCCTGGGAGGAGCAGATCGGGTTGGGGGTCACAGTGTGAACTGACAAGTGCATGGGGCAGGTGCCAATGAAGCTCTGACTTCCCCTTGCCGCCAGCCAGCGAGGCTCTGACCTGGCTGTCTCAGTGAAACGGAGCAATCCAAGCAAAATGGGAACACTCCCAGCTTCTGGCAGATGGAATTGGTTGTTCCTTAGCCCCACAGGTGCCATTCAGCCCAGCCCAGCCCAGCCACAGGGCCAGGCTGGAGCAGCTGGTGGCTCTCCCTGTGCTCAGGAGCAGAGATCAGGTCACGGAGAAAAGCCTCACACCGCAGCTCCTGCTGCATTACAAGGTAATTGTGCTGTGGAAGTTGTCGTACACCCCCCGAGGAGCCAGGCCCTGCTGGATTCCATTCGTTTCCCCAGCACCACCAGGATGAAAAGCGAGTGAGAGACTGCGGCTGCAGAACTGGGAAGGTGCCGGCAAGGCCAATCACGGCCGATAATTAGCGCTGAGAGCACCGAGCCCATCCGCCTCTCTCCTCTCAGCACTGTCCTTGTTTTGTACATGGCTTTTTGGCAGAGGCCCAGGCAGCGCAGGAGGTGTTGGGCTGACCTCACAGCCAGGCAATAAAGCACTCAGAGCATCCCCAGCCATCCCAAACCCTTGGAAGGCACGGACTCCCGGCAGCTCTGCCGGCCCCCGTGTGTGCCCACAGCCCTGAGTGAGGGGGTTTGCAGGGCAGAGCCCTGGGCAGGACTGCAGCACCCCTTGGTGTTGGCTCTGTAGGGATTGGGTGGAAGGGATTTATGGATTTATGGGATTTATGGAAGTTTTTGCTGCCTGATCTCTGCTTATGAACCTGAAACACGACCAAGTTCACTGCCCCATCTCCAGCCTTCACTTTCTGTTTCTGTACAATTTGTAGTCATGCCCTTACATTTATATTCAAGATTAAATATGTTTCTAGTAATATTAATTTATATTAATATATTTATTTATATTAATATCTTTATTTATAAATATATTTAAATATATTATTTATATTAATATTAAAATCAACACAGTCGATGTGCAGTGGGCACCATTAATTTCCCCAGCATGAGAAGCAGCTGTGTACAAAAGCCTGGTAGGTTTTACTTTAAAATAAATGAGTAAAAGGAGGAAGAAATAGCAACCAAAGCCCTGCAGAAAGCAGCAGCAGTGTTTGCACAGGACAGCACCTGCCAAAACAGAATCACAGAGCCATGGAGTCATAGAACAGTTTGGGTTCGAAGGGACTTCAGAGGTCCTCTGGTGCCAGACACCTTCTGCAGGAACATCCCTTTTGTCCTTAGAATCAGAATGTCCTGAGCTGGAAGGGACCCACAGGGATCATGGATTCCAGCCCCAGGCCCTGCACAGACACCCCAAACCCCACCCTGGGCATCCCTGGCAGCGCTGTCCAAACGCTGCTGGAGCTCTGGCAGCCTCGGGGCCGTGCCCATTCCCTGGGGAGCCTGGGCAGTGCCCAGCACCCTCTGGGGGAAGAACCTTTCCCTGAGCTCCAGCCTAAACCATCTCATCCAAGCCTAGCAGACCTCACAGGGATGGTGCCTCATCCCACAGGTGGATTGTCACCTCTGCTGTCTGTCCCATCAGTGGCTGTGGCCATGGAATCTGCTCCCCAGAGTGCCCGACCCACCAGACCTGAGGCCCCTCTGCTTGGCTCACTCTTTGCTGTCCTTTCTTCCAGGTCCCACCATTCACTCCCTGTGATGTTCTCTCTCCTGCCTTCAAATTCACAACCTCTTGACCTTCAAATTTAAAACCTCTTCGCCATCAAATTCCTCTCCTGACTCTCAGTGGACTCAGATGTGTCCGCTCATCCTTGCCTTTGCCATTTCACCCCAGTGTTTGCCCCACGTTCCCAGTTCACTGTGGAGGAGCCGAACAGAGCCCGCTCCTGGGGCAGAGTTTGAAGAACGAGGAGCCAGAGAACTTTGGTTTGAATTTTTCCTGTATGACCCCAGCACACCAACCCCACCCTGCATGTTGGGAGAGGCCCCTCTGGCCAGCAGCTGCCTTGACAAGTGGATTTAATGTCACCTGAAAGCCAGTTAGAGCTGGTCCTTCTCTAGGCGGTGCCCAGCTCTAGGGACACACGGCCAGCTCCTGATTTCCCTTGGAAGGACACAAGAGCCTCCTCCCCTGCCATGGGCCACCACACTGTGGCGGGGGCTGTGGTGCCATAGGGTGGGCAAATTGGGTTTCTCTAGGGTGTCTCTCTCTGTGTCACGCGAAGAAACGGGGCCAGTATTGATTTGGCAGCAGGTTCTCCCCACAGACTGTTTCAAGCTGGGGAAAGCAGAGCCCAGGCTGCCTCTGGGGACAGCTCAGTCATGCCTGGCTCAGCCAGGGGCTTCCAGGTGTGCTCGGAAGAGGGCAGGGGTGGATCTGACCTTGCAGCAATGCAAGGTTGGCCACTTGTTGCCCAGTTTATCGTTCCAGTGTGGGGACTGCGACATCCCTTGTGGGCCACCGACCCTGCGCCGGTGCTGGTGATGGCCAGGAGTCCCTGTCCTGCCCTGGCAACACAGAACAGCTCAAAGGCTGGGTGTTCAACCCCCACGACGACAACTGCAGCGTGTGGCCCCAAACTGACAGCCAGGAGGTGACAACCGGCCTGGGACCTCCTCTGCCAATGTGCCCTGCGCCCTCTCAGCTCCCGAGGCGTCAGAGGCAGCGCTGTGGCACCCTGGTGCCCGTGTTGAAGTGGGATCACTGCAGCCTGCACATCCTGGTGACCCCGCAGAGCTGTCCAGTGCCCAGCTTGGCTCGGGCTGCGCTGGTGTCACACCTGGAGCCACCCGCTCCGTGTCCGATGAGCCGCCGAGCGCGGGGCCAGCTGGCCAGGGGCAGAGCGGGGCCAGGGCCCTGCTGGAGCCACCGTGTGAGCAGCACTCATCGCACTCGCTTGACAGAGGCCAAGGAAATTTGCATCTGCTGGGCTGGGGCCCCATGGGCTGTGCTGTAAATAAATAACTGTGAGGGGTTGGGAACGCGGCAGCGGCCGAATTCCTGCCCGCGGACAGGACACATCCCCAGGGCTGTCCCCGGCCAGGTATCCCCTCCCAGCATGGAGCAGCTTTAGTTCCCCGAGTCCCACTGGCAGAGCTCGGGATGGCCCTCAGGGAGTCCTTTGGCTCCTGTGCCCTGTGCCAAGGAAAACTGACAGGGAATTGCTGCCAGAGTGACTCTCTGGTGGCTCCAGGGGCAGCGTGGCCCTCCAGGTGTGTCCCCTGAAAGCAGAATGTCCGTGCAGTGAGAAACCCAGGGGCTGATTCCCCCTCTCACAATGGAACGGAGGTGAGGCTGGTTGTTCATGTGGACACTTTTTCCCCGTTTCCGAGCAGGGTCCGTGGTGTGGAGAGCCCCGGAGCTCCTGCTGGGGTGCCTGGGAGAGAGGAGTGGACATGAGCAAGGAATGATGCTGCCTTCACCTTGCCCTGGGAGGGCTCCTGGCTGCGTTTTTTTGGCCAGGAAGGACAGGCAGAGCCACACCACCCCTCTCCCGGCAGATATCCTGCCTTTGCTGTTCTCCCCAACTCACAGAAATCACCAGAGGTTTCATTCATGATCTCACAGACTGATCCATCATCCCCCACCCCCAGGCTGGCAGATGGGATTTCCCCCCTCAGCTGTGTCAGGCTCAAATAGCTCAGTTCTTAAACGGTCCAGCTCCTTCCTTGAACTTTGATCCTTTGGAAACAAATCAGGCCCCACATTGGCCAATTTAAAGATATTTTGGGAGCCTCAGCATCAATTCAATTAATCAATTCTGAGCAAGGGAAGAGTCAAGGTGCTCTTGCTGGTTACAAACACAAAGCCAAACCCAGGCTGTGCAGCAGGAGCAGATAAGGAGCTGCTGAACTCCGTGTAAAATTCCATCTCTGTGCCCAGAGCAGCCTGGGGGGTGCAGGGCTGGCTCCTGCAGCCAGACTCAGGTGGGAAGGAGCAATCCTGAGCCTCTCCACGCCTTTCCTGCCCGTAGCACATCACCCACACGCTGCGCTCATTCCCAGTGCAGAGGGATTTGCTGGGATTCCTAAACCTTGCTGAAAACATGGACAGAAATTACCAAACCCTCTCATTTCCTCATTGTTTCAAAAATTTGGAAGGCAGGAGACACCAGTGCAGATTTGGGGCAACCCACACTCAGAATTTCCTCTGGACATTCACTCTCTTGCTGAATCCAGCCATTGGATTTTTAACTTCAGAAATTCTCCAGGAAAGCCACCCTGCTTTTATCTTTTTTTTTTTTTTTAAGTTTAGTTTATGGATCAATTCACTGCAACTTCAGTGGCAAAAAATATCTGCAGCTCACGTGTGAGCTGTGTGTGCCATTGTCCCATCATGAAGCCACTGTCATGTTGTGATTGTGATACTGTCATTCCCTAAAATGACTGAAAATGCAAAGGTTTTGTGGGAAATGCCTAATCCCAGATACTTGGGATTATTAACTGAAAAGGACTCGCAGCAGCATCTGATGTTATTTTTATTCATTCAGCCACCCAGCCCTTTCTTCCCTGAGCTCCCAGATAACATTTCTCAGCCTTATCGCGGCTGAGGACAGCGGGGGCTGCACAGATGCTGCTTTTGTGCCGTTCCTCTCTGTTTGCCTCACGTTTATTCGGGCCAAGACATAAAAAATCTGCATTCTTGGCCCTTCCTGCTGGAGCAGGGGGGTCACACCCCTGGTTCCACTGGCTCTGAGCTCTTCCTTTCTTTGAGGAAACAGTGAAGCACTTGGAGATCACCCCGAGGACAGCGCCAAGAGCAATCTGAGGGCTGGGATGGCATTCTCCAGAGGAAGATGGGGAGAGGTGGCGTGTTTAACTTGGGCCCAGCATCAGTCTGAGGGGATGTGGAGGGTTGCTACAGCGAGGACAGAGGTGTGCTCTGCCTGCCTGGGGTGGTTCAGGCAGCATGGAAGGAATTCTGGCTGCACAGGGGAGATTCCTGGCAGCACCTGGAAAGTGATTCTGGCAGGATGGATAAGGAAGCATGGGGTAAAATGTGGAGTTTCCATCACTGGGAGTCTCAGAAATTAAGAAAATAGCTCCCAGGGATATCAGAGGTATCCCTGCTGCACTGGTGCATTGATCAGAGCTGCCTGGCCCAGCATGGACCCCCTGCTCCCCAGGAGCAGGAGCATCCTCCAGCCAGGACAGGGACTGCTGCTGCTGGCAGGGAAGAGCACGGGCCCTTCCTTTGCTCCCTGAGCAAGCCAGGAGACACAGATGGGAAAAAGTGGAAAAATTGAGAGTTTGTGGGCAGAAACACCGAGGAGAAAATCCACAGAGTAACTGCCTGCCTCCAGCCTGGGGAAAACCAGAGTGCAACGAGCATCATGCGGGCTGGGCTTTGTGGTGTTTGCACCCAAGGGCAGCTGCAGCACAGGCAGAGCCCTCCCTGCTGTCCGGTCCCCTCACTGGGCACAGGTCAGGCACGAGGTGTGGACACAGGTCCCCCGTTTGCTGTGCCAAGTGTCCTCCCAGGGCCACCAGACCAAACCCAGCAATTGTGGGCAATGTTTTATTCCGTATAACAAATGACGGAAGTGAATTGCCCACAGCCCGTGATAATCACAAAAATGTCCAAATGCCGTTTGCAGTAACGTGCAAGAGGAATGGTCCTGGCTCACTGCAGCCCGGAGAATTCCAAAGGGGCAGATTCCTGCCTCCTTCCCGAGCCCCTGGGCGGGCTGCCTGCCCCGGCAGCGCTGCAGGGACCCGCGGAGCCGCTGGCGGGCGGCAGGCGCTGCCCGCCCGGCTCTGTGGCAATGCCAGCTTGCCCTCTAGTGGCCCTGGGCCCAAATGTCCCTGCAGCCGCAGCGGGCCGGCCTTGGGAATGATGTCCCAGAGCTGTTGAGGACACGCAGCTGCCTCAACCCCTTCCTTCACAAAGGGGCTTAACCCCCTAAACTTCACCCAATTCACGGGCTTTGGTACCCGGCTGAGCTGCTGCTTCCTCCTCCTCCTCCTCCCGTCTCCCATGGTGGCTCTGAGGAGCTTCAATGGCCAGAGAGTGGCTTTGGGGGGCTGGAGCCTCTGCAGCAGCAGAGAAAAGGATTTATTTTAAGGCCCAGGCAACTTTTGCTCTCCCTCGCAGCATTTGTGGAAGTTTGGCTCAAGTTTGCCGTTTCCCGCTACGGAGCCTGTCCCCATCCCGGTGATGTAATTCCGTGTAACCTGAAAGCAGCTGTTCCCAGACTGAAGGACAGATATCCAACAGTGAGATTACACTGAATTCTGCTGAATTCACTGAATTTTGGATCTAAGCGGAGGATGAAAAAGCGAAGCTTTGGCACCAGGAGGAGAGGACACAGCTCCCCAGGCTCCTCTGTGCTGCACAACCCGGGCTGGATGAGTCCTGTCCTGCAGACCCGGGGGCAGGAAGGCTCCTTGTTTGCAGATGGACTTTCCCAGCCCATCTCCCAATCCCTGCTGGGTGGTTCCAAACACTCCAGCCCCGAACCCCTCTGCCTTCCCACCACGGATCCCTGGAGCAGCCCCTCCACAGGTGCCCACCCTCCCCACAACACCTGCAGAGCGTCCCTGGCAGCAGCACCACCCTCCCCTGGAAGGAGAGGGTTAAACGGTGCAATTCACCTTTCCCTGCGAGCAGATTTTGCTCTGCTCTGCCCGCAGCCCTGTTTATCAGCAGCTGCAGGCTCTAAAATCCGCACTTTGCAAGTGCAGCATTACCTGCCAGTCATAATTGGTTGAATTATACCTCAGCCCTGATGCAGCTCCTGATGAGCCGCCTCAGCCACAGAACTGATAGCAGGCAAGTTTATGGCTCTCCTGGAAAACACAATTATAAATTGCATCCCCACCACAGGCCCTGGGAAAGGTTAACCCTTTCACTGCAGCTCCCGAGGTGGGCGGGATTCACTGACAGCCCTTTCCCAGCAGGAAGGGAAAAGAGGAGAGAGGAATCACTGCTGGAGGGATCTGATAGGAAATAATGGAAAAGAGGGATACGCTGGCCTGGTTCCTGTTTACACCAGGGCTTTCCAAGAAATGGGATCAAGTTTTGGCAGGGAGCTGCTGGTCAAGGAATAGTACCAGAAGATCCACTGGATTTGTCCATCTGTGCTCCACAGCCCTGCACAGGTCAGGTTATGCCTCCCTCCCAGCCCTGCTGAAGATGCCCTGGATCCAAATCCTTCACTGGGATGTGTGACCTGCTCAGAGCTGCTCTTCATTTTATTCCTCTTTTCCTCTTCAGCTCTGCACAGCTGGAATTGGGAAACAAATATCAGCAGGACTAGACACCCAGTGCAGACAGAACCAGAGTGACTCAGGGGTGCAGCATCTGCCAGGCATGGCCCAAGAAAACTTGGGATGTTGTGACAAGGACCAGATGTGTTGGTTCCCCACAACGGAGCAGCCCAGCACAGATAAATCACTTCTGTAAAAGAAAATCACAATTGGGAAAGGTCCCAGAGCATCTCATTCTGCCAGGGCTTGTCTTTGGGTGCAGCAGGGCCTGCTTCTGCAGCCCCCAAGGCATCCTGATCTGCCCCTGAGCTGTGCCCAGCCACTGCAAGGAGTTAAATCCTGCTCCAAGGGCAAGTCCAGCCTCACACCGATCCTGGCACCAAAAGGCTGCCTGGGGTTTGTGCTGCTTCTCTGGAGCAGTAGAGGGAACAGAGGGCAAACCCCACAGAGCTGCAGCTGGCACTGCCAGGCACTGAGCTGGGACGATTCCAAACTATCCTCAAAGACAGAAACGCCTTTCGAAAGCAGAGAAGGAATAGAGATGTCTTGACTTCACCTGAGTGATTGGAAATGGGGCTAGAAGCAGCTGCCTGTCCTGGCCCCCTCCTGTGCTCCAGGAAGAACATTTTTGATGCAAAATGTTGTCCAGAGCAGCTGTGGCTGCCCCATCCCTGGAAGCGTCCAAGGCCAGGGTGGACAGGGCTTGGAGCAACCTGGGACAGTGGAAGCCATGGCAGGGGGGTGGATTTAGATGAACTTTAGGGTCCCTTCCAAGCCCAACCACTCTGTGATTCCAGAAGACCACGAGAAAATATGAACAAATGCACTAGGTCTAGTTAATTAAGTTAATTACATGAAACCTTTAATAAAGCACTTCAGTAATTAACGTGACTTGTGCTGGGGAATGTGCTGGGCCCATCTTAGCCGTAAACCTTTCCTATGACACCATTTAGAGTCTGCTCTGCAAAGGTTCCGTAGCAATGTCTGGGATGGCCCTTACGCCCTGGGCAGTCCCGCATCCTTCTCCCACCGAGCCCCAGCCTGGGCTCACTGAGCCTCTGCTGGCACTTGCAAACCCTTGGTGGCTCCAAGCAGTTCGAGAGGAAGCTCTGGAAAGCTTTTACTGCTCCTGCCCTGGGTGGTCTCAGGCTCCTGGGGCAGGTTACGCTTCCCCAGGGAGCCAGCTCTGAGCCAGAGCCCAGCACGGTCAGAGCCGACGAGGCTCCCAGCACACAGAGAGGGCCAGAGGACTGACCAGAGGCTGTGGAGCCTCCCCTGCTGCAGGATGGGGCCAGCAGAGAGGATTTCTGGGCGTGCTGGGTCATTGGCCAAAGCAACCAAATTGGTGCTCCTGCCCAAATCCCCAGGAGAAGAAATGGCCAAGGATGGCCAGACCCAAAACTTCACTCCCCAGCAGAGCCACCTCTGACTGACTCCTCCAGCCATGGCCACAGCTCCCTCTTTCCTCCTGCCCTGCAGGGAGGAGCTGCAGCCCAGGCAGAGGATCTGTGGTGCAGCCCTGGCTCTGTCTGGTGCCCACGAAGGCGTTTGCACAGGCAGAGCCAATGGCTCAGTCAAGCCTCCTGCTCACCCCAGGGCTTTCACCTCGGAGCTTTTATGAGGAAAGACTGTATTTAATTTTAATTTTAATTGTTTTAATTTTTGTTTTCATATTTAATAGTAATTTTAATTTTTCATTTTCATCCCAGGGAGAAAAAGCTTCAGGAATTTTCCTGACCCTGTCTAGCACAGAGCATGGTCCTGCCAGGCTGGGATGGGATGAGTCCCAGAGGTCTACAGGTGACCCCTCTGGGCCATGAGCCTTGTGGCCATTTCCTTGCTCCTTCTTCCTTCTCCAGTCAGCTCCTGCTGACTCAGGGTGCAGAAACAGCTGGGAGCAAATCAACCCATCCCCTCTCTCCAAATCCTCTGGAATTTGGGCCCAGGAATATTTACAGCCTCTCTGTCTGTCCCTGACCTTCAGCTTTTATTTGCGTACGTAAATTTTGTTCCATTCTGGGGCTACAAGTTTCATATCAGGGCAGTTCAATCTTTATGAGGATAAAGTGTTTGCAGTGCTCTTAAGCAGCTTAACGTAAGCATGTGTGTGAAAGATTAACAGCTTTGTGAGCCGGAGCAGTTAAGTGACAATATAAAGAGAAAGGGAAGGAGAAAACATCATCAATCTTGGGCAGCACCAGAAATATCTGAGATGAGTTACCGAGGGGAACGGGCTGCCAAGCCCAGCAGGGCACTGGTGACCAGAACAGGAAAGGCAGAGCAACTTGAAAGGCTCATCTTACAGCTCCCAAACTTGGGAAACAAAGGAAATGTTAATTATTCCCTGGTATTTATGTCTATCACTTGGTGTTCAGCAGACCTTGGAGGGGAGGGAGGAAGAGGCAGACTCTGAGCACAGCTCAGTCTGTGCTTCTTCGAGGCACTGTCAGCTCTCAGAGAACAAACTCATCCCTCCCTCCCTCCCCATGGCTATCATCCATGTGGGACACTCCCCTTCTTGCTGCTGAGGCTGAGGAAAAGCTCCCAGGTGGTTTTTGCAGCTCTGGTGGACACAGGGACCACCTCATCATGCTCTCCCCAAAGCCCGAGGTGGCAGAAGAGCTTCCAGAAACGCTGGAAGACCACCCAAACACCAGAGGGGTTGTTTTATATTTGAGTGTCGGTCACTGCACCTGCACAATGCTCCAAAAACCTCTGCCAAGATATTGATTTCAAGGACAAAGATTTCTACGACCTCTGGCAAATCAGCTGATGTCCCTGTCCTTGACTTCACCCTGTTTTCCAAGGCAGATCGTTGGTTTATTAAGGAATGGTTGTGAAATGTTCTGAGATCCTCTCATGAGGCATCCCTGGAAGAGCAAAATATGACGATGCCCATGGGATTTGGCTGCTTGGGTCCGGATTTTCACTGCACACACAAAGAGAACCCACAACAGGAAGAATGTGGCATCGGGAGGAACGGGGAATGGCACTGGACATCACTGAGCAAATGCTGGAGCTGTTCCTGCCCAAATCAGACATCGTGGCTCTGTCAGTAGGAGGAGGAGACTCCTCGAGGCTGCAGTGGAGAGCTCCTGGACCAGCCCTTGGGATGAGATTCCTCATGAAATTATCCCCGGATTCCCCATGCACTACAAATTGAAGCAATGCACCTGCTGAACGATTGACATTCCCATTTTCTCAGGGAAATTTTTCCCCTTGTTAGAGCCTGGTAGGGGGCCTGACCCTTTTGGACCTTGTCCTGGGTTTTTCACCAAGCATCTGATCTCCAAACGTGTTGTGCACCAGCCATTCCTGCCTTTCTGGGGTCATCCATCCAGGTTATCTCCAGGTTAGTGACACATCTGCTGCCTGGAAAGCTGGGCTTCAATGAAAACATCCTCTGAAACACCGTGATTAGGGCTGGGGAATGTTTGGGAGTGAGGAGTATCTCTTCTGGAAACTGCCTACACATCAAAGCAGAACGTTTTCTCCAGGGAATTGCTTTTGGCAAATTTCAGCTTTGGATAAAAAGATCGAACCAAAATATCTGGGTGAGGTCAGAGGGCTCCACTGTGGAGCTGCTGGAATTTCCTTTCATGAGGAAGCCCAGAACTGCAGCAGAACCCAAACATCCAGATTACATCAAAATGGAGAATTTCATTTATCCTGATGGGGGACCTTTTCCTGTTTTTGTTTTCTTTTTTTACTCAGACCCAAAGAGATCCATGCCAGTGGAAAGGGAAATCTGACTTCAAAGCAAATCCTGATCAGATCCATGAAGAATTACCCAGGTTCACAGTTCATGGGGGTCCCCAGTGATGACAGAGAGGTCACCAGGGCAGAGCAGTGGAGCTGGAGGTTAACAAGCTCCAGAAAAGCATTCCAGGGCCTGGTGTGCTCCCCACAGCAAGTCCAGGCTGTTTTCCAGGGAGAATAAAACCCCCACTCCATGCATCGAGGGAAATCTGCACTGTGCAAACAATAAAGATAACAGGGGAAGATAACTCTGCAGGCTGTTGTTTTTACATCTTGGCAGGAAAATAAATAAGCCCTAGCAGTTGCCTTAGAGATGGGAGAAGCCCAAGGATGGGACTGGGAATGAAAATGGCAGGCAGTGAGCCCCAGTCAGCTCCCACCATACAGGCAGGAATCCACCCCTCCCTCCATCCATCC
>VXAD01008733.1:3571-21295 GCA_013399195.1 Dicrurus megarhynchus
CCCCGCGCTGCCGGCGCTCCGCTCCGCGAGAGAGGCGCGGGCGGGGGCGGTGGAGCCGCGGTGTCTCGGCGGAGCGAGGGCTCCGCGCCTCCCCGCAGCGCGAAGGGTGAAAGAGGGATGCAGGTGAAAGAGGGATGGAGCGGAGCAGGTCACTCGGCGAGGGGAGGGACGCGGGTGGAGGCAGGAGGGGAGGATGCGGGGCGCCACGGGGAAGGAGAGGGATGCGGGTTCCTTCCCTGAAGAATGGAGGGATGCGGGCTGCCCGGGAGCGGAGGAACGGTGGGGGGATGCACGTTCCGCCCCAGAGGAAGGAAAGGTGCAGGGACGCAGGTCACTCTGGAGAAGGAGAACGAGGGTTCCCCCCCACCCCCGGAGAAAGGAAGGATGGAGGGAAGCAGAGCCCCCGAAGGAAGGACGGAGGGATGCGTGTTCCCCGCGAAAGAAGAAAGGACGGAGGGATGGGGGGGAGGAAAGCGAGGGATGCGGTTCCCTACTGGGGGGAAGCTGCGCTCTCCCCCGACCGAACGGAGGGATGCGGGTCCCGGTCCCTGCCCGAGATGCGCGGTCCTTGCTCAGGGCCGGGGTCCTGAGCCGCGAGCAGGAGTCGCTCCCTTCCTTCTTTCCTCCCTTCCATGCCTTTCATCATTTCCTCTGTGTTTTCCGTGTTTATTCATCGCTATTCCCCCAGATCTTGGCTGAATCCAAAGCATCACAAGTTACTATTTATATTAACCGGCAGGTTTTTCTCGCAGTCATTTTGTTTAGAGAGCGTTAAATGCATTTGTGGGTGGGGAAATGTCCTTTTGGTCTTTTATGCATATTTTAAGTTGTGGGCGCAAATTATATTTGCTTTGATTATTACCAGTGTGAATGCATTAATTTGATAGTTATTAAAAATAATGTGGGCTTAATTCTCGGCACCTGCACAATATCATTTGGTTTGCAAATGAAACAAATTGAAACTCGGCAGAAAATAGGCAGCCCTTGCGTGGTTATCCTGTAATTCTGCTCCAAATTGTGTTTCCGAGGGGCCTGATCCTGCCTGTCCCAGTGATGCTCAGGACTCTGTGCCCTGGGCTGGTTGGGCTGCGGGAACAGGGCCAGGGCTGTAGCTGTGCGAGGATTTTATGGATGTGGCTGCTAACATTTGCATCTCTTTTTATTCGTTTTCCTCCCTCCTTCCTTCCTTAAAAGCCACGTGCCCCCGGACCCCTGGAGAAGAGGAGGTTGGCTTTTTCCTGCTGATGCTGTAGACTCCAGGGGTTGGTTGTTATCTTTGGTTATCTAGCTGTATGAGTGGTGTCGATTCTTCATAAAGCTAGATAACCGAAAGTAAAAATAACCCCATTACACGCCTGAGGAGGATGTGGAGAAGAAAGGAAATTCATCAAAAGGAAGAGAAGGAAAAGAAAAAAATTAAAAGAAAAAAAAAAGAAGAGAAAGGAAATGAGAGGCGGAAAAAATGGGGGAAAAGACAACTTTCAGAGACTGGAATTAAAACCCGAGGTAGGATTTTTTTTTTTTTTTTTTTTTTTTTAAAGAACCTATGTGCCTCCTGTGGTTTTAACAGTTTACTGATTCTGGGCATGGAAAGAAACCGTCTGTGTTGAGAAAGACAAAGATGTTGCCGCTCTCTCCTCGGCCGTTAACTGTAATTGAATTAACAAAGTAAAACTTCCAATCAGATTATGAATTAGTTAAGTCCAGGACCCAGACTACAGATCAAGGATGAACTTTCATTGCATAACCAGTCGTAGAGCATCAGAGAATCCATAAATCAATACAGATTACTGTGTTGGATTATCTGTTTAATAAAGCAGCAAGAGAGCAATGTTTATTAATGGTTGTTTTGCAAATACGAGTGCTGGATTCTTTTTCCTTTTTTCTACCTTCCCTCCCCCCTCTTCCCTATCTGTTATACAGACACATATATTTTCCTCCCTGACAGCTATAACTTGATATCAGTATTAGAACGAAGGATATGGTGATTTGGAAAATGGTTTCTTGCAGTTTTCTTTGTTTTTCTTCCCTTGTGTCTCTATCCAAATGCTTTCTTTCTTCTTTTAACCCTTTGTCTATGAACGTTTCTTTGAATGGACTCAAGATTCTAATTTGGGGATTTACAGAAGATATATATATAACTTGTGTGTGGAACCGCATGAGACTCATTGGGAAACTTGATTTTGCTTAATTTATCTTCTCTGCAAATTGATGCTGGTTCTTTTCCCTCTTTAATGGATTATGCATCAACCTCTGCCTTATGGAAACTGGGATTTTTTTAATCTGCTCTACCGTAGAAGGGAATTTTGGGTCAAAGAGGTGAACTGGGTGCTTCCCACTTGCTTTTAATAGTCAGACTGGGTGCCCGAGATGCCACCTGCAAAACACAGCAACCTATTTGAAAAGGTGTCTTGATCTTGCTTAGAAGAACACAAAGATCTCATGGTGGATTAAGATAAAATAATATCAGAACGGTGATTCCAAGGAGGGAAAAAAAAAACCCAAACCAAAAAAGACTTTATAATAATAAAGAGCTAATGTGGGTGACGGCACCTGAACTAATTCTGGAAAGGAGCAATTATAGCTTTGTGACTTTATGAAAATCCTCTTGCGAGAGATGTAGAAATGAGCTGACTTTTGACCTGTGCTGGACCCGCTCGTTTTGCTCATGTGCTCATCGGGATCTTTAAAAAAACCAAAAGGGCAGAAGGAACTGTCCCTGGCACTTCGTTCAGGGACGGGCTGTAGTGCTGGGTGTGACGTGAAAGATTTATCCTGCTCATATGATTGCTTGAAATTAATAAACAAGATTTTTTCCCCCCTCACCCATGGCCCTGTAATTCAGAATAATTTAGTGCATGTGTTAACTGGGAGTTCTTGTAATGATCTGCTTGGGGAAAGCTTAGGGAAAACCTTTTTTCCATCTTCCCACTGAGGTTCCCCTGGCTGCTGCCATTGTTCCTGGTGCTGTTCCTGCAGCCCATGCTGACAGAGACAGGGATGTAGGGAAGTTTTTACAAGCTTTCATTTGATTCCCTGTTCTCTGTTGCTGCCCTGCTGCTCCGCCCGGGGGGGAGTGAAGCGCTGCTCTCCTGGCCAGGTGGTTTGACCCCAGTCAGAGAGGGGCATTGCAGAGGACAGGGCAACAGGGAACCAGCTCCAGGTGCTTTGGTCCATGGACAGGGAGAGCACCCCCCAAGGACGGGGAGAGATCCTCCGTGGGTGCTCACACCCTGAGCACCTCGTAGGATGAAGCTGGACACCCTTGGCTTTGGTGACAAAGCGGTGACAAAGCGGGATGTCACCACATGGAGCTCTCCTCATTCATCCTTCCCAGGCACGCTGAGCCAGGAGAACTCTTGCTGGTCCAACGGGGTGGTTGCCACTCCAGCCAGGCTGATGGGCCGGGATGTGTCTGTGGGCAGATGTCAGCACTGAGCAGCGGCCCAAAGTCCGGGTGTGAAGGGGTGCGGTGGCTCCCCAGGGGGACGAGGGACTCTTATTCCGGGTGAGCACTGGGAAGCTGCCATGTGCCATCCACCATTGGCCGCTGGCTTCCCTCAAGGAGGGGGAAAAGCACCTTTTCTCCAATCAGGGGCTGGGAGCGGTGCAGTGTGAGCATCTTTTGGTGCTCCTGGGTGACCAATCCCGGTCTGTGCGGCACCGCCATAGGCTGATTTTGATGGTGTCACTTCTTGGCTATAACAAAGGCATGAGCAGGAATGGGGGGATGTAAACTGGGACAAGGACAAAACTCGTCCAAGAATTTAGCAAACCATGTGTGGAGGGCCCAGAGCCAGGGGCAGGAGGTGCCTGTGCTCATCGGTGATGGAGAGGGTGGATTTAAAGCCCACCAGGCCCAACCTGGCTCTCTGGAGCTTGTGCACCTCATTCCCAGCTGCAAAAAGCTCCCTTTAGAACGCTTGTGACCCCCACCGCCATTCAGGGACATGGTGACGCTGTGGGGCTAAAGCACCTCCATGTTCATCACCCATCCCTTTGTGCTCCCAGCCTGGGAGGGAAATGGGAACCAGTTCCAGCCACTCACGGCCCCTCAGCTGCTGGATGGGTCCCTTGGGGCTCCTGGTGCCACAAGCTTTGCTGCAGTCCCTGGGCTCTGTGGGTGCTGTTGGAGCACGTTGCTCTTTGGCCGGGCGGAATTTCTTTTTAATTTGAGTTTTTGTTGTGGGGGTAACCATTTCCAGCGGCGGGACTGTCCGTGTGACTGCGAGCTTGGCTCTCTCCAAGGGCTTTGGAATAGTCTTGCAAACAGCTGATTTTTAATTTTTTTTTCCTTTTCTCCCTGATTTACTCCTGGAGTGCACTAGCAGTAAGCCCTGTGTGTTTGCGTGACATTGATCCAAATTGCAGTTTACATGTGGCCGTTTAAGCTTGCTTGGACACTATGATTTGACTGGTTAACACTCAGCACTGTCTACTCTGTTCTCCCTTCTGGCCACATAACTGCTGGAGACATTAATAGGAGACACACTCGCATGTTCGGGAGCGAGGTATCAGCTCTCCACATCCCTTCTCTTGCTTAGCAGCAGTTTGGAGTTGGGGAAAAAAAAAAATACTAATTTTTCCCTGATTCGGTGAGCCATTGAGGAGAACGAGCCTATACAAATATAATTGTTGAAAATGATTAATTTCACTCAGCAGATCCCCTTTAGCTTCTGTCTTTAATGCTTACGTTGGCAGTGCAGAAATGCAGCAGAGCAGTTTGTTGCTGAGGCCAAAGCCCTTTTGCACCACTCTCATGGTACGAGCAACGCGCTGCGGGTCGGGGGACTGGCAAAAGGGCAGAAATACTTGTGCTGGTCGGGGATAAGAACTTTTATTTTGTGGTGGATAAAATATGTATATTTTTTAAATTTCGTATTTGAAAATTCTCATCCCTGAATGATGAAAAGTAGTTAAAAAATTATTTTTAAAAAATCATGATTTTGTGGTGTTTGAGGAAAACAGACATTTCCCCACTGAAGGAATTTTTTGCCAGCCTTTTACGGTTTTAAACTGAAAACAAAAGGAGGCCCTGATGGCTCTAGCCCTTCGAGGTCTCCCTAGTACATGAAGTGCCCCTTGTCCTCCCGGCACAGTCCCGTGCACCCCGGGCTGGGCAGGTGTGGAACAGCACTGCAGGTCACACCGATAGGATAGAAATTTGTGTGAATCAATATAGTTTTGAAATACATGGATGTAATTCCTTCCTGCAAGCAATCGCAGCTGGATTTGGAGGGAGAGGGGATGGTTTTTAGAGATGCTCTCGCAGCAGGGCTGGCAGCCAGCGGTGACTCGTTCCTAGCACCAGTCCTCAAAGCCCTGCTCTTTTTGGGGTGCCGTGTGGCCCAGCTGGTCAGGCTGGGTTTGGGGGGATGTCTGTGCCGAGGAAAGCGTGAGGGTTCCTGCCATGGGTACCTACGGGGTCAGAAACGCTGATTGAAGCCTCCAGCTGCCGGACCGGGGTTGAGAGGGGAGCACATCTTTGTGCTGAGAACAGAGTCTTTCCTCTTCAAACAATCAGGGCTTCAAACCCCTGAGCGTTTTCAAGGGAGCGATTTTTATGTCGGGATTATGATAAACCGGCTGAGTGGGCGCGCTAAGCCGCCATAGGAATCAGATCAGGCCCTGCTTTAATTTCAGCAAGTGGCGGGTGTGTGGGAACGGAGGCTGGGGTGATGCTCGGAATTAACCGTCTGGGCTCTGGGCCCCGGTGCCCCCGTCTCGGAGCACAGACTGGAGGAGGGGTGCAGGCAGGATCCCGTTGTCCTCGTCCCCACCGCGGCTTTGCCGATGGGGTCTGGCCACCGATGCACCGCACTTCACAAGGTGCTCTGCAGCACCCTGGGATGATTTTGGGGTGGCCAGTGCCGATCAGTGCGGGAGAGGGGATTTATTGAATTACCCCGCCCATCCCAGGGTGCAAACGCGGTGCTGGGTGCCCAGCAAACGGGACCGCATGGCTCTCCCGCACCCTGCCCGGAGGAAGCGGGTGACAGTGCCCCGAGGGGGGTACAGCTGGAAGGAAAATGATGAGCTCTGTGGTCTTCAGGCTGCTGGGAGGAGACGGGCGCCAGCGGGCAGGTCACTCAGATGCAGCCGGGGTGATTGGATGTGAAAGCGGAGCCGCGGTTCTCGCCGCCCGCGCTGGCAGCTTCGCTCTCCCCACTGCCCGCCGCGGCGGCGGGAGGCTGTGCTGGCCCAGGCTTGTGTGACAGTGTTGCCAGCATGACGGGGGGGGCCCTAAATATAGTCCTGGGGCCGCATTCCGGCTCACCCGGCGGGATTTTCAGGGACAGATATAGAAAGGGACGTGTGCGTGAGTCCCGGCACCTCTCCGCTCGCTCCCTCTCGCTGTAAGAGCTGGGGAAGGGGTGGCGGCCGCCGGGCGCGGGCAGGATCTGCTGCCGGCAGGGCTGTGATGACCCTGGGTAGGTTTGCAGGAAAAGAGATGGGAAATTTTGTTTTAGGGGTCCCGTGCCAGCTGTGGAGGGGGATGCCCCGAATCCGGGATTATGGCTGGGGAGTGTCCGTGTGTACTGAAGTCTGCAAGGCTGATGGGGAGGTCTTGGACTCCTGGCTGAATCCATCTCTGGTTATCAGTGGATCACAGTCTCTCGCTCACTGTATAACTCCAGGATTTATCCTGCTACAGCTGTGAGCAGACTTGGACCTGGCATCTGTAACTGTACAGCTAAAGCTGTGTAATCCCCACCCAGCATCGATGGCCATGGCTTGAGCTTCGGCTCTGACAGCCCAGGCTAGGTGTAAAAATAATTGTAATTCCACTTTCAGGGGTTTTAATATTGCTAGAGCAGGGACAAAAGGGGTAGTGCCAGGATGCTGGTGCAGGAGGAGGGAGCATCCATGTTGGGTGCATCTGCTGGCTTTAACTGCTTGGTCTCGTGCGATGCATTTTTACAGGCAAGTGGAGGACATGAGGTGGAGCTTGCTCTGGGATAGGGAGAAAATGCTGGTTGTCAGAGGAAAAAAAAAAGAGTCGATTAATAAGTGTTGGGAATGAAAAAGACTGGATACTCACTGGTGGTGGGATGGCCTGGTTTCAAGCCCTGTGTGGCTCCAGGGGGCTGTTGGCTCATCTT
Organism: Dicrurus megarhynchus; assembly: GCA_013399195.1. Classification (NCBI taxonomy): domain Eukaryota; kingdom Metazoa; phylum Chordata; class Aves; order Passeriformes; family Dicruridae; genus Dicrurus; species Dicrurus megarhynchus. The sequence continues at coordinate 10,675 of VXAD01008733.1, forward strand.
GTGGCCTTGCATTGTTCAGGTCAAGGCAGGTGAACCAGGTTTAATTCGACCTTCAGCAAGTTCCTGCCTGCTGGAAGCTCATCTTTTATTGAAAAAGAAACCCCAAAATACAAAAGCTTTTCTGGATCAGTGTGTGAACTCTGGGAAAGGGAAAGGGGGTCCCCCAGATCCTCTTCACCCTTTTGGAGGCACAGAGCGCTCTTTGGGAAGGAGGAAGGGTTGTCCCTAAGGAGTCTGCTTTGTTTCATCTCTCTCTCCCCCTCCATCTTTTAGTAAATTTCTGCTGTTTTGGTTGAGTGAAATATTCAGCTTTTACAGTATTTCATAGGAATGGATTGTTTTAGGGATTCCCGGGCTGAACCAGGCAGGAATGTGTCTGAGCCAAATAACCTTCCTCTGGCATCAGCAGGCACCAGCTGCTTGGGAGGAAAGTGCTTGAAACCCTACAATTATGGGATAATGTATTCCAAGAGAGTTTCTTGGCTTTCCGTTCCTGAGCTGGAGAGTTTATATTCCCTCCCTGATCCTTGTAAAATGTCGCTGAACTTGGATGTTCTTGTCACCTGCTCCTCAGTGGTGCCGGGAGTGGGGGCAATCCCGCGGCCGCAACTGGCAGGGGCTTGGGTTTGGGCAGGAGGGAAAAAAGCCAAATTTTCTGGCATTTGCTTTGAATTTGCCTCCGTCACCCTGCTTTTGGGAGAGGAATCATATCTCTGAAAGGATCTGGAGGGGCACCGGCTTCCACAGCCACATATAGAGTCAATGGAAAAGCGATGGGGAATTAACAATATAACTTAAGGGAATATAAGGGAATTAGGCACGTAATTCACTCGGGAACTTTGACTAATCCTGCAGGGCACTGTCGGTATCCAGAGAACTTTTCTTCCTGCTGGGGCCTGGCCAGAGGGTGCAGCAATTGACCCCTCTGGCTGGGGGGAGGTTTGAGGGCTCGGGATGCGACACTGGACTGGAGAGGGACCACGGAGGACGGGTGGCCCTGGGCCACCGCCCCACCCCACAGTTTTGCAGACAAACTCCACTCCCTGAAGATTTTTCTCTCTTCTTCCCCTTTGTTTTGCCTTTGAACAACAAAACCCACTAACACACACACACGTTTTTTTTTCTCTCTTCTTCTTTTTAATGAAAAAAGGTCTTTTCAACATTAAACCCACCCATCTGCAGGAGCATCAGCAGGGCTGGCTGGGTTTCTGGAGGCAGAGCTTTCCCATGGAGCTGGCCATCTCCTTGACGCTCTTTGCTCTAGAAAACCACTGATTTTTGGAGAAGAGGGAGCGGGAGGAAGCCTGCCTGGCCCCTCTGCCCAGCTCGGCTGAGGCTGTGCCAGCACCGGGACAAGCTGGCGGAGATGCCGGAGTGAAAGCAAGCTGCCTCCCTCCTCTGGAGCGAGGGATGGCCACGGAGCAGGTTGCCATGGAGAACCGGGATTATTCTGCGCGTGTGTGTACGGGGTGGGGGGGAATATCGTAATTTTTTTAAAAACATTTTTGATGGAGCGCGATGCCGTCAGCGGCCGTGCTCACCCGACCTTGGGAGCTGCAACCTCCAACCCCAGCCCCATCCCCTCCTCCCCTCCTCCTGCAGCCCTAGCTCCTGCCCCAGCCCCTCCATCGGACTCTTATCTCCAATAATCCCCCCGTAAGAGGGCTTTCTGCTTGTTATGACACCCAGTGAAAGCGTGGGAGAAAGATCCTTTCTTCGCCCTTGTCCTCCACAGCCAGCCACTAGCCTGAATGGGAGGCTTTTTTGTGTCTCTGTGTGCCTGACTAATTGAGCTGAAGGACTTGCGTCTGGAAGGGCTTGAAAGGGACTTTTGTTGCCACTGCGGAGTTTGTGGAAGGCGAATGAGCCCTGCTTTCTTAGGGAACGCGGGTCCTGGGCAAATTTGACTCTCGAGTGCTCACGCCTCCCAGTTCTTTGGGAAAATTAGAAAAAAAGGGTGGTGGGATTGAATTTTTTGTGGGGTGTGTGTGGGTTTTTGGGGGTGATTTTTTTTGAGCACTGTTGGCAGCCCCAGGCGCTGGAGAATTGGGTCTGGCAAAAAAAAAATTCTGGCCCTGGAAGGTTGGTGAGCTGGCTGCAAAAAAAGGGCTTGTGAGATGAGTTAAAAACGGCTAAAAATAACAGTATCAGGAGTCCTCCAAAAATAACAGTATCAAGAGCCTCTGCCTCCTGCATTTTTTAAGGCCTGATAATCAAAAGCCAAATGTTCTCTGTGATTCCATGGGAAATTGTTTCGTGGTCCAAGGATGCTTTCACATCCCATTGCATCCTGAGAGGTGACAAGCACCAACTATCACGAGACCGTTTAAGTGGCTCCTGCAAAATTCCTCTTTTCCTCTTGGCCTTAACACGAGTGATGAAAAGTTGGGATTCTCCCTAAAAGTGCTTTAATTGTTGCTGGTGTCAGGCGATCCTCAGGTGACTTCTGGCAGCACTGGGCATGTGGGAGGGAATCCTTCTGCTACCTGTAACAGCCCCAAACCCCACACCTTCCTTAAAACACCCCATGTCCTGCTTGGTAGGGGAACCCAGAGGTTTTGCTGCAGCACTTTGGGACTTCAAAGGCTCTTTTCCTTCAGGAAGGTTGGTTTGGGGCACCTGGACTGTCATCCCTGGTGGTGTCTTCTGCTGCACTCTTGTTCCCATCACAGGAACGTGGTGTTTCCATGTGTCTCTGTCCAGGATATTTTCTTGCTGCCTTTGCTAACTTTTCATGGTCTGATACTGGATTCATTCAAAGACCAGCAGCACCTCCTCCAGCCTGTCTTTCCCCCGTGGCATGGCCATGCAAAGCCTACTGCTGAGTGTCTCACCTGGAAAACACCCTCTGCCAAAGAGGGAACGTGGGGTTTGGGAGGAAAACAGAGCTTTTGAGGCAGAAAACTTCTTGGCATCTGGCAGAGACTGGGCAGTGGCTTTTTAAGTGGCTGGTGGGAGAAACGGGGAAGAAAGTGGCTGTATGGGGTCACTTTGTTCCTGTTGCTTATTTCCCATGGGATGTGCAGCCCCTGCACCTGGTTGGGAAGCCGCTTGAAACTATTGTCCACAATATATTTTCAATAAATATATTTCCACAGTAATTTCTCAACCCCCCATTTTTCCTTCATTCCAGAGATCTTGCAAGTCCCTCCACACGAGAAATTGCTGTGGAAGCTGCCAGGGTCCATTCCATCCCCTGTGTGGATAAACACTCCCAGGGTGTGTTATTGATTTCTAATGACCAGGGATTAAAACATGTTGGAAGTTGCATTTTTAATGGGGTGATGTAGAGGCTGCAAATGCCCACGGCAGCTCTTTTCCCACCCTGTGCCCAAAGGCTGCAGTTGGGTGTCTTCAGGAGTTTTCCAGGGCCAAAGAGGTGCATCAGGGCTGGGGGGAAACCAGAACAAATGGGTTTGAAACAGATGTGGACATGAGCAGTGAAACTTGATAGAGAAGGGAGGTGAGGGCAAAGAGAGGTGAATTAACAGGAGGCCTTCTAAATAACAAAAAACCTATCAAAAATTTAAAAATCACTTTTAGAGATGGAGCCAAGCCCTTTTTCACGTGACTCCACTTGGAGTTTTTAAAACCAGCAATTTCTGCACTGCTCTTTGCCAACATTGTGCTAAAACCCAACCTTGGTTTTGTGTCCTGCAGCCCGAGGCCCGTCCTGCCGCAGCTCCGGGGACGCCCGTGGCACCAGGTGTTTGTTCATGCATCCTGACTCCTTTCTGTCCCGGGAAATGACAATTTCGGTGTTGTTTGGGTGCTTGGGAGGCAGCATCTGAGGGGTTTGTCCTGTCAGCCCCACGCTGGGATAATGCAGTTCTGTGCTGGTCATTGGCAGCGAGCAGCTCCCGGCCATGCCTGGGCAGGGCTGCACCCACCAGCACCCCCCAGCCCTTCTCCTGCACAGGACTTGGCTTTTTTCCTGCTTTTTTCTTTGGTGTTTTTTTTTGTTTTGTTTTTTTTGGGAGGGTGGGGGTTTTTTTCTGTGTGTGTGTTTTGGTTGCTTGGTTTTTTTGTTTGGTTGGTTGGTCTTTTGAATATACTTTCCAATAACTAACTAAAAAAGAAAAAATCACCCTATTCCTGTTTTGGAATGATGCGTGAACTTGGAAATTGGGGCTTGAAGTCAAAACAGGATGAGGAGAGCAGAGCAAGGCTCCTGCTCCTATGGGCTGGAGGCCAAAAGACATAAAGAAAAGCAAATCACTGATGCTATTTTTTTTAATGCTTTTTTTTTTTTAAATATTACTCATTATTTAGTTATTTTTCCTCTTTTTTTCTTTTTTTAAGTAGGGAAAGGGGTTTGCCAAACTGCACACCTCAAGTATATTTTACCCTCTGCAGAGGCCTTATTAGGCTGGAACCAGCTTAATGAAACAAAAGGGTTTATTTTTTTTAACTGACCAGTAGTTCCAGGCTCGTGCATTTCAGAGCACAGTAAACTGACTCTAAACCCATAATTTTTATGGCGTCTCAAACCAAACCCCTAAAATTTTGGAAATTTTTGCTCTTGCACAGATTATTGCTGCTGCACTTAACACCTCACAGCTCAAATAACAGGAGATTTTGAGTAGATTGGGAAAAAAAAATCAAATGTAAAAGGAGGTACAGAAAATAATGGAAAAATCAGGAGGTTTTGGAACAGATGAGGAATAATTCTTGGGCAAAACACAGCAATAATCCTAAAGTGCTTTATTATCGTGACTCAATACAATATTGCTATAAAATATTTACAATTCTCCCATGCATCCATTTCTCCACTTTACAGCCCATTGTAATATTCATAATTCCTGCAATCCCAACATTCGGTGAGCACCAGGTCACTACCCGGGATTTCCTTGTTTCAGTTCCCAGCACCGGGGCCTTCTCATTTTTGGGGCTGGGATCAGGAATGAGGATTTTTACAAAGGTTTGGAGGAGTGGGGCCGTGGTCCCACGCCGATGCCGTGGATGTTTCCAGCACACTCTGAACATCCCAGCATGCTGGACGGGTCACAGGGATGTGGACTGGGGCCCCAGTGCCCCCACTGCCATCCCTCTGCTCCTCCCTCCCTCCCTCCCCAGAGGCCCACGGGCTCACCCAGCACTGGGGGAAATTGTAATTTAATTTTTTCCTCAATGAAAATGCTGAAAAAAAAAAAAAAAAGAAGAATGGGATCTTGGTGCGTTTTGTGACCTTGTTTCCAGCAGAAGAGCCAGCGGCTCCGAGGCCATCCCAGTGAGCGGGTTCGATGTGAGCAGCCAGACCCTTGTGGCTGCCAGGACCCTTCGCTGCTGCACCACCGGAGGGTTTCACCTTCTGCCAAGAGCGGCCTGCTCCTTTCCTTTCCTTTCCTTTCCTTTCCTTTCCTTTCCTTTCCTTTCCTTTCCTTTCCTTTCCTTTCCTTTCCTTTCCTTTCCTTTCCTTTCCTTTCCTTTCCTTTCCTTTCCTTTCCTTTCCTTTCCTTTCCTTTCCTTTCCTTTCCTTTCCTTTCCTTTCCTTTCCTTTCCTTTCCTTTCCTTTCCTTTCCTTTCCTTTCCTTTCCTTTCCTTTCCTTTCCTTTCCTTTCCTTTCCTTTCCTTTCCTTTCCTTTCCTTTCCTTTCCTTTCCTTTCCTTTCCTTTCCTTTCCTTTCCTTTCCTTTCCTTTCCTTTCCTTTCCTTTCCTTTCCTTTCCTTTCCTTTCCTTTCCTTTCCTTTCCTTTCCTTTCCTTTCCTTTCCTTTCCTTTCCTTTCCTTTCCTTTCCTTTCCTTTCCTTTCCTTTCCTTTCCTTTCCTTTCCTTTCCTTTCCTTTCCTTTCCTTTCCTTTCCTTTCCTTTCCTTTCCTTTCCTTTCCTTTCCTTTCCTTTCCTTTCCTTTCCTTTCCTTTCCTTTCCTTTCCTTTCCTTTCCTTTCCTTTCCTTTCCTTTCCTTTCCTTTCCTTTCCTTTCCTTTCCTTTCCTTTCCTTTCCTTTCCTTTCCTTCTTTATTTTCCTCTTTGTTTTCCTTTTTAATATTTCATTTTATTTTTCCTTTTTTTGTCATTGTAGTTGTTTTTCTATTTTGGTCTGTCTTTCTTTCTTTCTTTGTTTTCTTTCCCCATTTTCATTTCCATTTTTTTCCCCAATTCCGTGCTTAAGCCTGCTTTGTCTTGTCTCCTGCCACAACACTTAACGAACGGGCAGCCGCTCCCACGCCAGTAGGGTTTTTATTGTTGTTGTTGGTGTTTTCCTGATGCTTTGTTCCTCCCCAGGGCCCGTGGTGCCCATCGCGGGGTGTGGGTCGGGGTGCCCGGCATGGATTGGGAAGCACAAAGCCCCAAGGAAGACACGAGGTCTCTTGTTACCCGGGCCGTGCAGGAAAGAGTTAACCCATTAGAAATTCCGAGCCCTTCTTCCGATAGTTAAACCTGATTTGCATGCATTTGCATAATGAATGTCATTTGCATTCTTGGAGGTTGGCTACTTCTGTGGGAAAAGTCAAAGCGGGATTGCGGGGAGGGTGAAGGGGGGGTCGGTGAAGAAAGAAGGGAAGATTTTCCCCCGCACCCCAGCGCATCCCTGCCCCTCGCCATCCTCACCCAAACGCTCTTTTTCTTCCCCTTCTTTCCCCCCATCTTTCCCCCCTCGAGGCCTTCCTGCCTCTCCCTTCTGCAGGACGCACAAAGCCACCCATCGGTGGCTAGGCCGCGCGAGGCGAGGCGCATCCTTTCCCGCTTCCCCCCCTTCCCCTCCTTTAATTTCTCCCTCTAATTCCATCTTGGCTCCCGTTCCCGGCGCCCTCGAGTGCGGGGGGCTGCGGCCCTGTCCCTCCCCTCCCCGTGGGTGCATGCGTGCTGAGGCGGGAGCAGGAGGGGGAAAGAAAGGTGGGAGCCACCATTTTAGGCAGCTGACGTGTAAAATGGCCGATCGCCTCTCCCCTGGCCCTCGCCACGCGGGCGGCAGCGTTCCGGCGGCACGGATGGCACGGGATGGGCCCCGCTCGCGGTGCTCCGGGTGCCACGGCCTCACCGCAGGGCGCTCGGCTCCGAGGGGCTCATCCCGGCCTCGGCCGAGGGGATTTGGGATTTCCCTTTTCCCGCCGGCGCCGGGGCGTCGCGGCCACGAAAGCCCCCGGCCGCGTGCGAGGCACCAACCCACGCCCCAAAATCAGCCTCTTTTCACCTCGTCTCTGGGTTTTGCAGCGGGAATGGCACCAAAGGCAGCTCTACCATCTTTTTTTGAGCGTATTTTTAAAAATTATCGTTCAAAATGCCCTCCGTGCCTCCTGGGGACATTGTGGGGGTTGAGGCTTGGCTGCAGAATTTTTTCCTAGATGCACTAGATGACGTTTCATTCTTTGTGTACTGTGATAACATTAGTGAAACAGCTGTTTAATTATTTTTTTTACCCCTCCTCCCTCTTTTGGACTAGAAAAATTCAATAGCCTTATTTTTTCTGTTGTTGAAACCATTTCATGGCTGTTTAAGAAAGGGGAGAAGAATCAATGTGAAACAAGAGTGACTTCATCCCCTCCTGTGCACGATGGGCTGAGGCATGAGAGGCTTCCCCTGGTCCAGGTGATCTGTGGGCACAAAGTTATTGTGCTCAGGTTAATCTCAGAGAGGGGAAAAATCTCTTCACACAGCTGGCGGGGTGGGAAGTGATTAATTTTACTACAGCACCTGAAATATATTGGGTTGTTTTATCTGAAGACCCGTTGCAATAGGTTTGTGGTTTAGGTGAAAATCTTGGTGTTCCATGAGGCCGTGTTTGTTGTTCTTTTTAATTTCTCCCCATCCCTCTGTTGCCATGAGACCTGGAAACTTAAAAGCCTAAATATGCTGAGTGAGTTTAACCCTGGTGTGACGGGAATTTTGAAAGCAGATTAAAACCAACTCAAAATTTATCCCTAGAAGAAAAATAAATCCCATTTTTTGCTTGTGGGCTGATTCCAGAGCCCCAGACACGCCTGGCTGGGGGCAGCCCCGTGGGGAATGTGGCTGGGCTTGGCTCTAGGCTGGTCCCTGGTGGGGTCTGTGAGGTGGGAAAGGACTGGGGAAGGGGTGACTCTCACTGCTGTAGCCCGTTAGCTGGAGCTGTGAAGGGTGTGCGGCCACGCGCTCCACTCTGCCTGCCAAACGTGCTTAGTCAGGAATGGGAAATACTTCCCTAAAACTTGCAAAAATGCACTAAGGCTCTTAGCTCTTGGGCTAAGCTGCAGCTACTTAGTCCATTTCTCACTGCTTTTATTTATAAACTTCAGTCCGTGCTGGGGGATGGTTTTTTTTTGCTTCCTTTTTTCTGGTTCTTTCCCTGGGATGGGGCACAGGAATGGTGGGAAGCGGAGCTGGAAGGAGAGGATGGGTCTGGGTGTTGCTGCTCTGTTCCCACCAGTGCCACTCACTGGCTTTGCACCACTGCATTTTCACAGGATCAGATTGTCTCTGATTTCTGTAGGGTTAGAGATGATTTATGGGACTAATGGACAGGAGAACAAGCTCTTTCTCTGGCCCTTCCTTGCTTAAGCCACGTCACTTCTGCACTGGGTGTCTAAATCCAAGTGTAGCCTGTGAGTAGCCATAGCTGGAGGCAGAATTTATACAGATGGAAAGTACCTAAAGTGAATATTAATATATTATTAAAATATGAAACAATCCTGTAAAGATGCTCCAAAGGGTCAGGGTTTTGGTATTTTCCAGCAGGCATGAGCAGTGCTGGAGCCTTGCCACTTGGTTCCTCCTGCATCGAGGGTGGTGGTCACAGGGTGCATCCTGCCAGGCTCCTCCTTTGAGCCAAGACTCCCCCCTCAATGAGGCTCTTGCTGGTGCTGGGTCTCCCTGTGCTTGGCCACAGTGAGTGCTCGGACAGCCAGGATAAATCCCCCTGGCCTCAGAGTGCTCTGGCCTTGGGTTTGGCTTTGGGCCTTGGTGGAGCGGTCACTGCCCTGGGCAGGGAGGGAAACCTGGAGAACACGGCTCCCCAGAAAAAAAAGAAAGAATAAAGAACGTGGTTTTTTTAACTTAGATTTACAGTTTTTGGTCCTGCTTGTAGTTTTTGAGTACTTGGCGTTGGCTTTGCCACATGGCTGCAGTGAGATGCTGGCTGGCACCGCACTTGGCAGGGGCAGGGAATGGTGCAACGAGAGCTTTCCCCCGTTTCAAATTCCCCTAGAGCAGACCCCAGCTCCTCTGGCTCCCTACAAGGCCCCACAGAGGCATCTCAGGTTAGGAAAGCCAGCCCAGTTTCAAAGATGCTGAGGGTTTTCCAGATGACTTCTCTCTTCCTTGTTTCCCTTTTGTGTCAGAAGCGTGGCTGTGATCTCCCTGTCCTGGTGTAATCCAGCCAGGGAACACGGGGCTGACATTTAACGTGTTCCCATCCTCTTTTCTCTCTCTTGCCAGGCTGGACATGGGTTCACCCTACGTGATGCACATTTTCTGGCTGACAAATCGTAGGTCTCTGGCCCTGGTGAGAGTTCACTGGGAATATCCTGGTAAGTGGATTTTTAAAAATCTTGAATTTTTTTTAAAGGACTTTCCCTAAGCTCTTACACTGGGTGTGGCACTGTCAGGCTGCCAGCATGGGCCGAGCGTCTCTATGGCAAATTCTTGGGGACAGGTGAGAGTTCATGGTGACCACGTGGCGAGGAAAAAGAGGAGCCAAAATCTCCGTGGTCACCAGCACCTTCCTTGCTGACCACTTGGCCCAAAGTCTCAAACATCTGGATTTTGTTCTGTGTTTAACATCTGTTCTCGTGGGTTTGTTAACTCATAATCCCCAAGCCCTGGGAGAGGTGTCTGTCTCATCCACAGGAACAAAGGGCTCCTTTGGGGTTCTTTGGGGAGGGGGTGGCCTGTTAAGTGGACAGGGGGCAATAAAGGTGTTTCTGTTGTGTTTGGTTTTAGCACAGATTGGCTCATTCTTACATGAACCCAGGAGCGGGGGTTGTATGGAAAACCCCACCCTCCCAAAGCCATGAGCCGTGAGGAGCTGCCAGCAGGACCTTGTCTTGAGGGACCCTCAGCAGAAGCCCCTCACCACGGCTGATCCCACTGCAGCCTCCTCCTCTCCCTGCTCCTGCTGGCAGGCCCTGGCCTGGAGCATGATGTGGATCCTGATTTACACCAGCGTCCGTCCAGGCTGACCAGGGCTGCTGACCAGGGCTGCTGACCAGGGCTGCTGACCAGCACCGGGCCTCGGCGTGGGGACACAGCACCAGCTCAGGCACGGACAGGATGCAGAGGACACCAGGACGTCCTCATCCTGCCACTGCACATCGCCCTGTGGGCCACTCACTGGTGAGACTGGGGATGTGGGACCGCTATGGTGGGTCACACTGGGGCGTGGGGAAGCTGCATCCCTTGAGGAATGGGGATGGCAGGTAGAGCCCGCACCGGTGGGCAGCTGGCCTGAGGCGGAGGTGATGGGCAGGGGGAGAGATGCTGGGAAGGGACAGTGCGTTTATTATCGAGGCGCAGCTGAAGCGGCTCCTTTGCCAGTGGTCAAGCCTGAATCACAAACTCTGCATTGTTTCCGAGTGTGTTCAGCACATTTCCCTTCTCCCCCTCCCTTTCCCTTTCCTCTCCTCTCGCCCTTGCACAAAGCTGTCATTGTGCCGGGGACTTGGTGATGGCAGCGTTGTTATTTGGTCAAAAAAAAAAAAAAAAAAA
>VXAD01008733.1:30776-77015 GCA_013399195.1 Dicrurus megarhynchus
TGGGTGTGCAGGCTGTGGTGGGTGTCCAGCCCGTGGTGGGTGTCCAGCCCGTGGTGGGTGTGCAGGCTGTGGTGGGTGTCCAGCCCGTGGTGGGTGTGCTGGGTGTCCCGGTGTCCAGGCTGTGGTGGGTGTCCAGGCTGTTGTGGGTGTCCAGCCTGTGCTGGGTGTCCACGCCATGGCCAGTCCTGCACTGCAGCTCGCAGCTCTGCCCCTGCTCTTTGTGTGAGCTGAAGGCTCTGGCTGCTGTTGAGGATGGCAGGAAAGGTTTTACCGAGGGTGCCGGTGACCCTGCTCATTTCGGCACGATTTCCACTTCTGGAAGACCATCAGGAAATTTCTTTTGCTCTGGTCGGAGTGGCCGAGAGAAGGTGCTGTGGGTGGGAAGGGATGTGCCAGCTGGGCTTGTTGGCTGCCAGCGGGAGCCCTTTGTGGGGTGGCTGCAGGCCAAGCTCACGCCATTGGGCTCATGCCCCTCAGGCATCCCCGGCACAGCTCAGAGAGAGGAGTCTCCGTGGTCCTTGTTCCTGTAGGAATGACGTGTGTGGGAATTCAGCAGTTTGCAGACCTGGCTGTGAATGTGGGTAGACAGAACTGGCTTTTCCTCCCCGGAAATGCTGCTCTTTGCGTCCTGGGGTCACTAGGGGCAGCTCAGTGGGTTTGAAGAGCTGTGGCAGGTCTTGAGGGAGGACCATTACAGGGCAGGACGTATCTTGGATCCCTTTTGACTCGCAAACTCCCTGCTCCATCAGTGAGGGCAAGGATCCCTGCTTGGCCCTCCTGCACTGCAGACCAGCTTTCTCCGATATGGCAAATCCCTTGGAAGTAGCTCCTGGACCACGTTAATCCCCTTAATCCTTCCTGCAGCCATTCCCTGCTGGTGATCCGGCACTGAAAGGCTTCCTGACACATCTCTGAACCGCTGCAGTTGGCTGAAGAGGGATCCCAGCTCCTCAGAGTGAGGGGACGAACACTGATCCCCTTTGTGCCTCTGGTTTCCACACCTTCTGCTGCAAAGGCTTGGGCACTTGTAGGCCTGATCTTCCTGACTGCTCCCAAATCTGCCACACAGATTTGCGGTCTGGATTTCCAGGCTTGCAGCAAGGAATCCTCCCTCTGCACTCAAGCTCTTTGCAAAAGATTTGGCTCCCTTCTGTCCCCCGCCCCCACCATCGGAGCTGTGCTTCTGCCTGCCCTGGTGAGATGCTGGATGCATCCCTGACGTGGCAGGGGGAGTTCAGGGACACGGGGAGGGGTTGCAGATTCTGCTGTGGGGATCTCCAGCTCCGGGACCCCACAAGTGCTTTTGCATCCCTTTTCTGTGCTTCTCCACCTGTACCTCGTGTGTCCTAAAGTGCTTCCTGTGGTTTTCCTCTGACCTTCAGCTCATCTCGTGGGGGAGAAGAGCGATCCCTGGGCTCACTACATAGAGTCACGGAATGGTGTGGGTTGGAAGGCACCTTAAAACCCATCTCATGCCACCCCCTGCCACGGGCAGGGGCACCTTCCACTACCCCAGGTTGCTCCGAGCCCCGTCCAGCCTGGCCGTGGACACTTCCAGGGATGGGGCAGCCACAGCTTCTCTGGGCAGCCTGTGCCAGGGCCTCAGCACCCTCATTGTAAAAACCTCCTTCTTTATATAAAATATAAAGTTCTTCTGACATGTGGGAAGCTGTTTCAGGCTCAGCTGTCCTGAATAAAAGCCCGGTTCTGAGTGGACTCGGGAGCGCTCCCAGGCTTGCACACACACACACCCCCAGAGCTCCTGAGCTGTATTTGTCCTCCAAAGTGGCAGTTTTCTATTAGAGAGCTGCAGCCCAGCACGATGATTATAATTGTCACTAATTTCTTTCTTTAGCAATCAGGTTTGTACCTTGACACAGTGGCATAAAATGAGGCAGATTCCCCCCACTCAAGGCAAGGTTCGCTCTCAAAATGTTTGTAGCCCCCTGATTTCTTTCAGGGAAGCTGCTGCTGCTCTACAGTGTCTCTGCAGAGAGGCCAAGTTTTGGCTTCTGGAGGGAAAGGGGCAATATTAACAACACTGTGAGCAGGGACTGGGAGTGCCTTGTGCAAACCCCTTCCGAAGGGGCAGAAACCCTCATGAGCCGACAAATCCCAAACCCACCCTAGAGAAGGCTGGGTTAAGGAATGGAAGGCTCTTCCCTGCCTTTGGTTTGGGCTGGAGCATCCCAGGGCCAGCAGGGCTCTGTGTCAATGTACCTTCCCTGGGCAGACCCTCATGTTGGTGTCCTTGGCAAGGGGAACCTTTTGCTGGTCAGGCTTTTCCCACTAAACCCATTAAATGAGTGAAAATGGGATGGCATGGGATGGCATGGCATGGCATGGCAGGAAGGCAAGGTGGGATGAGTGAAAAGTGGCTGTGGAGCTTGTGAGGGTTCAGAGGGAGGGGATGTGCTCCTGGATTGCTCCTGCGCTTCTATCAGGGTCATGAGAGGAGAGTTTGGCCCTCTTATTTATTTTTTTTTTTAAGCTTAAGCCTCTGAAGAGAGTGCTGCAGAGATTCCCAGGGGGTATCGGTTGGCAGAGGTCCCATGATACCCTCAAAAATATCCCCCCAAACAGAAATAACTCGGTAAAACAAAGCAAGGGATTGTTCAGCCAACTAAAATTACCAGCATGTCAAATAAAATATGTACAGCATTAAAATAAAATTTGCATTGCAATAATGCTTTATTAAGCACATTAGGAGATTAAAAGAATCAGCCCATTTGTTCCATTCATGTTGCGTCAGGATTTGCATTTCTTTTTTCCCCACCTCCAGCTCGCCCCTCTCCCCTTGCTTGTTTGGCGAGTGATTTTCTCAACGAACCTTGCAAAGCTCTGCCCCTAAAGAAGGTGTGTGTGGATATGCCGAGGGGTTTTTAAATCAAAGCACTTGACTTGGTGGTGTTTGTCTGCATGAGTGTGCAGCAGAGGAGGGGTGGGATGGAGAAGAAAAGGTTTGTCTGCTTCCATTGCAGCTAAAATGGTTAATTAAGACAATAGAGGCTCTATAACAATCGGGGCCGGGGCTGTGAATGCTTGTCTAGACTCTATAGTTCAGCTGCAACTTCTCTGTCGGAATTTTAACTTGGCCCGGCTCATTTCCCCTCCCCTCTTTCCCCGCCTCTCAGCTCATGTCCATAAGTTCTCTTTTCTCTTTTGTTTGTTTTTTTTTGTCCTTAATCAATCTTTTGAGAGATCGGGGCCGGATTGACAGCTCTGCCTGTCTGAGGGCTTGTGTTTGCCACGGCGCTGCCTTCCCAGCGCCAGGACGGGAGGAGCCATTGTCAGCGGAGCGCTCTGTGCCCGCACGGCCCGGGCTGGCACAGCCGGAGGGGCTGAGCCCGGCTCTCGGGGCTCGGTGGAGGGGCATCCTGGAAAAAGTGGGAGAGATTTTATCTTCATTGCTGGAAGCCTTGGAAAGGGCTGGGAAGGAAGTGGGGGGACCCCGATGCTCGGTGTTCCAGGGCCCTGGCACGGAGGCTGCTCCCGGGGACCTGCGTTGCGTTTCTCTGGCTCCTGCCGCCCAGGTTGCTCTGACCTGGGGCTGATCCTTCTCTGGGGCGGGCGGGTGAGGCTGGGGGAGGCCAAGAACTGCCGCTGGCTCTGCTGGGCAAGGTGTCCCCTGCCAGTGCAGCCACCTGGCTGCCCTTCACCGTGAGTGGGCACTGGATTTGTGGACATTGCGAGGAGCTGCTTTGGCCCCAGTAAACATCAGCTGCCCCCAGTCAGGGCCACAGCTTCCCCTCGGGCTGTTAAACCAGCTCTGAGAGGCCTCCAGGCTTCGAGGAGGAGCAACACCTTTGAGGAGGGAGAGGTGGGGAGAGACCTCAAGTGGCACCCAGATTTTCCACTTCCAACATTTTAAACCTGGCCTTTCAGAATTGTGTCAAAATTATCCACAAAGCACCAAATAAAGGGCATGCCAGGACTTCAGCTTGCAGCAAAGACATCTGGTGAGATGTTTGGGCTCCGTAAACCTGAGATCAGCTTAAAGCCTTGGTCCCCAGAGGAGGAGAGGGGTGGCTGTTGGAGTGGGAGCAGCTCCCCCAAAGCCCAGGGATGTTGCCCAGAGGGGAGGTGTGGGCACTGCTGTCGGGGTCTCGCAGCTCAGGGTGTCCCCCAGCCATGCCACGTCAGGGCTTCTCCATTTTGCCACATATGGGGCCTCAAACCTCTCTTTCTCTTGCACAGGGAGAGGCTCCTGTGGGGCTGGAGAAGGCTGCCTGGTGTCTAGGTGGCTTTAAAGGCAGCCTGAAGTGGCTGCACTCAGATAATGGCACGCACAGCAGGAGGGAACCTCTCTGGAGGAGGACGCGGGGATGCAGCCACACGCTTGAAATATGGACGAGATTATTCCAACTGCATACATGCAAATGAGGCCTGTCTGCAGACAGGAGAGACAAAAGGTCATTAGCTTCCCATGCAGAACCCTTCGTGCAGGGCCTAATTTACTGTCTTCCTCACCCTTTTCTACAGATCTTGCATTTTTAGACTTAAAATGGTGATATTTTGGCAGGTTTGATGGGTGTTGAGCAACTCGGGGTTTATTAGATATTGTGGTGCGTGCAGCAAGTGGGAGGGACGTGCAGGAGTTCAGCTTTTCCTCAAAAGCAGATGTTTGAGGCTCGTTTCATACTGCGGGTTGGCTTATGAATTGAGGTGCACTTCAGGGCCTCCTGAAAGATGAGATTCCCCAGGTTTTCCCCCAAAAGCATAAATGTCTGCCTGCCCAAAACTTGCTATCGGCTCTTGTGGAAGTTTTGATCCCCCAGATGATGCTTGATATTTTAGGTGAAGCTGGTGGAGGGGGGAATCTGTGGCCGCTCTTGTGGAGCTGTCGTGGCTGCTGGATCTGAATGAGCTGGAAGCATCCTTGGGGCACCCAGGTATCCCCACAGCACCCATCCCTCCTCTGGGTGAGTGCCACTGGCTGCCTGTTGTCACAGAAACGTGGCTGAGCCTCACCCAGACCCAGAGCATCTGTGTGCTCAGGAGATCCTGCCCTGGGCTGGGCAGAGGTGGCTGCCCCTGCTGCCCTTTCCCGGTGCAATTTGGGAAGAGTCCGATGTTTCAGAGGTTCCTTTGCAAACCCCTCCAGGTGCTGAGGGACATTTGGGTGGATCCAGCCCAGTCTGCTCCAGCAATGCTTGCACAGGGAGCTTCCCTCGATGCTTCCGGAGCTTCTGCCTGAGTTTTGAGCACTGAGGTAATGAGGAAGACTGACAGGATTTCCCTGTGCATCCTTAAACATTTAATTTGGGCCACTCTGCTCGCCGTGAAGGGCCTGTGGGCTGTGGGCTGGGGTGCGGTGGGGATGGGTGTAGGCAGGGCAGGGTGGGGGGCTCCGCGATGCGGTTCCGCTGGCAGAGGCGCTCCGGCCGTGGGATCCCCGGGGCCACCCCGGGGTGCGGGACTGCGGGTGCCGATGCCGCGGCCGCGAGCGGAGCGGCTGCCGCCAGCCCTGCCTCCCCCAGCCCGGGATTGAGAGTTTATTCACGCACTAATCAAAGTGACATGATGGTCGTGGCAGACTAAAGCCATTCACTCCCCGAGCTGGCGAGGTCGGGAGGTCGCCCAAGTTCACAAGAATGGGGCTTTTGTGATGCAGATCGGCAGAGAGCGGCCAGACGAGCGTGGCAGGGTCCCCCCACGGTGACGTCGAGCGGGGCCGGTGTGCCGGCATGGCCCCGAGTGGGGGCTCCTGTGCCCCCCGGGGCACGGGGGGGACCCCGGGGTCTGCCCTGTGCCGGTTCACGGCGTGGGTGTTGTGGGTGTGGGTGCTCCTGCAGCACAAGGACGAGGTTAACAAACCACTGGGGGCTCATGTGTCCATTGGCCCTTGGCTCCCCCTGCCCACGTGTGGGTCTGAAGGGGTCTTTGAGTCTCTCTTGCCAGCACTGCTGCACCCGTGTCAGCTTGGTCCAGGCGATTCCTGCAGTCCTGGTGCCGCTGCTGGCGTCTGCGGGGCTCTCTGGGGTTACGTGGAACCTCTTTCCACCTCGAGACCTCCAGGGTGTCTGTGGAGATCAGCTGAGCTGTCGGAGGCAAGCAAAGCCCACGCTGTGCTCCTGAGGACCCAGCCCTGGAGCTGCTGCATGTGGCAGGGGAAGGGGAAATGCTGCTGCGCAGGAGGGATGGGGACGGAGGGCTCATTCCTGAGCTGAGAAAATGCCTTCCTGCACCGGCCTCTGAGCATCCCCTCCATCCACGCCCTCCCCTCCCTCTGCTCATGCACCGCCTGTGCAGGGCCATTTGGTAGCTTTACAGATGTGATGACAATTTTGCACCTCTAAAGCTAAGCAAACCCCCAACCCAATTTTTATAATTGGCTCTTGACCAAAATGAGAGTTTCTTTGAGGGTGTTTCGAACAAAGCGCGCTGATGGAAGGGGCACCCCGAGCCACAAAAGGGCTTGGCTTTGATCCTTTCTGCTTTTATTGTCAGTGGAGGTAAAATAAATGGTTTAAAAATTAAATTGGTGCAAGGGTTTTTTTAAATTTAAGCAATACTTTCACGGCAGATTTGAGGCAGTGACTGCGCTCGGGCACCTCTGTGGGCGCTGGCGTAAGCAATGAGGAGTGAGGTCAGTTTAGGGTTGAGGACTGCTCTGGCTAAAAACAAAAGCTAATCAATTTGAGCAAAACTGATTCCTTTTTGCTGGAATGGAAAGCCTTGGGAGGAATTATCCAACAAAATTAAATCCTCAGCGTGGGGGGTGGGGGTGGAATGGGACATGACGACACTGGAGGAGAATTTGTTAAAATACATGAGCAAATTCAGCAAGAAACAGGGAGGTTTTCCCTTTCTGATGGGAAAGCTCAGGTTATAACCCCAAAGTGCTGAGTTTGGACTAACACAGTTGGACTTTTGACTTGTTGGCGTGAACGTGGAGCGTCCTGGGGCTCACAGGGTCTTTGCTGTGGTGGAACAAGGGCTCGGTTGTGCAGGGCAGGCTGAAGGTCTACCACGGATGCTGTTGCAGGATCTCTGCTGGCCGCCCTGATAGAGAGATACGGGCAGTGGCAGGGCATGAAATCTGCTTGAATTGGTGACTCCCAGCTCGCGCCGGCCGATGTGCCTGAAATGACTAAATTACCTCCGTGCTGCCCCAAGGTCCCCCTGGGCTGGGGAGGGCGGGCAGAGCCGCTCTGCACAGCTCGGAGAGGCTTTGGAGCCACGGCCTTGCCTGTGTTGAGGGGGTGAGCTCGCTCAGCAGTTGGGGAAAATTGAGTTTATTCCTCTTCAAATCGTGCCTCACATATAATTTCATCTATATTTGAGGTGCATTCCATGGCATTTTTGCTGCTGTTCAAGCTGGAAACTTCCTGTCCAACCTGGTTCTGTAAGGACAGGGATGTGTGTGCCCAAATCTGTCTCTGCCTCCCAAAAAGCCCTGCTGGGGCCCATTGGCTGCAGCTCCATCTCTATCCCATGGCTGTCTGCAGCACTGGGGAGGAACGACGGAGAGGAGCAGGCTGGAGGAGGAGTAGGGAGGGATTTACTCCCACATTTTCTCATGTCTGCTTTTTAAAATTATTCTAAGGAGCCTTTTGGTGCTTCCTTGGTGGTGTTTGGGGAGATGGAGGGCAAGGAGGCCCGATGGTGAGAGCTGGTGGGGTGGAGTGGTCCTTCCCAGGGCTGTGCCATGCCTGGGGAGGGGCGATGCAACTGCAAACACGAAACGAACCGGAGAGGGACCATCTCCCCCGGACAGAGAAAGCGAAGGCAGAGGCACAAAGGGGTGGGCTTTCTTCTCCTTTTTTTCCCTGGTGGAATACAATGTGATGAATTCAGCGCGAGGGCCAGCGCCACCCTTTAATATACTTTCAGCTGAACAGGGGTTTCTATGGCAGCCGGGAGAACCAGGCGAGCCCTGAAAAGCTGTTTGTGCAGAGCTGTGCCAATGGCATTTGTGGCGAGGGGCACCGGTGCCAGACGGGTAACGCTGCGCAGCCACTCATCACGCGCTGACAGCCCCCGGTCCCCACCGCCACCCCAACGTTTCTGGGGTTTTAATGCCCTCAGACAAAAGGGGTGGCAGCTTCAGCCCAGGATGTGCCTGGCATCGGCCCGGCACCGGTGCCTGCGCCATTGTGGCGGCGAAAAATCTGCCAGGGGAGCAGGAGGCAGCGCTACCCCCAGGCAGGTGCTGGAGAGCGGGATGGAGAGGAGGAGCAGGGCACAGTGTCTGCCAGGGCTTGGCCATCCCTCCAGTTCTGTCCTGTCTGATGCCCTGTGGCCAGAAGTGTTCTCCCAAAACAGGACCAACCGAAAGGGTTGCTGTGGGTTGTTTCTCCAGTTGCGTGGCTTACCCTGGGTCTGCCGGGTACCGAGTGTGTGCAGAGTGGTCAGCAGGGAGGACCAAGCACCTCCTTGTCCCTACTGCTTTCTCCTGGCAGGATCTGAGAAGGTGGTGATGGTGGCACTTTGGGTGGAAGGGAGGGGGAGCCCCAGCTCTGTCCTTGGGGACGCAGCAGCCTGAGCACAGCTCCTGATCACCCATCTTGGCACAATTTTGCCGTAGGTCTGCAACATCTTGTGGCATCCTCCTTCAAGGGAGTAGCTGGAGCAGGCCCTGCTCAGCTGCTGCCTCTCCAGCAGCTGCAGGTTGAGTTGCTGCTCCACCTCACCCAGGAGCTCTTTCCTTTTCTCCAAAGTTTCCTATTTCGTCAGCAGCTCCCTGGGCTGAAGGTTCGGAGCTCGTGCTCCCCGATGCAGCCAGAGACAGAAGCGCCGCTCTTGGGGTGAGCCCTGGGCTGGTTTTGGGGGGTGATTGAGGGCTGCTCCCACTGAAGGGAGGGGGTTTGGTGCAGCCCCCAGTGCTTCAGCTGGTGCTGCTCCCCGCGGTGTTGCATCGACTACAAGTGGTTCCAGATGGACCCTTCCCCCTTCCCAGGGGACCTTCTCGTGCTCGTCCTCGCCAAAAGCTCCCTCTCCCTCACCAAAAAAATGTTCTCCAACTTGCTCCTTTCCCGTGGGCATTTCCATCCCTAATCTTTTGTTGTTGTTGAGAAAACATTTAGAATGAGATTTTTCCTGAGCAGGGTTCCTATAGATTCAGGGCTGATCTCATTAAGACAGCCGGAAGGGGAAGAGGATGTTTTAAATTCATTGGCAATACTTGAAGTTTTTCTTCCCTTCTCCTTCCCCTTTTCTTCCACTTCTGAGGAAGAACAAGAGATGAAACTTCAATGTTTTTCTCAGAGTGAAATTGCAAAGTAAATTACTTTAGACTCTATAATGTGAAATATTAAAATGAAAAGTGATCTTTTTCAACAAGCTCAGTGTTCCTTCTTGAAAAGCCCAAAGCAAAATGTGTTGATCTCGTTTCACAATTTCTCTTTCAAAACAAGCTCTTTGTAGGAAAGGACTGTGTTTAGGCATGACATCTTGCTTTTGATGAATTGTCATTTTCCATCAGAAAAATGTCCAGCCAGCTCCACCCACTGAGCCGTTCCCTGGTGATATCCCCAACAGCTTCAGTTTGTGCACAACTGGAGAGGGGAGCTCGTCAGTCCCCTGGGAAGGATTGAAGGATTGCTGCCATCCCTGCACCAGTCCGGAGCTGGATCCCCCAGTCGACACCAGCAAAAGCCAAGATAGTGCTGGGGCCAGTTTTGGGTGCTGAGGTTTGGCCAGGTTTGGGCTGTTTGTGTGCAAACCTCTGAACTCTGAACTCCAGGCTGTCCCTTACCACTTCTCCATCCCGCTGGAGCAGCCTGGGACGCTCAGCTCACCCCAGGGGTGCAGGATATGATGCTTCCCCCACGGCTCTGTCAGGGTCTGGGGAAGAACTGAGCAGCTCCAGGCTCAGGGAAGGTGATTGCTGAAGGTTTTTGTGCTCATTCTCCAATGGGCAACTGAAGTTACCCAGGTCACCAAAAGAGCCACTCCCTGGTGTCCCCACTGTGGCCTGAGAGCACAGCAGTGCTCCAGGGTTTGGGGTGAAAGGGATGGGATGAGGCTGCACCCCTTTCCTGCCTGTCTGGGCACCTTTGGGCACCTAAAGAGTGCAGAGAAGGCTCATTTTCTGCCTCAGCAGGAGATGGCCTGGTGAGGTGTGTCCTCTCCCAGCCCTCTGAAAAAACCCAAACCAAAACTGGGCATGGAGGAGGTAAAAGCTGTAAATAAATTACCTCCAGAAGCCAAGGAGCAGCTCTCGGGAGGAAGGCCCAGCACTCTTTCAGTTCTTCTTGCCAAACACTTGACTCAGTGCAGAGGCAGGGTTATTTTTTCTATAATTGTCTGGTTTTTCCCCTGACAAATCAGGTGGAGCTGTGCCTTCCTGTGCCCCGGTATTTGAGCCCTTTGGCTGACAACAAGAGGTTTATGAAAAAAGTGAGGAGCAGAGCAGCCGTGGTGGCTTTGTCCCATCGAGGAGGGTGGTGGCCACTTATCCTGTGCTCCACAACTCCCCCACCCTGCTGGTGCTGGGCTCCCCCGCGTTGGGTTCCCACTTTGGGGGCCGGGAAGGTGACGCAGCTGCCCAGAGCGTCAGGCAGGGCTGGAGGTGGCTCCGGGAGCCTCTACTGGCACTGGCCCTGGAACTGCAGTGCAGCCCCGCATCCTCACCGAGAGGAGTCATGGCCAAAGAGGGAAAACCCCAAAGGCCAGGAGAACAGAAACCCCAGATGCCAGGAGAACAGAAACCCCAAATGCCAGGCTGGTGTGGCAGCGGGCCAGGCTGGCAGGGATGAGCAGACACGGGGCCATGGGGTGGGATGGGCAGAGATGCTCCCAGTGGAGCGATGGGCTGGGGACCAGATCCTGCCCTTTCTGGGTCTGCTCTGCTCTCACCAGCTCCTGGGCTGCAGCAGGGTGCTGTGAGAGAATTTAAAGGGTTAAAATTCTCACTATTTTAATGCTTCAAACCTTGGTGAAGTGGTTTAAAGCAGGGTTTGCTCGCAGGGCACGGTGTCTGGGTGGACGGTGGGGACGCTGGGGTTCCGTGACAGGCACTGCCTGGGCGGGGGCTGCAGGTCCTGTCCCTCCCTGTCCCTGAGCTGCAAACCCCCCTGAGCTGCTCCTTCCCCTCTTCTCTGGGCAGGGTCGCTCGGGAGCTTCAGAGGGTGGGGAGTGTCACGGCTCTGACCTGGCTGAGGGATTGTCAATAAGAACTAAAATACTTCTAAATTTTTAATGGTTGGATTGATATTAAAGGTCTTTTCACATTGGATTGATTTTAGGTCTTCAACCTAAAGGATTCTGTAAAATACATTTATTTCCCTTGTTCTGGCTGCATTAGCAAGGAGGGAGGACTGCTGCACAGAGAGCAGCTACAGCTGTGGGAGGGCTGGTTTGGGAATACTGTTGTTGGAATTGCTGAAATAAGTCATTCCAAGTGAGGCAGGAGATCCCTGCCTTCACCTGCAAAAAAATTCGGGGAAAAAGTGGCATGGAGGAGAAAGGGGGATGTCAGTTAAATTTTTTTTTAATGGAATTCTGTTAAACTTTTGTCAAGAAAAAAATCAACAGTTTCTTGTATTTAAACTAGAAAAAACTTCCTTGAGTAAACCAGATTTTTTTTGTCATGTAATATCCACACAGTCCTAGTTAGCATTTGGCACAAATACAGCAAAAACACCACCAAAAAACATGTTGAAAATATTTTGACCAGATCTAGATATGGCCAGTTGCTATGCAATTCCCTGTGCTCTGTAGGTAGGATAATAAAAAAAATTCATGTTTAGATATGATGAAGTATTAATAAATCTTTGAGTTAAGCACCAGAGAGTTCAGCTGGTCTTGAGGCTGAACATTGTGGCACAGAGCAGCGATGCCTTGTCCTGATAGCTCTGGCGCCATATCTGCAGCGCGTGCTGCTGCTGCCTCGGCTCTGGTATCGAGTGACCCCTCATCAATATCCCATTCCAGCGTAAATGAGGAAAAACATTTATTAAGGCAAAAATTACCCATCTCCCCTAAACGAAAACAAATCCCTTCCCAACTGTGCTGGCATTTTTAAAGGGAATATTTGTCAGCGGCTCAACGTTGTATTAATGGCGTGGGGGGGGGTGGGATGTGGCGATTCAGCTGTGAAGAGAGTGTTTGTTTTCCATTTATTTTCTGGACATTAATGGCACTAAAACGCAGGGCACTCCCGCCACTGGGCTGGGAGACAAAAGGCTGTTGTGTGGCGGCAGGTACAGCAACTCGGGACAGGAGAGGGATCCAGGGCTGCAACCACCCCGGGCGTCGCCCTGCAAACGAGCCGGGTACCTCCGGAGGTGAAATCCCAAATCCCGCCCCGCGGCCTCCATGCCGCGCTCGTGGATCAGCTCAGGCGAGAGACAGACACGTATAAATAGATTTGGATTCCTCTTTTTTTAGGCTGCTTGTGTGGGGGGCTGTCGCATCCTGCGCCTGCTCCTCTCCTCCGAAACCTGTTCCAGGCGAGCGCTTTGTTAATTGAAACAATCTTATTTAAAGGAAGATGAATTAAAAAAAAATAAAAAAAATCAGCAGCCAGCTGCCCCCATCGACCCCCCCCAGTAATTGTCATCGCTCCGGCGCTGCCTGGCAGCTGCTGCCCTCTTTTCTCGGCGCTGCGTGCCAGGGCGCCGGCTTTCTGCTGGCACTGGGAAACGCTGGTGGGTTTAGTGGGAAGAGAATGGTTGCACTGGGGTTTCAGGGTGGCGCCTGAATCCGATTCCCCCTTCCGTGGGGCTTTTGGGATTTGGCAAGGGTCGTTAGTGGAAGCTGCCCTGTTGTTTGGAGGGGATCTAGGGGGGCCTCGCTCCAGGGGCCTGTGTCACTGAGGGAGGGCGGATGCAGGGATGCTCCCTGCGGTGCTGGACCCCAGGGATGGGCACTCACCTGCCTGTGAGGCTGGCTTGGCTCAGGGACATCCTGGACTCAAGGAGGTGACCACCTGTCCCTGCCTGGTGATGGCAGAGCCGAGGGAGGACAGATGTGGATGGGCCCTGGGATTTGGGGATCAATCCTCCATCCCACCCAATGACCCAACCCATGCCCTTCACTCAGCTGAGCATTGGGACCTTCATGGGAATTCACGCCTGTGTCCCAGCCCATGGCCAGGGGGGCCCGTGAGCCAGGCCTGGGGCAGGTCAGTGGGCTGAGCATGGAGAAAGAGGCTCCTCCAAACTTCCTGCCCGTGTGTGTCATCTTTCCTGAGGATCTGGGGTCACGGCTGCTGTCCTGTCCCCTCTCCTTGGCCCTGCAGCATCACCCCACCTGTTCACAGAACTTCAATAGGATCAGTGATGTTAGAAGCCCTTGTGGGCTAAATCCCATAACTGCTGCTGGAACAGGAGCGCTGCGGGGAGGGGGGGAGCCTCTAGAGAATGTTAAACCGATCCCTATGAGATGCCCAGTTGAGCACCACCCTGGTCAGGGCTGCGTTTGGTGTAAATTATCGTTTTGGCTTTATCCAGTCCCCGGACGAGGTTTTGGTGCTGCCTCCCACCAGTCCTGCAAAGCTGCTGCAGCCAGAGAAATCAGAATCTTGGTCTCTTCATGGTCACCTCCCTACGATGCCATGCCAGAGCCAGGGTAGGTGCATTTATCCCAAATGCCTCATTGCTTAATGTCTCTGGTACTAAAAAGTGCTGGCTTCGTCCCTGTCACCAGCAAAGAGGGAAAGATCAGGCCTGGGCTGCTCCTGCAGCTGAAGGTGATGCCATAGGGAAAGGTTGAATCAAAGTTATCAGGGTTAGAAAGAAATGAAAATCCCTGTTATCCCAAATTATTTATAAACTATTAAAGGATATGTATGTGTGACGTCATCCTCTTCCAAATGCGAACGGATTTTTATTTCCTTTCCAAGGGGGAATTAGGAAGAAAAGGGGTCCAGTGCACAGAAAAGGAGGAACAGTCCAAGGAGAGCAATACCATGGGGCTTCAGAGGGAGTAGACCTTACCCTGAGCTTTTCCTCACGGGAGGGGGCTGACATGCAGTGTCCGGGGGGTTGCACAGAGCCTGGCAGCCTCCTCCCAAATCGCTGCTTGAGGTGGATCCTTTGGCATGCAGCACTTACAGAGAGGGAAAAGAGGATTCAGGCTAAGGCAGGGAGTTTGTGTGTTTGAGTCTGGGCTTTTCTAAAAGTTATTTTTAGGGGAAAATGTGGGACTGGCTTTGGGGGGCAGTAGTGACCCCTCAGCTGAGCTCTGCTCAGAGCAATGCTTGGCTTTGAGAGTCACTTGTGGGTTTTATTCAGCTTAAAAGAAGTTTAAACTTTCTGAAGGAAACATTAAAATCCACGTTTAAATTCCTAGAAATTTTGGAGATGTTGCCTTTCTAGTGCTCCCCTAAATGACACTTGCTGATTTTTCAGTTTTTTCTCATTTTGAAAGCAAATATCCAGCATAATTTACATGAGGTCTAAGACTTCTCTGTAGTAAAAGAGCCCTGCTGGGAGGGTGCTCTCCCCATCCCAGAGCTGGGAAACCCCTGGCATTGCAGGACCTGGAATATCTAATTTATTTTTTTTTCCCCTTTCCAAACTCTGTACACTGGTGACGGTAGAAGATGGGTTTAGACCGAAGCAGGGAGAGGGAAGTGAGGGCAAAGAGCCTTTGCAGGGCTTGCAAGGGCTTCTGGAGAAAGGAGCTGGAAAAAGCCACGGGGCCGGGGGGATGCACAGGGACCGCGGGCAGTGCGGGGACACCTCCTGTCGCAGCTGGGGGAGGGTTCTGCGACCAAACTTCTGTTTCTGCTCTTTGCAAGAGAAGAGTGAAACCAGGACGGTCCTGGCTCTTCCTGGGGAAGCAGCAGCAACAAACGCCAGCAATTTCTGTATTTATGAAGGTATTTTCTACCCTGGAACACGCTGAGTTTTGGTTAAAGGTGAAGAATCGTTCGCTCGAGGCGAATTGCACAAGTCAGGGATAAATCTGAAATCCTCTGCCGCGAGTTTAGGGAGCACCGGTGTCCAGCCCAGGAGGCACAGCCCTCACACTTGCTTCAGGGACGGGTTATGCTGTGGAGCAACAACTTTTCATCAAATATAGGAATTATTTATGTGACATAGAACGACCTAGTTGATGCCACGTTTACAATAAGTCTAATCAAATAGTGACTGAATATACCAGCAGGCTAAAAGGACAGATTTGAAGTTTTTTGTGAAAATAAAATAAAAACAATCTAGGTGCAGTGTGTTCTAACAGAACTGTCCTGCTAAAAATATATATAAAGCAGCAGTAGTAGTAGTAGTAGTAGTAATAATAATAATAATAATAATAATAATAATAATAATAATAATTCTACACCTCAGATTTAATCCCTGTGATTAATAGGGACCTCTGTTAAAAAAATAAGAGCAAAATTAAAATCAATGAAATTCATATTAGAGGATCAAATGGAAAGCTTAAACTCCACAAATCATTTATTATTTCCCGGGATTTCCAGCTGTAACTTGACAAACTGATGGTTCACAAGAAGGATGCATTTTATTTTATTATTTTATTTTTAGACTCCAAGTTTTTGGAGGCTGCAGTTCGGACTGAGCCTCGTGTGTGATAGATGGAGCCGGGGCAGGAGGGAGCGGCCGGGACCGCCGGCACCGCGCCGGCTCCGGGGGCAGCGGAGTCAGCTCGGGGGGGTTGCAGGTTTTGGGACACTTTGGAAGCTGCTGCTGCTCCCGCACTGTGCTCCCCGCTCCGGTCTGTTTTGGGTAATCGGCTGAAATCCCCGTGTTTGTGTGGTTTATAAAAAAACAAACAAACAAACAAAAAAAACCCCAAAACCCCAACAACAACAACAAAGGAGACCCGTTTTCCATCTCCCAGCCCTTCAAACCTCTTTTTTGTTCCGTGGTGTTTTTTCTTGCTGTTCCCCCAGCACCTCTCTCCCCAGAAGCGATGGGGACCTGTGGGATGAGGGGCCCCGACGGGACTCTCCACGCAGGGATTCCTCCAAGAGTTGCTGCAAACCAGCCCCGTCGCCGGGTTTGCTCAGTCCAAACCAAACAAAAAAAACCACCCTCCGTTCTCGCTGTGGATATTTGCAATTTATTTACGATTAGCCCCAAATTTACCAGAGATGACAGACTGAAGGGGGGGGGAAGCAATTCAATTAATTTGTAATCTTGCATTTCATTAGAAAATGCAAGAATAATGATCGCGTCCAGCAGGCAGGGGGAAAAAATCATAAATGGAGCTTTCCCCCTCCCAAATCAGATTATAAAATAAGCTTTTTTAAATTAAATTAGTTGGTACGCAGTTGATCAGAGTAACCCCAGATTATGAGCGAGGCAAACACAACAAATAGAAATTACAAAGGACACAAAAGTTGTCTGCTCTCCCCTCTTTCCGTGCAACCTCCGGGGCTGTTGGGGGGGTCCCGAAGGGGAGCAGAGCCGGGAATGGGGGGGACGAGCCGGGGATGGGGGTGCGGGGGCGCAGCCGGCTCGCAACAGGACAAGTAATTCATTTGCAACCAGGGTTCTGCCGGCAGCGAAAAGATCCGCCTTGAACTCGCAGGAGCTGAGTTGTTTTAACCCGGGTTTAACCCAAAATCTGCAGGAAGGGGGCATTTGAGGGGGGGCAGCGCTGGACCTCGGGCTCAAAGCGCGGAGCCCGATCGCCCCGGCCCGAGCCGCAGTCCCTCCTTTTAAAATATTCATTGGCATTTCTTTTCTCTCTCTCTTTTTTTTTCCTTTTTCTTTTTATTTTTTTTTAATTTATTTCCCACGGAGGAACCTCCCCGCACCGTCCCGGGTGGGATTCGCTCCCCCCGGCGCTGGGAAGGACTGAGCGCTGCCGCTCGCGAGTGGGGGCGTGGGAAAGTCCCCGAAACCCCCCAATTCTCCCCAATCCTTCCCAGCCTAACTTCAGCTTCGTTTTCTGCCTTTTCTCCTCTCAATTTCCCATCCCGGCAAATAGGCAAAAGCACTCTTTAAATTGATGCAACTCGTATTTTAATTTTTTTCCTCTAAAAATCGTTGAAGTAGAATTGTCTCCCCTAAAACCCGAGAGGGGAAGTTTGGGGGAATATCGTGTGTTTCTGGGTCTGCTCCCAGCTCTGTGCCGGAGGAAGTGTGAAATCTCTCCTGCCACACGCTCAGACAAAGCCGTCTTGTTACCCGGGATTTGTCGGGTCAAGCAGGATCCCGTTTTAAGCCAGTTACTAAATGTAATTCTCCCACTTTGCCTCTTAATTTAGCAAACGAAAAAGACCCCAACTTTTCGCTGGGGACATAAATGGCAGTGATCATTTACCCCCAGAAGTCAAAAAAAAAAAAAAAAAAGGGATTTTAGCCACTTTATTATCCCTGCCACTAACGTTTGTTCATTTATAGAATGAACAATATTCGGGAAATGTTTGAATGCACTAAAATTTCCGCATTTAATTAGAAATTATTCAGAAAAAATACCGTATTTGAAATGACAATTTTAAATATCCACATTAAAAAAAATTCTTAACAAGGCTTTTACAGGGTCCTGAGCTGGTGGGAACCAATTTAGCTCCTTTGTGTAGCATCATCCCGGGGTATTTCCTATTATTCTTAGGAATTTGGATTGATTCTTTATTGTGAACTAAACATTTTCTGAGTGCTCCCGTTTTTTCTCTTGGAAAAAAAAAAAAGTGAAAAAAAGAAAATTGACCCCCTAAATGAAAAAGTATCAGAATAGGAGTTTGTGTTTTGGAATTTATTCCCTGCATACACAGAAACAGGAGATCTCAGGTGTGTGGGTGAACAAAAGTTTTTAAACACATGTCAGTCCTGCTCAAAACCAGTTTTAATTGCAAAACAATCCTTGAGATTCTCTGTTGCAAAACATCAATCAGTTCTGAAGCTGGTTGAAATTTTCACACCATAATGAAAGCAAAAAAACCCCAAAGTGTGGGGAGGTTTTACTTTTTAAAGATAAATAGTGTCTTTCGCTGTCCCTGCTCAGCAGCATCCAGCAGCTCATGCAGCAAAGCCACTCCAGCAGTGGAGCCGTAAGTCTCAAAAACTTTTGTCTCTCATTAAGACAAGGGAGAAAAAATTGAAAAAAAAAGAAACTTTAAAAAGTTTTGATAAATTTTCTTAGAAAAATGCAAGTATTCCCAGGGGTTCAGCTCTTCAGGGATTCTTGCTCAGGGTGCAAGCTGCCCAGAACAAGAAAAATCAATGTTTTTTATCACGCACCCAGTGCCCTGGAGGCCTTTGGAAGGGACAGATGACTTTGGAGGGGACGGGTGCCCACCGCGGGGCACGGCAGTGGGCTGGAGGCAGCAGCCCCCTCCGGAGAGGAGCCTGGCTGCCTTCGGATCCAGAGTCATTTTAAGCCCTTTTCAGGCCACTGTCCTGATGCTTCACAGTTTGTTGGATTTTACCCTGTCGAAGGGCTATGAAAGCTCCAGCGTGCTTTGGGCAAAGGATGGTGCCCTCCAGCTGTCGCTGGGTGTGTGTTTCACCTGGCACAGCGGGCTCCCTCTGCCACCGGCACCACCGAGGATGAGGATGATGTTACAAATCTCTCCAGCTAAGTGTAAGCGTCCCCACTCCACACATCAGCAACGCTGAAAGATCCTTAACGTATTTATTTATTTTCTTTAATGTGGAAGGCGGAGGTGTCCTTAAAAGCCACCCTGCTCCCCCCCTCGGCTGCCTGGATCCCCCACCCTTGCGCGTGGTACCGGCGCCCAGCATTGTGCAGGGCTCTCCAGCCCCGCTCGGCCTTTTGTCAGCCCCCTTTTCTGTGTCAATCAGATGCCTTTTGTCAGGTCCCAGACATGTTGTGTCCACACGCACACAAATATCCCCGCGCAGAGCGTGGGCAACGCGGCGCACATTCCGATCGTGCGCCGCACCCTCCCGCGCCCGGGCACGCGCGCAGGGGGCACTCACACCACAAACAACAAAGGGGGGCTGGAATGGGGGGTCGGGGTGCCTGGAGTGGGAATGGTGCAGGTGCCCCTTCCCCGGCTTGTCCGTGGCTCTTTGGGCGCTGTCTGTTCTGCAGAATGGAGCCGGGGGCTGCTGGCGCTTCTCTCCCTCGCTATGAGCTTCCCTCCCTGTTGCTTTTGTCCATCCTTTGAGCTGGTTTTTTTCAGTTTTACACCCGTGCTTCTCAGGCATGGGTGATGTTTGATCGGGTCCTCAAGTCATTCCTAGAAAATGTCTGTTTTACTGTTTTATGGGCTGTTTTTTGTGCGATCTGGTTCAATGAGTGACGCCAGGTGCCACATAACCACAGCTTGGGTTCAGCGTGGGGGACACCCTGACCACCCATGTCTCTTCCCCCCAACTCTTGTCCGTCCTCAGCTGCCTGAGCCCTGAGCCTGGGCTTTGTTTGCTGCAGCTCAGAGGGCGACTTTGGGCTAAACCCCACTGCTCTGGGCACTGACAGGGCTGGGGACCCACACAGAGGGGTGGCAGCAGCCTGACTGCTGGGATGGGGCTGCTTTCCACCAGTCCCTGATGGCCTCTGCCTGTCCCCACGGCCCTGCCCTAACCCCAGGCCGGAGCAGGCCTGGCCAGGCCGCTCCATATCCTCAACCACCGCGGCCTCGACGGCGCCCGCAGCTGCACGGGCCTGGCAGGGGACACGAGGGATGGAGAGAGGCAGGAGCACCCCCGCCTGCGGCCCCCGAGTGTGGAAAATCCACCGCAGTGGCCGCCGTCCCTGGGCATCAACAAAATGGCGTCAGGGGCTCCCAAATGGCGGCGCCGGGGTTGGCGGGGAAGGTGCCGGCGCGGTGCCAGGGCCGCTCCGAGGGCACAATGACTGGCACATAACGGCCCTGGCCACGGCCGCCCCTCGCCGTGGCCGTGCCAGCTGTAGCCCCCCTCCCTCCGCCTTGGCACAGGCAGGCGGCCCCGCCATGGCCGCCTCTGAGGAGGATTAAGGCCGCAGTTGTGTCTCCCTCTTTCTTTCCCCCTCAGTGGCTGAGAACAGGAAACGTGAACCTATCTGAGACTAATTGACTTGCAAATTAATCGTTTGTCCCTGTGCCTGATAATTAGTGCTAACGATTTTTACACCCCCCCCTCTTTGCTCTCTCCTCCTCCTCTTTATTTTAAAGGGGGCTGTTTTCCCTTTCTTTTCCTTCCCCCGCTCCTCTTTTTATCCACCCTCGCCCCAGTTCCTCCCTGAGGATCCCCAGCTGCCCCCACCACGGGGAGGGGATGGCACCGGCTTCGGGGTGCAGGGGCCTGGCAGGGCGGCCGCTGCCGCCCCAGCACCCACAGCTGCTGCTTTGCTTCCCACGCCTCGGTGCCAACCTCCACGCCAAGGACAATGAGCGGGGCTGGGAGCAGGGGGTCAGGACTTTGGGGGGCTGCAGAGGGGCTGGGAAGCGGGGCAGTGGTGCTCGGGGACGTGGCACCGCTTTGGAGGCGGCTGCAGCTGAACCCACGGTTCCAAATTTCCCAAATAGACAGGGAACGGGTGTAAAAAAAACCTAAAAATCACTTCAAAAAGGAGCAAAGGTTGGGCGTTGTTTTCTCCAGCCTTCCCTCTTCCTCTGGTTTTCTTCCACGGATATATCTTGTTTTCATGAGTGAAAAAAGGTGTTTCTCCTGGAGGAAGGCAGCTCAACCAGGATATTTGAGGCTGGGGATTGGAATCACTGGTGTTGTGGCTTTGTCCAAAAGTGTCACCTGAAGCAGGGATGCTGCAGGGGATGGACAGTGCTGCAGCTGGAGCATGAAGTTAATGTGGGAGAAGGGGGAAAAGTGGGTTTGTGGTCATTTTTGTGGTCTGAGGCCTCTCGGTGCAGCCCAGTGGGGCTCGTTTGTGCCAGAGCCGGGGAGCAGCTTAGGCCCAACGGGAGATGATGTGTTCAGCTCACTGGTGATACCTCAAGAGGAAAGTGCAGTTTTGTTGAAATTGATGTATATTACGGCAATATTTCCCTGTCAGCAGCAGAATAACCCCACTGTGTTATTCCAATGTGTTTATTGAGGACTGGTAACATAACATACCATAAAGTACCTTAGCTGTTTCATTTCAGTAAAATTCTGCTGTCTGTTGCATCTCCAGTGACGCTGTACTGCACAAATAATTGAAAATTCTGCATGTAATTGTCATGTTTCAGTGCAATTCAAACCCAAACACTTTGTTGCTCCTCCATGGGAACTCTTGAGAAATTCCGCTTGGCAATTCTAATTTTTTTTGTCTTCCCTGTTTGTTAGGAGGAAAAGATGCCATTTGAGGGGGATGTGTTGGGGTGGAGGGGAACCTTTTGTGATGTTGAGCTCCTCTTTTTTCCCCTGGCTGGATGGGATTTGCATCCTCCAGGCAGCGTGGGAGTGCCTCAATCCTCAGTGCTGGGCAGGGTGAGAGGTAAAAGAGCCCCTCGGTGCCATGCCCAGGACCCTGACCCGCCCCAGACTGTGGCAGAGCACAGTTTTTCCACCCTCCCCATTCCTAGCCCTGAGTCAGGCTGCAGGTGAGACACCTGTGTCCATCCAACCCACAGTTCCCCTCCAGCCTTCTCCAGAGTGGAGGGGAAGCTCCCGCTGACCATCTCATCCCCTCCAGCCACGAGGCGCTTCCTCCTCCGACGCTCAACCGTTGATAATTAAAGGGATCCTTTTCTTTGCAGCTCTTCCCCCCAAATGCTCCTGGTGCCTGACACTATTTGTCAGCCATACCCCTGCTGTAGTCCTGGTTTTGCCCCCCTCCCTGCCCTGCTTTGTGTCCAGGGCTCTCTTCGTCTCCGGCTGTGCAGCTCTCGCTGCTCAGGGGCTGCTCAGGCCCCTTCCCTCGGAGCCGGAAGTCCATAAACCCTGAGCCGCTCCCAGCCTTCGTGCTCATGAACTCGCTCTGTTTGGTTTGTCCAGAGTTAATTGCACACAAACTCGGGCCTGTTGGCACACAGGGGCTCTTTGTTCCTGCAAGAATCACTTGCCCTCCGAGGTCACTGCGGCCGAGACCTGCTGTCCCCGAGGGTCACCCCGCCGACGTGCACTGTCCGTCTGATCCCTGCGCCGTGGCCAGGCTGGGATGGGGCGGGTGGCTGCAGGGAGAAAGCTGGAACAGGGAGCCGAGGCATTGGCGGAGCCTTTTGGGTCAAGCTCATTGAAGTAATGGGATGATTAGCAAGGATTGCTGAGCTTTATGGCTGGGGAGGAGGAGAGAGGGTGAAAGAGACGTTAGGGGTGGATTAACCCCTGTCAGACCTGTACAAGAGGTTTCCCAGATTAAACACAAGTTCAGTGGGCTGTAAACGCTCCCCTTTCGCCGGCTGCTTCCCCAGAGCAGCTCTGCAGTTTAAGCTCTGCCGTTCGTGTTAGGGACCCGACTTCCACAGCATCCCAATTCCTGCTCGTGCTCTTGAGGCCCACATCCTTTAACTGCCCCGAATCAACATCCCAGTGTCCTTAGAGACTCGAGCCCCCAAGTGCCAGATTAACCTTCCCATCAGCTTTCCAAAGTGCTCAGGAGCAACCAGCGAACTTTTATTTGGCTTATGGTCCCTTCAAGAGGTTTTGGGTGATGTTCCCATCTGTACAGCACTGGCACTGTGGA
Organism: Dicrurus megarhynchus; assembly: GCA_013399195.1. Classification (NCBI taxonomy): domain Eukaryota; kingdom Metazoa; phylum Chordata; class Aves; order Passeriformes; family Dicruridae; genus Dicrurus; species Dicrurus megarhynchus. Next base: position 53,208 of record VXAD01008733.1, read on the forward strand.
GGGAGAGGCTGCACTGGACATGGCTGTGACGGGTCTGGCATTCCAGGGCAGCAGAGACCCTGAAATCCTGGAGTGGGGAAATGTGGAAGTTGGTGCTGCTCAGAGCCACCAGCCAGGGACACCGGTCACTTTGGTCTCCTGCTGGCTCAGCTTTGCTGCTCAGCAGTGGCTGCTGGCGGGTGCAGGCAAGAGCACCGAGGGAGGACTGAGATGGCATTGAGGGCTCAGTGGCCCCTCGGCAGGACTGTGACTGCTCTGAAAACCCTTTCTGAGCTGCTTCCCCACCCAGGCATAGCCTCTGTGCTGCTGCTGGGGAAGTCAGTGCCTTCCCTCTTCAGCATCCTTCGGGCTCCATCTGGATGAGACCGAGGGACGAGTTATAACTGGTTTCAGAGGGTAATGGGGCTGATCACCGGCAGCAGCAGTGGGAACGATGCCCTTCAATGCCCTCCAGAGTGGCAGAGGGCCCTGGGAGCTCATCAGTTCTGGAGGGGAAGTTCCCACTGGCCATATCCTCGGGCAGGTGGGCCCTGTCCCAGAGGTGGGCAGCCCTGTGCAGACCCCTCAGTGCTGGGCGGGCTGGCGAGACGCTGCCTCGAGGCGGTTTCCCAATCCTGCGCACCTGGTACTCTGTCAATGCAGCCACTTGGCTAAATGTGGGTCATTGTAGGAGGGTGCAGCCACTCGAGCAAACAAGCCTCAATTGCCCACTGATTGGGGTGGCTGAGAGCACCATCACTGAAATTTCTGAGGGGGGAGGCATTAATAATCCCCATTCTGTCTCTGCAGCCCTTGCCCCCTTGTTATTTCCCTCTTTGTGTCTTAATTTGGCCCATTATTATTATTTTATAAAAGGGCCTTTTCTCCACCCCCTCCCTCTTGAAGACACTCCTTAGACCGATGGGAAAATGGCAAGGAATAATTATGAAAAACATCAGTGAAGAGAGGGCCATCTGAGAGGGATTAAAGGATTACAATTAAAACTCATTTTAGGGAGGTGATGTGACATTAGCGTTTGCATTCTTCCCCCCCCACCCCCCTTCCCCAAACACCCTCCAGGATATCTGGGTCTAAGTTGATTAAATGACAAACTCCAGCTCAGAGAGAAACAACAACAAATTAAAAACTGAGTAAAATGAAAAACAACAACCCAAAAATGATTTACAAAATGAAGTGAAAATGAGGTCACTGAGAATTACTGGAAGTCTGGCGGCAGCTGGAAATGGGGTGGACAGAGCACCTGCCACTAATAGCAGGTTTCTGGTGGTGGGAGCATCCCCTGCTCCTGCTCCAGTGGCAGGTGAAGACGTCTGAGCTCTCTCCTCCAGGATACAACCAGAGTGCTGGGCTGTGGCAGGGCTCTGCACTGATTTTGCCAGCTCTGTGCCCCACTGGGGCCGTGCTGGGCTTTGCTTTGGGAGCCGGGTGCAGACGCGGTGCTGGCCCTGCTCTCCCTCCGGCAGCGAGCGGATCCCAGCCTGGGAAGTGCCCCAGTGCCAAGGCAGTGCTGGGGCCCTTGTGTCGGCCTCAGCGTGTCCCTTCCTGGCGTGGCTCCATGGCCCATTTTCTCATCTCTTTTTGCAGCTCTCACTGGTGGCTGGAGCCAGCCAGCCCCCGCCCCACGCGGCTCCGAGCAGCTCCGGCACCATTCCCGGTGCTGGGACTCCGACTCTCCCTGGGCAAAGCGAGGCAGAGGGTGATGCCTGTGCTGCAGACACCTTCCCTCTCTCCTCCTTGTCCACCGGGATGATCAAAGGGTCCTGCCCGTTCCGCCTCCGTTGTGGAGAATCCTGACAGGGCTCCTGAGGGTGGGAGCTGCTTATGGCGGCATTGAAATTCAGTGCTGTCATCAATGAGGGGAGTTGGGAAAGGCAGCGTGCTTGGAGTGGGAGCTGACACTTCCAAATGGAAACACGCACTGAGATGGGATTTTATTTGTTGTGGAAAGCAAATTGTAGTGTGATTGCTGGCCATTTCAGTGAATGAATACGAAGCCTGGGATGGGGGATCTCCCTTTGTAAACCAAAAATGTCTGTAAATCAAACTATTCAGATGATGCGGACACCTAAACCCATGCTGCCAGCCCTGTTGGAAGGGGGGATTGCATGAAGATGCGGAGGCAGGTGAGTGACTCTGACTCTGCACAGTGCTTGGGAATTTTTGGCTGCCAGAATCCGATCTGAAGGTCCCCAGTAACCACAGTGGGACTGAGCCCACATCCTGCCCTGAAAGCACAGCTCTTACTGCTTAAGCTCAGCCCCAAAGCCTGTAAGCGCGTGGCCTGGGAATGCTTTCCCTCCAGCCCGTGCGTTTCGGCTGTGCGGCTCTGGGCTGCAGAGCGAGAGCAGAGAGGAGCTTCTCCTACATCCTCCTGTTCCTCTTGCCAAAGAGGTCGGGCTCAAACCCAGCCTCTTCCTTTCGCCTCCATTCAGCAGCCTGGCATAGCTGGGCATCTCATCACGTGCCCGCGCACGTGGGCGCGAGCGCTCGTCATGTGAGGTGCCATATCGTGTCTCATATTGGGAGGCAGCAAGAGCTGAAAAAGCTTAACGGAAGGGAAACTCCCCCTCCTCCCCCCCAGATCCAGCCTATTTTCTTTCCTCTTCTTTTGTTTCTGATTTCCGGAACTATGCGGCAAAGCAAAGCGTGGGGAGAAGAAAGAGGCTGAAGAGAGCTGGCATCTGGCAGGGAAAAGAACAAAATAGCAGAGCAGGGCTTTCCTAGGCAGGAGCGGGGAAGGCGGGCAGCGACCGCCTGGGAGCTGGGCAAGCCCTGGGAAAATTCAGGGTCTAAACATGGAGCTGGCCCCAGGCCGGTACAAACGGGCACAGAGCTTGCTGGTAAAGGCAGCACAGGGGTCAGCCCAGCAGCGTGAATTGCGCTCTGCTCGTGGGCATCCTCCTTGCTCCCCTCCTTCACAGGATCTGTTCCTTGATATCCCTCCTGCTCCATCCCCCCGAGCCTGTCCCAGCAGTGAATTCCCCAGGGACATGCACTGCACCTCCTGCCCAATGTCAAGATGCTGGTGTGATTTGGCCCCAAATAGAGGGGAGGTAGAGGTGGAGGCCATTCTCCTGCAGACGCTTTCTCCGAGGCTGAAATGATCGGTGCGGCGCAGATCATCCTGCGATGTCCCTTTTACAGTCGGGGCTGAGAGATGCCTGAATATATTTTATTCCTGCTATTTCCTCTGTCCCCGGCAGTACAGAAAGAGGTCTTTGCATACAGACCCAATGTTAATTAGGTAAATTAATTAGGACCAAGATGCAGTGTTTTCCCCCTGAGGAGGAAATACAGTAAACTCCATTTTTGTGAGTTGTTTATTCAGCCAGGGGGGTCGAAGGAGAATAGCCGTGTCAAAGAAGCTGCCATTTTCAAGGTCCTTGTGTCCCTTCTGCGCCGCCCTAGAAAGGGAACAAAACTCTGTTGACAGCAAAATCTCAGCAGGAGCCCCTGGGCTGAGGGGCACAGGGAAGCGAAGTGGAAAGGGTGCCAGGTTTCCGAGCGCCTGGAGGGAACAGGCTTTGGTCTCCGGCGTTTCAATGGACCGGGGAAAGCAAATCAGCCCTTTCAAGGCCAATCATGCTGTTCTGGAAGGCACACACTGGAGACAATCAGCCCTTGGCAGCGGGGCAGCGGGAAAGGGACTGGGTGGCCATGGCAAGGCCGAGGGCAAGAGAGCTACCAAGGGCCAAGAGCCAGTGGCCGTGCTCCTGCTCCATCCATCCCGCTCCTCAGAGCCCTGTGAAAGGTGCTGGGATGCACTGGAGCATCAGGAACAGCCCAAGGAGGCTGTTGGGATGGGGCAGATGGGGCACACGTGTGTGTTTCTATTTTCTGTTGTCTCTTCCCTCTCCACCAGTGGAGTCAGGGTTTGTGTGGTGAAGGAGCATGGAAGCACCGAGCAGCTCCCTGACCTTTCCCCCAGCCCGGCCTTTTATTCACAGTTTTTAATTCATTCCACCCTGAAAGCCTGTGACCCTGGAGAGCCTGCTCCCAGCCCATGAGCCTGCTGCAGTGTCTCTCCTGGACACGGTGCGTTTGTGAGGGGATGGATGGACTTCCCGAGATGTGCCGTGGGATGGGCAGGTCCGTGGCTGCAGTTGGGCTGTTTTCATGCCCGGGTGCTTCTGTGGCTCCTGGAGAGCAGCAGAGCTGGGTTTGCCTTGGCAGCCTCTCCCAGCCCAGTGCTCTGCCCACAGCACCATCTCCTGTCGGCATCGCTCCGCTTGCAGGGGCAGTGCATCCTGGGAATTTCCTTCCCCACTGCCAGAATACCTTCACCCCAAGTCCGATAGTGCCAATGATCTTCCGTCATCATATTTAACCCCCCCTCCCCATCCCTGACCAAAGCCAGGATGAAAGCGGCGGGGTTTTTTTCCTCTTTCTTTCTTTTTTTAATGGCGTTTCATTAGCCTCCAAATCAGACAGGCAAAACAATGGTGTTCTGTCAGCGATGGGCTTTCGTGCTGATTTCATCTCCTCTCTCATCCGTATGCAAACCAGCTTCCAGCAGGCTTTGGTCATGCCATGGAAACCGAGGTGCAGGCCCGGAATGGGGGTTCTCGGAGTGAGAAATCTCCTGTTCGCTTTTTCCCATTTGCATAATGCAACTTTTCTTCCCCCAGACACTGAGGCGCTTTGTTTATAGAGAGCCGAGAGAAAGGGGGATGCTGGGGACAGAGGAGGGACCGCGGGGAGGGGGGAAGCGCCCGGTGGGAGTGGGGAAGAGGAGGGCAGCGCTTGCAAAAGAAGAACACGCAGAGAACAGTGCGGGGCGACTGGAAGGGAATATATATGAGGATGGGGACTGGGAAATGGGGCTGGGCCAGTTCCCCGTGATCCTGGGACCCGTGCGCTCCTTTGGCCTCTCTGTGCCAGCCGAAGGGTGTCGGGGGGACTTGGCGTGGCTGCCGATCCAGCTGGGAGCCTGGATCTGCGCTGAATTAAAGCCGGTTGTCATGATAATGCCCCCCAGAGGAAGCAGGAGCCTTTTCAAGCCTTGCATGAAATACCTCAAAGGGTTTTGTGCAAGAAGCCTCTAAGATCTTCAACTGGTGGAAACCGAAGGTTGTTTGGGGGAATAGTGACCCACGGGGCACGCGGGAAGGTGGCTGAGTGACAGCCAGCAGAGCGTGAGGACCCGGCTGTCCTGGGAGGTGGGGGCAGAAAGGGTGGGGGGACAAAACCATCCCAGATTTATTCCCGGTGGTGTGTGGGGCTGGGAGAGAAGGAGGTTAACAAAACAAAATTCTTTTCTTTGAAACGTGGCACACTGCAAGGTGGCACAGGGAGGCAGGAAGGTGAAGGGATCGAATTGTCCAGTCCCCACCAGCACCCCCAGGCTGTTGGAGCCATTGGGGCCGATTTGCCCCCCACCTTGTACGCCTTCTGCAAAGTGGGGATCTGCTGCTCTTTGCAAACCAGTTTGGGATCTACGAGGGCAAGGCGCTGCTCTTATGAGTCTCATCACCTCTGATGGCTGCACCTCCTAGGAACAAACCTGGTTCTTTTGGCTCCGTCCTGGGCAACAGACTTTGATTTGTGAATTGGATGGATGCACGATTAATAGTAATAATAACAATAATAGCAACGAGATGTATTAATCAGTGACGGATGACAGACACGAAACCTGCAATTAGAAGTATTTTAGGATATGTAAAAATCCCAGTAAATGATTTGCAAATGAGGTGCAGACAGTAAAGCAGGCGGCAATGGAGATATTTTTGGGTTTTGCCTCAATGTGGGACTGCTCTGTTTTTAAGGTGCCTCAGCGTGAATTGGATGTACAGACACGCTCCGGAGGGAATGTCTTGTGTTGGAACTGCAAAATGTGTGACTGTTGCTCCAAAGTGTGGGATGCTCCTCCAGGACCAGTGAAATCCTACAGGGCAGGGCCAAGAGAACTACGGGCAGAAGCCTCAGTGATTCACAGTCTCCTGCCTGCGCATGGAAATTGCACGGATTTAGGTGGGAATCGTTCCAGCCTCACTCGTGCCATTTGCACTTCAGGGTCTGGTTGCACATGGTACCAGGCGTTACCCCAACCCTGTTAAAGGGCAGCTGGGATTCATATTGGATGATCTACAGAATGTGAAATATTAAATCTTCACCTGTGGGCAGGAAAATTCTGCAGTCTAATCCCTGAATCTGGTATTGTGGGACAGGACGAAAAGTGGAGGGAAAATATTTGTGCTTTGGAGGATTCTGCTGTAACTCTGTGGAGTCCCTTTAGCCAGGAGGAATACCCAGCGGGACATCCCTCTCAGGTGCACTGGTACCTCCATGGGGCACAGCTCTGCGTCACTGATGTGCTGCACGGAGCAGCTGGGATGCTGCAAGTGCTCTGTAGAAGGGATGGGGATTGTGAGGAGTCTGGTTTGGGGCTTTTTCTCTTTGTTTTTAGTCTGGTTTCTGCAGAAAATGAGATTTCTGCCATCACAGGGAATTCTGTCATTTCTCACCTCTCTCCCAGGAACTTCCGAAATAGGACAACTTCAGCTCCATTTGGCTCAGTGTCAGTTTTTGATCCCCAGTCAGTGGGAACTGCTTTGGGACTTCAGTTACGTTTGTTTTTTCAGAAGCTCATTTCTACTGTTGGCTCCAAAAAGCCGTTTTTACTTCAAGACAAGACTGGAGAAGGGTTGTGACCTTTCCCTTTGGACAGGGAGGGAGAGGGCTCCGTGTGGTGGGCGTTTGCCAGGGTGCGAACTGCAGATGCCTCAGCCTAACGAGCTCTGTGATTAACAAAGCATGAGAGCGTTCCAGTCCGAGGAGACTTCAGTCCAAAGAGCTCCTGAAGGAGGCTCGCACACCTCAGACAGTGCCTGCCTGCTCCTGCCTGTATCGAGACAGAGCTGCTGGTGGACTCGGGCAGTTGCCTGTCCCAAGCCCATTGCCCTTTGGGCAGTGACACGAGATCAGAGGAAGGAGCAGGGTGTGACTGAAACACGGCTTGGGCTTTGCAGGTGTCCCACGCCAGGAGAGGAAGGGGCAGCAGGTCGGTCGCTGCCGGAGCAGGGAGGGGCCTTTCCGGCATCGCTTCCACGCTCACCCTCCCAGCCTCCGGCCTGCTGGTCATGCCAATTTGTCACCAAGCTGGGATTTCAATTAAACCCCAAAAGAAAGGGTCAGAGGTTATGCAAACACGTTGGTAAAGGCCACTCGCCTGGAGGGCTTTCCCGGAGCCACTGGAGCCGGCCCCTTGCTTTACACAGTCCCGATTGACCCGGGCTGAGGCCGGCATTGTTCCCCGTGCTCCATTCAAGAGGCAGTTTGTCAATAAAATTGACCTCTCAGCTCCCGGGGGTGCTGCCACCTCATCTTCCTCCCTTTTCTGACAGTTTGGCTGGAGCAGAGCTAACGGTCCCTCCGTGGCCCTTGCGCCCCTGCACATGCCAAGGCTGAGGGCAGGGATGGAAGCAGGAAGGCCACACGCTGCAGGAAGGCCCTGCAGCAATCACGGCAGCTTCTTCTCCCCACGGTGGTTTTTATACTGGTTTCTGCCTTTTGGGCTTCTGCACCTGAGGGCAGTTTCCAGCTGGACCCCTGGGAAACACCATCACAAACAGCGGGTTCTGTTCATCCTCTCCAGACCTTGTTCTCCTTTCAGGGCCATCATTCTCGCAGCTGCCTCCACAAGAATCCCGTGATGGTTCTCTGCCCCTCACCACCCAGGCTGGGTTGGGATGACCTTGAGGTCCCTCCTGCAGAACTAAGCCCCGTTGTCCCTCCCCGTTACACAACTGACACCGAGGTCCCACACAAGGCAGCACCTCTCCCTACCAAGCCACGTGCCCACCAGCACGTCCACCCACTGCCGGCGTGATCCCACTTTCCAGGGAGGTGTGAGGCTTCCCGGCGGGTTTGGGTGGTGGGACTGCACCGGCCCCTGCGCTGGTGCACTAATTGTGCTGGGCAGCATTGCAAACAAGCAGTGCTTGAACCCACAAGCCTGAGGAGGCCATTTCAGCTGCGAGATAAATGGATATCGTGGAGCAAGTGGCAATTAGCGTGGGTAAAGAGCCCCTTAGTGACCGTCCCTTACGTAACACCTTTGTTCCAGGCCCTTCACTTCATAATCAGTTTGTAAATAAACTTGACTCCCAGCTTTACTGGGGCCTTTATTCCCTCTTTATTTTATTTTATTATTCTTTGAACCCGGGGAAGAACGAGTCGATTGTTCACCCCTAGGGACATGCAGCAATCTGAGGCCCTGCCCGGCCTGGCGGTGCCCACTTGCCCCAAAACGGGCACTGGCAGCGGCCCACGCCAGAGCCACCCACGCAGCAACCACGGCAGCGATTTTAATTGCTTTGCCCCTGCCGATGGTGCCCGGTGGCTCATTACGCCGCTGGCAATGAATGGGGGCCTGCAAACGTGGTTCTGTAATTGCAGTGGCGGTGGGGACTTTCACTCGGGGGTGGCTTGGCAGAGGGGCTGAGCTCTGCCCCCAAAGTTTCAGGTCAGGGAGGAAGCCCGGGGGGCTCTGGATCAGTCCGAGTGCAGGGACCTGCCTGTAATTCACACCGTGTTCTTCCTGTCACCATCTAACCTGGGGGGGGCTTTTCCTACACCTGTGGTGCCACTGCAAGGCTGGCAGCGAGCAGAGGCTCCAAGGCATGGTGGGATGTGCTTTGGAGGATTTGGGGTGCCCGGTCCCAGGCTTTGGGCACGTTGTGGGAGAGCAGGGCTCAGCAGCTCTCCTGCCTTTAACCTTCACTTGTCACTTTTGCCAGGCCCTTTTCCAAAGGGCAGGGCTGTGTGGGGAGTTACTGAGGTGTCCAGTGCCTCGAGTGGTGGCTTTTCCTTCACTGCTGGCTCTCCCTGGGCTCTGCCCTTGCTGCTGGTCTTTCAAACCAGTGCTGGTGACACTGGCCCACACCGGGAAGCCGTCGGGAATGCTCTTTGTTCAGTGTGGGGATGGTCGGGCCCCTGCTCCTCTCCCGAGCCTTCCCTCTCCCATATGGTGCCCATTATTAGACGTGTGCACCAGCCTTGTCTGACAAGGAGCTTTACAGGTGTCGCTGGGATAACGATTCACACTCTAACGAAGGTGGGAAAGATGATTAGCTGGCTTTCTATCAAACAGCACACGGCATCAGCTGCTCCGGGTGGGGGGAGGTGGTGGGGGCTGTGGATGTGTAAGGACATGTACGCCGGGAGCTCGGGGAGCCCAGGCTTTGTCCTGCTTCTAATTCCAATGGACTCTTGGGCACCTCTTTGTGTGCCTTAGTTTCCCCAGCTGTAACAGAGGGATGTTGTTATTGCTTTGACTTGTAAAACACCCTTCGAGCAGCTGATTGAGCTCCTGCATTAGCAAGAGGTGAATTAGGCAGGTCTCTTGGCAGCTGGGCTGCCACGGAGAGGGCAGGGGAGCTGTCAGGGTACAGGGCTGGAGGGGGGGGAACATGAATTAAACGAACCCGCCGGACACAGGCATGCGGTGCAGTGTGCCTGGAGTGTGTCCTGAAGGCTGCAAGAGCCCCGCGGCGTGGGGAAGGGTCCCTGGTGCCAGTGTGGCGTGGGCAGGTGGGCAGGGCTTGCTCTAGTTTGATGGGTCCGTGCCTTGCCCTGCCTACATCGTGTCTGTGGGGCCTTGGGCTTTTCCCGCTGATGTATTTTAAATAAAGACTCATTTAACAGGCAGATCCCGGCATGCCTGAGCCTGACACGGGCACAGTGCACACCCAACCCCTGCGAGATGGTGGAATTCCTTCAGCTCTTTCCACATCTTGGATACTGTTGGAGAGAGAGGCAAAATAGGAAAATGAGAGTAAAATGAGCTGTTCTCAGCGGTCCTTTGCTCCAGTGCAGGGAAAGCTGTTCTGTCTCACATTACATCTCCCCAGGTCAAGCTGTGATCTGGAGGTGAGCGCTGCCTTGAAAAGTGACGGAGCACTGGGGAAACTGAGGCACGAGAGGCGTCTGGCACCCAAACCACCCCCGAGGCAGAAGACGTGTGAAGGTGGGGTGTTCTCCCAGGCTCCTCGTGCTCGGTCGGGGTGCGATCGTCACCCCGACACCGCCGCGACCCTCCCGTCCCGAGACGGCCCCGGGCGCTGCGGGCAGAGCCGGCGCTGCCTCTCCTCGAGCCCGGGGCCGGCGGGATTATCTGCTTAGCTGCACCATCTGTTCCTCAAACTGCCATCATTATGTTCAACTTGGGAAGAAAACGGCCCCTACAGAGAAGCAATTTGTTCGCTGACTAAACCTTTCAGGCTCTCGCCGTCCCCGGCTCCCGCACGGAGAGCTCCGCGCTCGCGGCCGCCGCGCTTCAACAACTGCGGGGAGAGCGGCGGCCGCGGGCCGGGCACGCCGGGGAACGGGCGTGGGGAGGGCGCAGGGCTCCCCTAATCCGATTACAAAACATAACAGCCTTTCAGAGGGGCCGGGGGCCGGGCGAGGGGAGGAGGAGGGAGGTCCATTTCACACCCGACCCCGACGTCTGGGGGTCTCGCAATGATCTCACTGGAGGGGCTTTTCTTCCCGTCGCAGTGGGTTGCTTTTGAAATGTGCTGCGAGGAGATCAAAAAGGAGAAGGGGGATGCCTGGGAAAGGGGAGGAGAGGGCTGGGAAGGAGGTGAGGTGGGAGCGGGTGGCGCGGGGCTGGGGTGAGCCCTGCACTCCCTTGCTGGGCCACCAGCCCTCGTGCCCCTTCTCCCTCTTGCAACCCTCTTCTCCCTCCAGCGTGTCACAGGGACGTGGGTACAGGGACGTGGGTACAGGGACGTGTCCTCCCCTGCCGCCTGAGCGAGGAGTGGGGCTGTGGTCCCTGCAGAAACCTCCCCCAGCGCCTGCAGTGGCAGCAGAAGCGGGGACGGGTGACCCGCTTCCCTGTGTCTTGTCATGGAATTTCAGTGACACCGAAGCATTTAATGTGCTGATGTCACCAGTTTTCTGTAACGGACAACGAAAGTGGGAAAAGTTATAGTTTGACTTATATCAAAGCAAGAAGTTCTGACTTTCTGCTGTGTTTTAAAGTGGCGTTTTGTGATCACCTGCAAACAAATGCTTTTCATTAACTTTTTTTTTGCATTTTTTGTTCAGTCAGTTGAAGGAAATCTGTGTGCTTCAACAGCGGCAGATATGGGAACAGGATGGTCCCACCTGTGGCTGCTTTGGTTGGGTAGCAAAGCACTTGCCCCAAACTTCGCTGTGCTGGCCCTGCACCCCCTGTCCCCTCTGCGTGGGGTGGGGCTGTGGACCCCTCCTCAGGGATGGTGCTGGCAGCTGGGGACACCAGTGCCTGCGGGAATCCCACATGGTGAGTGCTGGAGTCTGGCACAGCAAGTGTGAAAGTGTCTGGCAGCCACCCCAGGCTCGTGGGAGGTGGGACCCCGAGGTGTCCCCCCACGGGGCACCCCCGGCACATCCACCATCGGCCCTCTAGCAGTCCTCTGGGGCTGTGCCCCTGCTCTGGTTGCTGCAGGACCCTCTGTGGCTTCCCTCGAGCTACCGCATTCCCAGGGTGTTCCAGTCTGCTCCCAGGCAGGTCTGGGGACTGCTGACCACACCTGGGACAGGCAGAGGGGGTTACAGCCTCTTTGCGGGGGGATGTGGGGCCGGGGTTCTGGGTGCTGGAGGTCCCGGGGCTGCAGTGGCCAGAGGAGCATCTCTCTCACAACGGGGCAGAGTGCTGGGGGCATTTATTTGTTGAGAGGAGGGGTCTTCCTTGGCACCAGCCCCTGGTATAAGGTAGTGAATGGTCAGGGCAAGGCCGGGATCACCCCTGTGCTGGGGACCCCAGTGTCACCCTGCTCCTGCCCCTGGGTGCTGGCTGCTCGGGCTGTCCCACCCTCTGGAAACTGCTCCATCCTCGGGCAGGTGGGACAACCCATGAAACCCAACAAATGGGCATCAGTGTTTAGGGTGCAGGGAAAACTGGGGGGCTTTGCTTTCCGTCCTGGAATGACACCTGAAGGAAACAGCCAGCAGAGCTGGGCAGGTGCCATGAGAATTCAGGGGCAAATCCTGAAGCTACAAAAAAATCCATATATTTTAATTGTTGTGTGCAAAAGTGTCTGTACAAAGTCTTTGCTGCTTTCCGTTCAGCCTCCTGTGCCCATTCCCCAACGCAGTCATCCCTCCTCCCCCCATTGCCTTCCTTCAGAGAGCAGCTGATGGGGAAACTGAGGCAAGGAGCAGAGAGGGGAAGTGGCTGAGCCAAGCCTGGACACCGTGAGGTGTCCCTGGGAGCAAGAGCCGTTGTTGCTCCCACAACAAGCACCGGGATACCACAGCACCTCTTCACCCTGCAAAGGCCTGCGGACACCCAGCTGCTCCCAAAACGTTTGGGACCAGAGCTGGCTCCCACATGGAAGGAGCGTGGCTGTCTCCAGAGCAGGCTGCTGGGAAGTTCAGGCTGCCAGAAGCCAGCGGGCACTGGCAATGCCAGACGATTGGTGGTGCAGGACCTCACCGGGGATTCGGGGTCATTACACCAAGGTGCTGATGCCCAGCTCCTTTCCGCCTGCCCTGGGGTCACATCCTTCCTCGGCCACCTGCACCAGAGACATGGAGAGGGGCAGAAATGGACCCTACTCAGGGTGGGTCGGGGCTGGGTGGTGGCAGGAGAAAATGCCCTCAAGTTGGACCAGGAAGGTTTAGATGGAATATTGGGGAAAATTCTTTCATTGAAAGAGCTGTCCAGCTCTGGCACAGGCTGGGGTAAAGTCACCATCCCTAGAGGGATTTAACAGACTTGTGGATGTGGCCCTTGGGGACATGGTTTAGTGGTGGCCTTGGCAGTGGTGGAACGGTTGGAATTGGTGCTTTTAGAGGGCTTTTCCAACCTGAAATGAGTCAGGGATTCTATGAGTCCATGACCAGGGGCATTTACCTCAGTTCTCCTGCCCTAAACGCTGCTGCAAGAGGAGGGAGAGCACCAGCGGCTGGGGGAAACATCCAACCCCTGCTGCTGCCTGAGCCCCATAAACCCCTTTTTACCAGCAATTCCCCAGCTTTACCTCCCAGAGGACGGTGTTTTCCAGGTACTGCGCGTCCGGGGGAGACCTCAGCACCTTGGTTTTCAGGACGGCTCCTGAGGACGCCGAAAGCCGGGCGAGGGCGTCTGAGAGCGGGGCGGCCGCTGCCCGGGCTTCCCCTGACATCTAGCGGCAGCGCCGGGGAGCCGGGACCGGGGGCAGCCCAGACCCCGGAGGGGAGCGCTGACCCCGGGAGGAGCACGGACCCCGGGGAAGTCTCAACCCCGAGGGGAGCCCCGAACCCGAGAGAAGCCCCGGACACGGCGGGGAGCACGGACCCGGGGGCAGCTCCGGCCCCGAGGGGAGCAGGACCCAAGGGGGAGCCCCGAACCCGAGGGGAGTAAGGCCCCGTGGACAGCCCGGGCCCCCCGGGGGAGACCTGGCCCCAAGGGGAGCCCTGGCCCCGGGGGTAGCCCCGACCCCCCCTGGGTTTGCACAGCGCTGAGCACCGCTGGGCTCTGCCCGGCCTGCCTGATGGGGATGCTTTGCTTTGGGGCTGCTCCTGCCCTTTCCCCCCAAATCCATCAATCCCCCTGCCCCTTGCACCCTCCATCCCGTTGCACTGGAGGCAAAACTCACCTGTGAGGCAGCCCCCGAGCGCTGCAAGCAGCAGGGTGAGGGGCAGGGCACTGAGCTGGATCAACGCTTGGTCAGTGACCGTCCGGCTGCCCTGGGCCATCAGCGGGAACACAAGCTCCAGCCTGCAAGCCAGAGAGGGGACAGGCTTTTGGGAGCTTGTTCTCACAGGCTCGTGGCTGATGTCTGCTGAAGGGGTGCTGTAACAGAGGGTGAGTGGAGCAGCCCTGATCTCAGGGGTCGTGGTGGCCCCAGCTTGGTGCATCAAGTCACTGGCACCCCTGATTCTGGCTCCTCTCACCTGTCACCGAAAGTGTCTGCGGTGGCCAGCAGTGTCAGCAGCGTCCCCAGCAAGGCCCCCAGTATCCCTGGCAGCCCATGGATGTTGTGAACCCCACACGTGTCCTGGATTTTCAGCCTGGAGCGCAGGACGGGCTGGGGAGAGCATAGGGAAGAGCTGGTGTTGGGATGGGGGTCGGTTGCCCAGGGAGGCTGTGCTGCAGCCCCGTGTTTGCAGGTTTGGGAGCTGCAGGTGGGCTGTGCAGCTGCCCCCAAAGGCACATCCCCTGCCCTGGGATCAGTGTCCTCGGCTGTCCCAAGGTGACTCACCGTGAAGAATCTGAAGCCAAGTGGGGAGATCAGGCCAGCCAGAAACCCTGCGATGAGGGCCCCAAAGGGGGTGACCAGCATCTCCCCAGCCATACCCATCACGGCCATGCCAGCCAGGGTGGCATCCTGGATCTGAACCTGAGGGAGCAGGACATGGTCAGGGGAACCCTGACCCCAGCATGGGACTGGGAGGGGCTGTCTTCCTCAGGAATCAAACTGGTTCTTAACGAGCCTAAGGAAGCCTAACAGGCATCCCCTTTTGCCCTGGCTGTGTTCAGGCTCACCATCCCTGTGGGGCAGGATGTGGGCAGGGCATGAGGCTTGGGTTTGTCCCAGGAGAGGACCTACCATCCATGGGGTGCTCTCCTCGTAGAGGAGAGGAGAGAGGATGAAGGTGGCAATGGTACTCGCCACCAGGGAGAAGTAGGTGTTGAGCGCTGCCCAGTTCTCGGCATTGTCGAGGACGGTGGTGGCAGAGGTGAAGCTGGGCCAGAAGATCCACAGATAGACGGTTCCTGCAGGGAGTAGAACAGGCAGGTCTTGATGCTGGAGTTGATCCCTTGTGGGACAGAAACTTCTCGTGAGTGCCAAGAGATGCAAGCGGCCACAGCTTGCAGCAAGGGAGGTTCAGGTAGGACACAGGGAAAAGCTTTATCTGGGATAGATAAACCATGACAGGTTCCTGGGGAGGTGGAGGACATCTGTCCTTGATGGTTGGCAGGAATCTCCTGGCCAAAGCCACAGCCTCAGTGTCCTCATGTTGGTGACGACCCTTCCCTCACCAGCTCTATGACTCAGGTGTTGTAGGATTCGAGCTCCGTACCAACCACAGCAAAGACATCCGTCTGGTGCCCCATGTCCTGCCGCTCTTCCCTCCTCCTCTTGTCCTTGTGGGGCTGGTACAAGACCCGTGAAACCATCAAGCCAAAATAAGCACCAAAGGTGTGGACGGTCAAGGAGCGTCCGCTGTCTCTTACCTGGTGAGTACGGAAAAGCGCCGCACAGGAAGTGGGGACAAGGGATTTGTGTCTCCAGAGGAGGCAGAACCTGACATGAGCAGCCGAAACCCACGGCCACTCCCTTTCTGGTGGCTCCCCCGTCGGTGACTCACCCCCATGAGACTGAGCAGGATGTATTCATTGAGAGTGCACACGATGACTTCCAGCAGGGCCAGCAGCAGCATCTGGACAGGGTTTACCCTGCCTAGAACAGCTCCCGTGGAGATCAGAACAGCTGCAGTGCAGAAGTCAGCACTGACCATGCTGGGAAGGAGAGGAAAGGTGTGGGACTGGACCTGGCACTGCCAGAGATGAGCACGGGAGCTGGGGGAGAGCTGAGGGGGGACAGGAGCTGAGCCCACAGCCCAGACCCTGCATCCCACTGCTCCTGCAAGCTGGACAGGCAGGCAGAGCCCTGTGATGCTGGTGACAAAGGGACGGCTGTGCTTGAGGCAGGTGGGGGCCAGGGTGCCCCCTAAATGCCTGGCTGCAGCCTTGGCAGTACTCACACAGCCCTTACTAGGGCAGTACTCAAACAACCCAGAGGCCTGGTCCTGCTTGTCTGCAAAATCCTCCTCCAAAGCAGAGCCGTGAGTTTTACAGAGGAGGGAGCCAGTGTGCCAGGGCTGGGCTGGGATGAGCCGTCTGGGCAGCAGCAGCTCCCTCCTGCCTTACCTCTGAGCTCCCACGTAAATTTTGCCATTGAGGAAGAAGTAAAAAAACCCCTGGACCAGAACAGCCCACTGGATGGCAAAGGCTACGATGAGGATGCTGATGGCCGCACTGCCTGGCCCATAGCGGCTGAGGAATGCCACCAGGAGCCCGAAGCTGAGCAGCACTTGGATGTGGACATCCCAGAAACCTGGTGGAAGAGAGGCAGAAGGATGGGTCTGGAGGTGTTGAGGGCAGGCAGCCGCCCTCCTGCCTGCTGGTCCCTGAGGGGACTGAGACAGGACTAAGACACCCCCTGCTCTAACAGGAGCAACTCTTCAGCTCTTTGGGGAGCTGAAGTCTCACTCCACTGCCGTGTGTCTGGCACCATGGTGGATGATCTTCCTTGGAGATCTGCAGTGGGGAGTGCCAGGGCCAGGTAAAGCCACCCCTGCCTGACGTGGCCCAGTCACCCTTTGCAGGGCTCCCGGTCACCCCTTCTGCAACTGCCCTGTCCAGGTATCTCAGGACACTCACATGGCTCACCCCACAGCCCAGAAACCTCCTGGGGTGGCCGAGAGCCATCTGCACCCACTAGACCAGCATGAAGCGGGGGTCTGAGATGTCAGCACCCCTGGGACCTCACTGCTGCCCCCGAAAACATCACAGCCCAATTCATGGGACGAGGAGAGAGGAAGGATGAGCAGAGAACTGGGACTAGTCTGGTACCATTTGGTGGCAAGCCAGAGGATGGGGGACTTGATTCTTGCTTGGGCTAAATGCCATTTACACCCCTTGAGCCGACAGCTGTGGCCCGGCATTCTCCATGAGTCACTGCCTGGGTGGGGTTCCGTGGGCAGGTGAAACCAGGAGAACCTGCCAGCCGCCAGCTCCCTGCCCAGCGGCTCCACTCGCTCCCCTCCCTGGGCCAGGACACTCCGAGGCTCCTCTCCCACTGACCACCTTGTCTTTGCCTCAGAAAGCGAGGGTCGGCCCCTTATCCCGGCGGGAGTTCTGCAGGGATGCCCAGCATGCAGTAGGATGCTCCCAGCAGGGCAGACCCCCCCAGCCCCCCGTTGGACCCTGTGGTAGCACCCAGGGAGCCAAATCCTCTGTGGAAGGGGCTCGGTGTAAATCCCCCAGCACCGCAAAACCCAGCTGGTCAGTGGGAAGCTTTGCAGACCCTAAAGTGCCAGGAGCAGCTGCTGTGCTCCCTACCAGGCATGGGAGGATGATCCCTAGTTTTTCCTGTCACTCAGTGATCCCCTCTGAGCTCCAGCTGCTCTAACACGTGTCCTAACCCAAATATCCCTCTTTTGGGGCTGGCTCTGTCCAAGCATTTCAGAAATCCTTGCAGCATGTCTGCTTTGCCCCCTCTGGGACGCACCAGTACCCCGATCCTGCAGCTCGACGTTCCCTCTCTAACTCTGGGGTCTGTGACAGGTCTGCAGCCTGAGCTGAGCACGGTGACACCCCGTGCCACCCCCTCAGCAGAACTGCTCTGCACCCACGGCTGTGGGGGTACTCACGGGGCTGCTGGAAACCCGAGTCCTGGTTTCTCTGGCTGCAGTCCAGCTGCGGGGGGCAGTGCCTGGGGCTGCTCTCGGGGCTGTACCGGGCAAACACGGCGAAGAGGAGGATGTTGAGGATTTGGAGGAGGAAGCACAGCCCGGAGAGCCGGAGCCTCGAGGCAGCTGTGTGCTCAGGCATGTCGGGGGGCAGCCGGGGCAGGTGAACCCCTGCAAACGGGGTGCATGAGGAGAGCCACGCTGGGACTGCAAACTCCGCCTGCCAGGGTGGCTGCCAGGTCCTGCCCTGTCTCCCACACCTCCAAGAGACTGCCGGGAGCGGGACAGCCCTGCCAACACGGAAACTCGGGACTGGATGCCCTAGCACGCCTCCACACCTGACGTTGCCACATCGGGTGGCTCAGGCCACTGTGCTGGGAAGTGTGTGGGCTGTGTGGGGTCAATGTCCCTCTCCGCTGGGTGCAGATGGGGCGGGGGGAGGATTTGGGGTGTGGCAGGAGCTGTGGGGGGGATGCATGAGGTTTCAGCCTCTGCTTTGTAGAAACACGGTGTTTTTGGGGACTGGGTCAGGCAGAGGAGGTGGAGGGTGATGCACAAGTGTGGGGGGACTGACCCGCTGTGGAGGTGCTGGCTCAGCAAAGTCCCACAAAGCTAGGCTCAAATTCCCTGGTCAGAAGGAAAAATGAGTGTTATGGGGCCTTTGGGGATGAGGTTTCCTGTGGGCCCGTGAGAGGAGAAGGAGAATCTGAGCCTTGTAAGACAAGAGCAAGGAGCAGAGTCAGAGGCTCCTGATAGAGCCCACGCCAGGAGCTGGGGGAGCTGAGCACGAGGGGTTCCTTCGCTTTTCTTTGGCTGCCTCTGCTTCTGCAGAGGTGTTTGTATTGCACCAAGAGTGGGTGCAGATCTCAAAAAGGGAGGAGAAGAGACAAGGAGCGGAGCAGTAACACGGTGTGTGTTTGGGAAGTGACTTGGGCGACTCCTTTCCACAGCACTGAGCCAAACTGAACTCAGATAAGCAGTGGTGGGCTGGGGTCATGCCCTGATGCCAAAGGGATGGGGAGAGGGGATGAGTCACTTACGGGAGCCCCTGCAAGTGTTCTGCTTCGGGCTGTGGTTTTGTGAGGGCCGAGGACTGTGGCTGCTGCCTTCACTTGGGAAGAAAGTGAGAAACACTCATCTCATTTGTGGTACCGCAGAGCCGGGAATCAGCATCCTCCAGCCAAGAAGCCCAAAGCTGCTGCTGGGAGAGAGCAGGATCTGCTCCTGCAGCCGTGGGCACAGGAAGTGTGAGGGAGGGAGATGACAGACTCTCTGCAGAGCCATGGACGCACCAGATAACTGCGGGGAGCTGCCAGGGAGGAGCTTGCAGTGCTGCTGCTGCAGTTTAACCTCCCTCTGCCCGGGGAGAGCAAAGCTATGGGCACCGTTTGCTCATTAAAATGAGCCAAAGCTCTGACCATTCTGAGCTGGAAGAAGGCTTCCAGTGCAGCCTGCTGGCATCAGAATTGACTCCCCTCCTTGAAAAGAGGCTGGGAGCAGCAGGGAGCAGGTGGGGGATGAGGGCCTGGGGGCTGAACGTGCGCCCTGGTGCCTCTCTCCCCAGGGGGAGGCTGTTGGCTGTGCTGTGCATGCCATGGTGGGGCCAGGATGGTGCTGGGGACAGTCGCTGCTTGTCTTGTGCTTCCTTCGAGAAGAGCTTCCTCCACCCTCGGGGATGGACCCTGGGGGAGGGAGAAGTTGCGGGAGCCCAGGACACAGCCCCATTGTGTGCCTGTGTTTTGCTCCTGGCAGCGTCCCAGCCCGAGGTGAGGATGGGGGAGCCTCTCTGATGCCTTTTTGGAGGGCAGGATAAGTCCAGTGGGACTCCAGTGGTGGGACACCCCACCTTGCACAACCCTCCAGAGCCTCAAGGGATGGGAACGTCATCCCTTCATCAGGGACAGGGAGAGGAGAATAAAATTAACTCTTGCCCTGCTGTCTGTGGGATCAGAGAGCACCGTCCCAGCCCTGGGGGCCAATGCCGAGGGGAGGATTTGCCAGCCCAAGATCTTGGCTGCTGGAGCCCGATGCAGGACTGTCGTTTTCCCTGAATTCCCAACGCTGCGGCCTGCAGATAAAGGGATGTTTGTTAGCCGGGCACACTGTGTTTTGCCGAGCAGAACAATAAAGAGAAAGACACTCACAATGGGAAATTGTGCTTCCTCCTCCCTGTGCGCTCCTCGGGGAGGTGTTGGAGGGAAAAAAAAAAAGAGAGAAGAAAGCGGGAAGAGACGGTGACAGGGCAGGGAGCGAGGGCACGGCCGGCACGATGGGAGCGGGCATCAAGGGCCCGCGGGGCCACGGGGCTGCCAGGACACCGCCCGCCCCAGGACGGTGACAGGGAAGGGGCTGGCTGGGAGCACCTGCTCGCCACCTCCCGTGTCCCCGTGTCCCTGTGCCACCTCTTCCCAGGAGCCTCGTGGCGCAGCTCCAGCCTTCCCAGAGCCCTCGGCCCCACCATGGGGTGTTTATGACGGAGACGGGAAGCAGCAGGAGCTGGGGCAGCACGTGGGCTGGGGGCTTTGGATGGGAACAGCGGCTCCCCGAAGGACGTGTCTGGGGACGGTAAGAGACTGGGGGAGTGCCAGGAAGGAGGGTTGGCACAGTCTGTGGGGTCGGTGTCCTGCAAGTGGATGTCCCCTCTGCACAGTAAATGTCAGAGAGCCCCCACAGAGCAGGGCCACATCCTCCAGCCCCGCCAAAGCCGGGCTGTGTCCCACTGCACATCCCTGACCCCTGCGTTCCCCCAGGCACCGTCCTGCCCCCGGCTCTAAGGATGCACAGGCTGCTCCTGCTCGGCTGCCTCTGGCTCCTGGCAGCACTCCCAGCATCCAGCATCTTCCAGCGGCCGACTGGGACCCCAGGTAGGGAGCAGGGCCTGGCAGGAGGACAGGGAGCCTGGGTACGGATCAGGGCCTGGGGGGGGCAGGATGTGGAGCCCATGGGGGGCAGGATGTGGAGCCCGTGTAGAGAGCAGGGCCTGCAGGGAGGACCGGGCACTGCTGTTTGGGGTCGGTGCTGGAGGGGGGAGGCGATGCTGGGCGGGTCCAGCCAGGCCAGGGGCTGAGCTGTGCCTCCTGAAGGTGCAGGAGAGGCAAAGAGGAGCCAGGATGGGTGATGGAAACCATCGGATGCTGGTGGGGGTTGAGGGGTGCTCGGGGAGGTGTTGGAGGGATGGTGGCAGTCGGTGCTGAGGCTGCCCGGGGGGCTGCAGCCCCGCCGCGCCTGCAGTACCTGCTGGAGCCCCTCCACCCCACGGTGCACACGCAGCGCGGTGCCACGGCCACCCTGCCCTGCGTCCTGCGCGCCCTGCCCCGCAACTACCGCGTGAAGTGGAGCAAGGTGGAGCCGGCCAACTACCGGGAGAACATCATCATCATCACCAACGGGCTGTACCACAAGAACTACGGGCCGCTGAGCCCGCGGGTGCGCCTGCGGCACAGCCACCGCTACGACGCCTCGCTCACCATCACCGATGTGGCGCTGGAGGACGAGGGGCGGTACCGCTGCCAGCTCGTCAATGGGCTGGAGGATGAGAGCATCTCACTCACGGTGCACCTGGAGGGTGAGGTCGGGCTACATCCCCGGGGGAGGTGGCAGGAGGGGGACCCTCGGCCCCACTGGAGGTGTGTGGCTCTCTGCCTCCAGCCGTGTCCCCCATTGCACCGCCCTGTTCCCCAGCGTTAAATTCAGCGCTGAACCCCCAGGGATGTTAAGTCAAAGCCTCCTCGGGGAGAGCATCGCCCTCACCCTGTCCCTGTCCCTCCAGGCGTCGTCTTCCCTTACCAGCCCAGCAATGGACGCTACAAATTCAACTACCACGAAGCCAAGCGAGCCTGCGAGCAGCAGGACTCCCGCCTTGCCACCTACCAGCAGCTGTACAAAGGTGAAGCAGTCAAAAAAAATTCCTCTTCAGCCCAAAACTACACCTGTCTGGGTATGGGGAGGAGGGAAGTGCCGGTGCTGAGCCACCTCTCGCCCCACAGCCTGGACGGAGGGTCTGGACTGGTGCAACGCTGGCTGGATCCTTGACGGGACCGTCCACTACCCTATCATCAACTCGCGGGAGCCGTGTGGTGGCCGCCTCCTCCTGCCCGGTGTCCGGACCTACGGCGCCAGGGACAAGCAGAAGGACCGATTCGATGCTTTCTGCTTTACCTCTGCTCTTCAAGGTAGTGCTGCAGTCTCCTGTCCTTGTCACAGCGTCACCGAGCCCTGCTGCCCACCCGGATTTGCAACAGGGCTGGGGTTGTTGGCAGGAAGGGTGCTCACCTGCGGTGTCCCCCCTCATCCCCAGGCCAGGTCTACTTCATCCGGGGCCACCTGAACTTCAAGGAGGCCGGGCAGGCGTGTCGCAACCACGGGGCTGCCCTTGCCAAAGTGGGACAGCTCTACTCCGCCTGGAAGTTCTCGCAGCTGGATCGCTGTGACGGGGGGTGGCTGGCGGATGGCAGCGTCCGGTACCCCATCACCACCCCCCGTGAGCGCTGCGGGGGCCTGCCCGACCCCGGCGTCCGCAGCTTCGGCTTCCCCAGCAAGGAGATGAGGACCTATGGCACCTATTGCTTCGTGGGGAAGTAAGAACACTGGGAGGAGAGGTGGGCTGAGCAGAGGGGACAGCGGTGGGACACCAGCCCTCATCACCCGGGCAGAGAGCTTGAGGCGGGGTAGGAGGGGGGGGTCTCCCAGTGATTTTGGGTGGTTTGGGCATCCTCTGGTAAAGTGATAGAGCTGGGTTTGGGTGCTTGGTGCATCCCCTGATGGAGCAGGTGCCCATGTCCCAGCCTGCTGTGAGGCTTGTGGGGTGTTTGGGACTTACTGGAGAAGCCAGAGCCACTGCTGGACCAGGAAGGGGGGTCTAATCCAGCCCCCCAGCAGACAGCACAGGCTGCCCATTCCCCACCCCCGGTGAATCCCTCGCCCCATCCTCGCTCCCCACAGCCATGAGGACTCTGGCTGGCCACTCTGGCTGGTCACTCTGGCTGGTGCAAGTGCACAGGGCTCGGGCTGGGCATTAACGAGTGTGACTAATGGCATGTCGCCTTCTCAATTAATAAAGCAACAGCAGAACTGTATTGCAAAGGCACGCGCTTGCCTGGCTCCTTCCCCTGGGACCATCTGGCCTCTCCACGAGGGGAATTTGACAGGGATTTTCCATCCCCGGCGCCCTGTCCAGGGGTTATCTGTGTTCCGGCCACTTCACTTCGGGGTTTTATGGGTGTTGCTGTTCAGTACAGCCCAGGAGAACTATAAAAAGCCGTGGAGCTGGCACAGCGCAGGGGGAATCACAGCACGGGGAGGTGCCCTGGCACTGGTGATGTGCTGGCCCAGCCCCATGTATTTGCTGGGAGCAGTGTCCCAACCCGAGCCCTGGCCAGTGCCCGGTGCTGCTGGGATGTGGGGGCACTCTGGGTTGTGTCTCCCTGTTTCTGTGGCCCCTGGGGACGTCTATGTGCCCAGGCTCTCCAGTGCTGCCATGCTCCACGCTGTGGGGCTGGGCAGCCCTGCCAGTCCCATCCCTGTGCCAGGCCCCCCGCAAATAACCAGCTCACCACTCTGTGCCACCTGTTTACTGGTTTTAATACCCACAGAAGCACAGAGAGGGGGTTTGGGCACCCACTCCAAGCCTGCGGCAGCAGCTTCTGCCTTTCCAGGGAAGTGCAGAAGCCCCCTCACCCCTCAGGATGGGTGCTGAGCTGCAGCAGAGCTTGGATGTCCCCATGTCGACCCCCACCAGGGTGCCGCAGGATGAGGACCCTCGGGGTAGAGGTGGGAGAAAATGGCTGGAGGTGATGCTGGCACGTCACTGCCATCCCCTGCCCGTGGTGTCCCCCTTGATTTCAACTCTGTTGTGACTCTGGGAACAGAACTCCTGTTGTGCTGCATTTTGGGCCGCTGTCGGTTCCTTTTGAGGGGGTCTTTAATTATTAGGATTTCTTTATACAGATATAAAACAAACAAGGGGGCAGACACCCAACAGTGAGGTTTCGTGCCACGTCGGGGTCCGTGCCGGGGTCCCAGTGCCATCCCCATCCACACCGGCTCCAGGGCCTGGGAAGGTGCTGGCTGCTGCCCCAGGGACTCACTCAGTTGTTGGGGGGCTGAGCCAGGCCTGGGGGGACACAAGAAGTCCCAGGTGAAGGGAAAGCGCCGTGCACAGGTGCTGGGGGGGTCGGGGGGAGCCCGTCGCTCACCAGGACGACAGGCCAGCTGCGGGGGCTCCCACGTGCCGTCCTCGCGGCAGCGGATGACGGGCGAGGGGCGGGGCGCGAAGCCGAGCCGGCACTGGTAGCGCGCGGTGGAGCCGACCTCGTAGCGCTGCTTTGGTTTGCCAAAGGCGCGGGCGTTGCTGAGGGCGGGGGGGGGCCCGCACTGCACTGCAAGGGGGGGGCGGGCCAATGCAGGCCGCCCCGGGGGGGC
>VXAD01008733.1:78405-92649 GCA_013399195.1 Dicrurus megarhynchus
TGGTCCCCACCCGTCCCTGCAGGTCCCAAGGTGTCCCTGCTGGTCCCCACCCGTCCCTGCAGGTCCCAAGGTGTCCCTGCCGGTCCCCACCTGTCCCTGCAGGTCCCCACCTGGCTCTGCCAGTTCCCACCTGTCCCTGCAGGTCCCAGCGTCTCCCCGTCGGTCCACTCCTGTCCCTGCAGGTCCCAAGGTGTCCCTGCAGGTCCCCAGCTGTCCCTGCAGGTCCCAAACTGGCCCTGCAGGTCCCTACATGTCTCCACCAGTCCCTGCCTGTCCACACCTGGCTCTGCCGGTCCCCACCTGTTTCCGTAGGTCCTTGCCAGTCCCCGCCCGTCCCTGCAAGTCCCCACCTGTCTGCATCAGTCCCCACCTGGCTCCACCAGTCCCTTTTCTGGCCCAGCCAGTCCCTGTCAGGCCCTGTAGCTCCCTGCCTGTCCCTACGTGTCTCTGCAGCTCCCTGTGAGGTCTCTCCCTGCCCCT
This sequence comes from Dicrurus megarhynchus, assembly GCA_013399195.1. Taxonomy (NCBI): domain Eukaryota; kingdom Metazoa; phylum Chordata; class Aves; order Passeriformes; family Dicruridae; genus Dicrurus; species Dicrurus megarhynchus. The sequence continues at coordinate 78,886 of VXAD01008733.1, forward strand.
TCCTCCTTCACCTTCATGTCCCTTCAGGCCTCTTTGCTCTCTGTCCCATTCCCACAGCACTTGTCCCCTGCTCTGCCTCCCCTGCCTTGCCCCGCTCCCTCCAAGGCTGGTTTCAGGCAGGTCGTGGCTTTGCCTTCAAATTTACTTGCACACGTCCAACCCTCAGCTGGTCTGCCCGCCCATCACTGGATCATGGAATTTTGTCGGAAAAGGCCTTCCCAGATCGTCAAGTCCAGCCATTCCTCCACAGCCAAGGGCACCACTGTCCCCAAGTGCCACATCCACAAGTCTCTTAAATCCCTCCAGCAATGGGGACTCCCAGTGCCTGACCGCTGTTTCCATGAAGGAATTTTCCCAATATCCAACCTAAACCTCCCCTGGTGCAACTTGAGGCTATTTCCTCTGGTTCTGTCCCTTGTTCCCTGGAAGCAGAGCTCTACCCCCACCTGACAGCCCCTTCCTGTTAGGGAGGTAGAGAGAGTAAGAAGATACCCCCTGAGCCTCCTTTTCTCCAGGCTGAGCCCTCCCAGCTCTCTCAGCCTCTCCTGGTGCTCCAGCCCCTTTCCCCAGCTCTGTTCCCTTCTCTGGTCACATTCCAGCCCCTCCAGGTCTGTCTTGTTGTGAGCAGCCCAGGACTGAGCCTGTCTGCTGCCAGGTCTCTCCGTGTCCCTCTCCATCTCCTTGCCTGTCTGCCCATGTGTCCACCCACCCATCCACCAGGGCTGGCCTCCACCCTGGCTCTTTGCTACGTGTTTAGAACTCGCAGCCCAGCACTGAGGGTCCCTGGGCAGAGGTGGAGGGATGCAGCAGGGTCTGGGGCATTGTCACGTACCGTTGATGAAGTTCTGCTCTTCGGGGGTCAGGATGGTGGCCAGGTGCCCCCCATAGTGCCTGCACTGGGTCTCCGCATCCTCCCAGCTCCTCCGAGTGGAGAAGTGCTTGTAGCAGGCTCCCTGGAAGCTGTCCCAGCCAGGGCTGCACCTCCGCAGTGCTGAGCCATGGCGGGGAGCAAGGAGGGAGAGAGGAGAGGGTCAGGGTGATGGAGCCCAACTCACCCCAAGCTCCTCATTTCCCCACGTTTCTGTCTCCTGGGCTGCTGGTTCAGCAGCTGAGACAGCAGCAGGAGCTGGGTGGGGATGATGCAGTGTGGCCGTGGTGGGACCCAGGGGACTCACGTCTTTCACAGCTGCTGCCTCCGTAGCCAGGCAGGCACAAGCAGGTGAGGTGGGCGCCGTTCTCCACACAGGTCCCTCCGTTCAGGCAGGGGTTGGGGACACAGCCACCTGCAAGGCACACGCAGCCGTCCTCACCACAGAGCTCGGGGACTCCTCAGTGCCCAGCGGTGCCAGAGCCTCATCCCTGCAGTGTCCCACAGCAGCCAGGGCTCTGAGCTGGCTCCTGAGGCCACCAGCTCCGGGGCAGGTGAAGGACTCAGGTGCACCGTGATGTACCCAGAGCCATCCCACACTGCCCTTCAACCCCTGCGTGTGAACAGCTCAGCAACCCCGGCCCACAGCTGGCCAGACCTGGGCCTCTGGCCTCCCCCTAGGGCACAGAGATGACAGCTGGATGCTCTCATCTCCCCATCACTGGGCTCATTGCCACGCCAGCCCCTGGCCCGCTCCCTCTGCCCGGGGCCAGCTCCTGCTTTTCCTTGGAGTGATGCAGTAATTGTGTTTTGGGAGGGGAACATGCAGACGATAAGATAAACCTTTTGGCACGTCCCGGCCACATGTCCTCGGCCTGGCAGCAAGGTGACTGCACGCCCGTCCCTCTGGTGTCACCTCCAGCCTGGCCAGGGCTGATAACTCAGCCGGCACCTTCCCCGCCCCGCACAGCCCCACGAGCCCGTCACGGTCATTAATGTACCCAGAGCACATCGTGATGAGCGTGATGAAGGGCTGCTGCCAGCGCCAGCCGAGCAGAGACTCAGAGTCCTTGACACGCTCCAGCCCAGTGATGCCCCATTTTATGGCCCTCGGCTCGGTGGAGACATGACAAGGTTGATGCTGCCACCCTCACCCATCCCCAGGGAGCGTCACCTCCCCGCGAGGCTCACTCGGGATGTACAGCTCATTCCCAGCAGACCGAGGCATGGAACAGGATGAGCGATGGAGGGCCCCAATGTCACACGGCTGGCTCTTCCTGAGCATCTGTCCTTGCCAGGGCAAAGGCAGCCACCCCGCAGGGTCTGGCCGTCTTCCACAGAGCCTCCTCCGTGCCACGGGACTGGGAAGGGCGCTGCAGGACCCAGGGGGCAGGGACGCCACATGGTCCCCTCTGCTGCAGCTGCCCTTGCAGGGAGCAGGACAGGGCAGAGGTGGCGGGGGCTTGGCTGCAGGATGGGCATCAGAGCTGGGATCATCCCAGTGGGAGGGCCAGAGGGTGGGGCTGGTGGGTGACACCCACCCACAGCAGGTCCTGTTCCCACCGCTCACCCATCTCAGCCCCCGTGGGGCTCAGGGGGTGGGGGACGTGGTCCACAGGGGACTGCAGCGATTTGAGGGTGCCTGGCCACTGGGAACTGCACAAGGCAGGGTGGTCTTGGTGGGGTTCTGCACCCCATGACCCATCAGTGTCCCCCATGTCTCCCCCTGCTCATGACATGCAGCGTCCAGCCCTCATCCCTCCTCCCGGGGCGGTGCAGGAACAGTCAGTCCCGGGGGCCACATGGAGGGTGCAAAGCAGCCATACCCCTCCCAGACCTCACAGGTGTCCCATCCACCCCATTCCCGGGGACTCGCAGGGCCGGGATCGGGGGATTAGTTCGTCAGTGGGAGAGGCGCATGGGCAGCAGGCGCAAGGACGAAGGGAAGAGCTCGCCGAGATGCTTGTTCTAGAAAGCTTTTAATTCCCTTTATTAGTACCACGGTTAGTCAGAGCAGGGGCTGGGGCCGCCTTTTGCTTATTGGGCTTTTTCACGGAAACAGTCATTAAAACACTTCACAGAAGTAGAAGAGATTTAAGTGCATGCAGAGATCAGACCAATTTGTTTGACAAATATGTGCTTCTCCAGACCTGTAACCTTCCCTTACCCAGCTGAGGAGGAGAGAGAGAGAGAGGAGAGATGGACAGACGGACAGACAGAGGGAAGCACAGCGTGAAGGAAAGGTGTCGGCTATCTCTAGTGCCAGAGAGCAGCCAGGAGGGCTGCCCCGAGGGCAAGGGTGGCACGGCAGGGACCCCTGGCCGAGCAGGCGCCCGCCCCGACGCTGGCCCGCTCGGTGGGCAGGGCGGGCAGGGGCACAGCCGTGCTGGGGGCTGGGTCCCCCAACGGGGTCCCCGCCAGGACCACCCCAGAGCTGTCAGTACGGGGAGAGGTGAGGCCATCCCTGCGGGTCCCACCTGGTTCTCCAGGAACGGCTGCAAGGAAACCCTCCACGGTTGCAACGGAGGGAGCGGGTTGCTCTTCCTCCTCCTCCTCGGAAGCTGCAGCAGGCATCCCGCGGTCAGCGCCCGGCGGTCGCGGCGCAGCCTCCTCTCCTCCCAGGGCCGGTGCGCTGGTGCTGCTGCTGCCAGGCAGCTCTGCATGCCACGGTGTCACTGCGGGGACAGTGCTGCCGTCCCCCGGGACCACAGGCGAGGGGAGCCACACGGCTCCCGACTGCTCCTCTCCCTCCTCCTGCGTCTGCGAGGGCGCGGGAGGCAGCGGGGACGCCCCGGGGCTTTCGACCACGTCTCCGGAGAGCTCGGCGTCTTCGGCGGCAGGAAGGGGGGTGCTCGCCCCGCCGGGCTTGTGACCGCGGCGGGGGGTCCCGCCAGGCTCTCGGCTCTCTGTCGAGGTGGCAGAAGCGGCACTGGTTGGCGATGTCATACGGTGTCCAGGTGCCCCAGGGCTGGCAGCGTGGGCCGGCCGCCCCAAGGCGTCCCGCGGGCGGTCGGGGCGCTGTGTGGGGGCGACGGGGCTAGGCGGCCGAGGAAAGCCCTCAGGAGGCTCCGTGTCACCTGCTGGGGCACCGGTGGGTCCCTCTGGCTCCAGGGGCTGGCTGGGGTCTCGCCCTCCGCCCGGGCTCTCCGCCGATGTGCTGCCAGGGCCCCCGCCCGGCGCTGCTCCCTGCTCCTCCTCTGCAAAGGGCAAGGCAGAAAGGCAGTGAGAGGCCGGCGCCGGGAGCCAGCCAGAGCACGGGGCTGCGGGCACCGGCATCACCTGCCGGCACTGCCAGTCTTGCTCGCACAAAGGTGTGCGGGGAGATGGAAGTGGCCCCGAGCCCGTGTGACACTGTCCCCTCTGAACCGGCACGGCAGACTGAGCCCTGGCTCGGCCACTGCCAAGCCCAGCCCCAGCTTTCCTGTGGTGGGGGCCATGCCCAGCCCCTCACCGCTGCACCTCGCCTCATGTCCCTCCAGCTGCCAGCTCCCTTCTCCAGTTCCTTGCGCTGCTAAACCACGGTCCAGCACAGACCCTGCCCGCTGGACTCCAGCCGAGGGACACGCGGATGTCCCCGTGCCACTGCACAGCCCTACACCGGTGCCCTGGCCATGGGCGCCGCCTCCATGGGAAGGACGGGGACAGCTGGGGTGACCCAGGCACCCTCAGGTGCCTCTGACCTCTCCTTGCAATCCTGGCTCCTCCGTTCTGTGGCTGCTCTCTGTGTCCCAGCCCTGGCAGCACCACAGCAGCTGCTCAAGCTGCCAGTGTGGGACAGTCTGTGCCGCCACGGTGGCTGCCTCACTGTCCCTGTGCCCCCATTCTCCTCTGCAGGGGATGGGCTCCCCAGCCTCACACTGCAGCTAAGGGGGACACCTGCCTCGGGGACGGCCAGGGCTGTGGGGAAAGGGGAGGCAGAGGTGGGGTGACCTGAGGACACGGAGGTAGCTAGTGGGGGGTGCCGGGCCCCTGGCCCCAGTGCGTCTTCAGGGGACTGGCTCGGCTTTTCCAGCTCAGCGTCCTCAAAGAAAGGGACGGCGTAAATAGCCCCTCGCGACTCAATCTCCACTTGCGCTCTGGGCAGCTGCAGCTCCTCCAGCTTTTCTGCCACTGTGACAATCTCCTGGAGGAGATTCTCCTCGGGCTCTTGGGCTTGGTATTTTCCTGCAGCCTCAGGGAAAGAGTTTGTCCCTTCTGTGGGCAGAAAGAAAGTGGGATATTACTGCCCTGTCCTGGCTCCGCGGCAGGCAGAGATGACCTCACCCCAGAGCAGGCCTGGAGCCTTGGCACCCCAGTAGGGACCCAGCTCTCCTCAGCCTCCCCTTCCCCCTCTAGACAGGGTCAGCACAGGGGAGGATCAGGCCGTCCCAGGCGCCGGCAGAGCCAACAGCCCCAGCAGGAGCTGGGGGGCTCGGCAGCACGGGGTGGGGCCAGACCCTAAACCCTGCATCCCCCTCCCTGTGGGGATCCTTCTCTACACCCCCATCCCCCCCCCAGGGAGGGCAGACGTGCATGGGGAGTTAGTGGGTTACAGGGGTTGTGGAATCATGGGACGGGTCCATCCTGCCTAAGCCATGGCTTTCCCTGCTGAGAGATGGCGAAACTGAGGCACAGAGATGCACAGCATCCCCATATCGTGAGCCCCCATGGCCCTGAGCGGATACACGGAGATGTGGGATCAGGCAGGAGGAGTGGAGGGACAGCTCTTCTTCCTTCCGTGCCCGTTATCCCTGCCAGCCTCTGTCCTGCCTCATCGCTCGCAGGCAGTGCCATGCCGCTGCCCACCGGTCTCCTTCCTGCTCACCACGGGAGGTATCGCCCCAAGCCAGCCTGGCAGGCTGCGTCCCACAGCCCCAGGGACCCAGGAGTGCCCCCCAGGCCAGCAGCCCTGGGGGATGAACCCTCCCGGAGCCGTGCCCACAGAGCTCACGCAGACCGACGGTGCCATGCAGGACATCCCTGTTCTGTCACAATAAAGTGGCACGAAGCACTGAGGACATGCGGGGTGTCCCTACTCTGCCACAAAGTGCCAGCATGCACTGTTGAGACCATGCAGAACATCCCTCCTCTATCGAGAGGTATCAGCATGCAGTGTCAGGACCATGCAGGTTATCCCTCCCCTGGCACGGTGTATTGGCATGCAAGGCACCCCTATCCCACCGCAGCAGGCTGAGACGGAACCAAACACCCACCCCCGCTCTGCCCCGACAGCGCGGCGCCCGGCACGGAGAGCACGCAGGGATCCCACCACAACCCCGACCCCGCAGGACACCCCGGCTCTGCTGCACCCAGCGCACCCGCCGGGCACACGCACCCCTGCCCGGAGGCTTCCCGAGGCCTCCCACTGCTCCCTGCCTGGCCAGCGGTGCCCCTCTTTACCTCGGAAGCAGTACGCATCGTATCTGCTCTGAGCATCGGGGAATCCCGTCTGGTTGCGGAAGAGGAAGATGGTTTTGACGCCCGGCAGAGCCCCACCGCAGCGCTCCCGAGGGGTGACGATGGGGTAGCGGACGCTGCCGTCGGCCAGCCAGCCGGGGCTGCAGGCGTCCAGCCCCGCGTTCCAGGCTGCGTAGAGCTGCCCCGGGCTCGCCAGCTCCGCGCCCAGCGCCCGGCAGCGCTGCGCCGCCTCCTCCAGCGTGAACCTGTCTGGGGCCGTCTCCAAAAAGATCTCCCCTGCGAAGAGAGGAAGGAGACGGGCGTCAGAGCTGGGGAGTGCGGCACGGGCTGCGGGAGCCCCCTCACCTCCTCTGCTCTCTGCATGACCCCAGGAGCTGGCATGGAAATGGAGACTGCAGTGTGTGGAGGCACACCAGGGGCTGGAGGAGGCCTGCCTGCCTGCCTGCCTCCTTCCCTGCCTGCCTGCCTGCCTCCTTCCCTGCCTGCATCCCTGCCTGCATCCCTGCCTGCATCCCTGCCTGCATCCCTGCCTGCTTGCCTGCCTGCATCCCTGCCTGCATCCCTGCCTGCATCCCTGCCTCCCTGCGCACGCACAGCCACAGCGTAGGCACGGCCGGAGCTCTCACGCCCCGTGGGATTCCTGCCCTTGCAAACAGACCTGAGGCTTTGAAGCGCCCGTGAATGGGACTGCAGAGGAGCAGGTCCACGCCCTGCACTGTGCAATCCATGTGTGGGACATTTCTAAGGAGACCTGCAAGCCCAGCAAACGCTGCGGTGGGGCTGGGGAGGGCTGGGGGCCCTCACGACTGCACTGCTCTCCCTGTCCCAGTGCGTTGTCCCCTGCACACAAGGGACATGTCTGTCCCTCCTCCCTGCCACCTGCCTGGCACCACCCAACTGACCCCACAGCAGCTGCCACCACCGGTGGGGACACCCATCAGGACCCAAAGGAGGGACCAGCCACCCCCATGCACATGTGGCCGGGCAGGCTCTGCCACCCTGCATCACATGCAAAGCACGGTACAAGCACAACCGAACCCCAAAGCACCTCACACACAGCGTGCTGCTGCTCTGGGGAAGATTGCTGTGGGCACACCCCAGCCTGAGCACTGCCTGCTGCAAGGGAGACAGCCCCACGCCCCACCAAACTGAACCAGGAATGCTTCAGGAAGCGGCACAGCAAACCCGCACCCGAGAGACAGCGCCTGCAGTTCAGAGCAGCTTTTTCACTTGGGTTTACAACGTGTTACATGGGCAAGTTAGTGTGGGAGCAAAAGCAGAGGAGGGCAAAAGGTGGCTGGCGGCGCCACAGGCACCTGGGAGGTCCTCGGCGTAGCAGTACACATCGTACATGTCCTCCGGGTCCACCACTCCGTAGTTCCTCACCCCGGGGAAGCCGTTCATGTCTCCGTAACAGGCCTCGCGGGGTGTCTGGATGGGGTACCTGGGGCAGGAAAGCACAGAGAAAGGCTGGTGACTGGTGAGGGAACGACGGGGTGAGGCCGCGGGCGCAAGGCCTGGGCAGTTGTGGTGCCCACCTGACGGTCTGGTCGGCGATCCAGCCGGCGTCACACTGCTCATAGCCACCCAGGTAGGCAGCATAGAGCTGCTCGGGGGTGGCGATGCTGGCGCCGATCCGGGCACAAGCTTCCTGCGCCTCGGCAAAGGTGTAGGCGTAGCGCATGGAGCCCTCCCGGTAGTGGAACACCACCCCTGGGGGCAGACACGGGCATGGGCAAGGGGCTCCACAGCAGCCCCCACCCAGGGGGGCATTTGCTGAGCCAGGAGAGGGCCCCGACCCACCCCAAATCCCACCACTCCCCACCTTGAAGTACCTTTGACTTTGACATGGAGGATGTCATGGCCGTCCTCGATGCCGTGCTGCACGTCACAGCGGTAGATGCCCGAGTCGTTGGGGCGCAGCTCGGTGAGCAGCAGCGAGGCGTTGGTGTAGCGCTGGTGAAAGATGGGCAGGGAGGCGCGCAGCCGATAGTCCTCGCTCACCTTCACCCTGTCCCCCCGAGCTACCAAGATCTCCACCTCCCTGCCCTCAGAGATGAAGGTCCACTTGACCCGGGGGGTTCCCAGGACCGCCCGGCGGCCGCCCGTGGCAGCGGTGGGCTGGGGGCCAAGGTAGGTGATGAGGCAGGGGATGGTGATGTCGCCTGCCAGCACAGCGTCGAGGGCTGGGTGGCGTGGGATGGAGACCTGCAGAGCCTTGAGGTCCTCTGGGTGGGAGAAGAGAGGAGCCATGAGCAGAACTGGTGTGGGGGCCCCCCCGAGACCCCCACTGCAGGGCAGCAACGGGGCAGGGAGTTACACAAATGTGGGTAATGCTGCCGAGTTACCTGTGCCATCTCCGGGGCCAAACACCTCCGGGACCACTGTGGGGACCAACACCCAGAGCAGCAGCAGCAGCGGGAGGGCTGGGGCCATGCTCTGCCCTGCAAGGGGGGAGCAAAATCCACCAGCTGTGCTTAGAATCCATAAAAGCATCAAAAAATATCCCATCCCTGCATCAGGGGGAGTGGCTGGGGAGATCCCCCAGCCCACGTGTGTGGGGATGGGGTGATGCACGCAGCATTGGGGCACAGAGGGAGAGGCCAGCTCTGGCACAGCTGCAGGGTAACCTGGGCCTTTGGACAGTGGAGAAGAGAGGGGAGGGAAGGAAATCTGCCCCGGTTCACAGGAGGTAGAAGACAACATGAGCAACCAGGACCATTGGCTGGGAGCCACGGGGTGCCATCCAGACCCTCTGACCTCCCCCGGGAGCTGGGTCCCCTGGGGACAGCAGAGTCCAGCCTGGCCCAGACAGCACAGACGGCCTGAGCCCAAGCGCCGGCTGCAGTGGGCAGGGAGGCGATGCCAGCACCAGGGCCGTGTGCCCACGGTGCCACCGTGAGAAACCTCAGGAAGGGTTTGAACAGCGGCTGTTTGGTCAGGAAAGAGGTGGTGAGGGAGGCGAGGGAGCCAGCAGGGCACACACGTGTGCTCGCGCTGCTGCACGCACGTTTCGGCGTGCACTCGTGCGGGTGTGCACACGCGTGTGCGTGCACTTGTGCACGTGTGCGCTGCCGGGGGCGGCTTGGGAGGGAGCTGAGGTCAGCGAGCTGCCGGGGGGACAGCCCAGAGCACACAAAGCACGGGGCAGAGGGGGAGGGAAGGAGCGGGACGGCTTCTTTGCCATTCAGCTCACGCTGGAGGCTCCCCGCGCGCGGGCTGGGAAAGCCGAGGCTGACCAAAGCAGCCATTATGTCCCAGGCCTCTCTCAGGCTGCCTGGCACAAAGGGCTCTCACCGGTGGGCTGGGGACCAGCGCTGAAAGGAGAGCCCAGTGGCCAGCACTGCCATCACCGGCCCCCAGCCCTCTCCAGGGAGCAGCACGGGGGGTGACGGGCATGTCATGGGGGGCTCCGGCTGCCCTTGCAGTCTTGCTGCTCTCGCAGCCGTCCAGAGAGGACGGTGATGCTGAGAATGTGGGGAGACGTCCCTGCCGGATGCACTGCTCCAATACCCCCCCACCCCTCTGCACAGGCTCCTTGTGGGGCTGGAGGCTCCTCAGCCTCCCGTGCCAGGGATGCATCGTTCCATTCCCTGGGAACAGAGCACCCTGAGGCTCGCAGCAGCTTTGTAATTTATGAGCTCTTTGCGCCGTATTGATTCCAGCAGCCACAGAAGCAGCTTAGACAGCCCCATGTCCGGCCACTGGCCACCAGGGACAGCCTGACAGGGGCTGTCTTGGTCACCTGCATCCCTCCTCAAGCAGTGTTCCCAGACTGTGCCCAGGGCACCACTGCTCCGGGGAGGGGGTGTGAATACAGCCCCAGGCACCAAACACTGCGCACGCACACCCCAGCACCAATTACCATGGACACACAGCCCCTGGAACCATGGACACACAACCCTGGCACCACATGGCACGGGCACACAACCCTGGCACCACGCACCAGGGATGTACATTCCCTGGCACCCCACACCATGGACATACAGCCCCTGGAGCCAGGGACATAAAACCCTGGCACCACACGTCATGGATGTACATTCCCTGGCACCCCACACCGTGAACATACAGCCCCTGGCATGACACACCACGGACGCACAGCCCCTGGCACCATGGACACTCAGCCCTGGCAGCAGCACACACCAGGTACGTTCCCTGGCACCACGCACCATGGGTGTACAGCCCAGAGCACAGGGCACTGTCCATGCACGGCTCCTAACACAAAACTCCGTGAACTTGAAGCCCCTGGCACCACACGCCATGGACATCGACCATCCTGTGCAGACCACGAACGTCCCCTTCCCAGCAGGAGCTCAGCAGGAGCAGCAAAAGCTTGATTGCCCAGGACCTGGCCAGTGGTGCCAGGGCCAAGCTAGGGGTTTTCTGTGCTCCGGACGGATATTTTGAATGCAGCCCCGTGGTTCTGGACCGAGGGACAAAACCCTCCTGCGTGGCAGCCGTGGCCAGGCTCCAGCACGGGGGCTGGTGCCACCCCCCGGGCAGCCAAGCGAGGAAGGCTTTTGTCACGGGCACCTTTTCTTCCCATCCCCAAGGCGCCATGGTGGCGCGGACAGCAGCCCTGAAGCCCCGGGGAGGAAATCCAAGTGATAAAAATCCACAGGAACTGGGCAAGCTGGAGTGTCTGCTCCCCTCCTGTGCCTGCCCCTGACTGGACCGGTGTGCTGGCACTGGGAATGGGATGTGGAAAGGGTTAAACCCAGTTTCACCCTGCCCGTGGGGGATGTCCCGAGGTCCTGGAGTCCCATGATGACAAGAGACTCTCAGACCTCAAGTTTGGGGTTTGGAGTTGGATTTTTGCGTTGGGTTTTTTCCCTGTTTTCCACAAATGGAAAATCTTTCGACCTACACGTCATGAGGGAAAAGCTGGGAGCAGGACTAGGGAAGGGCAGCCAAAAAAGGTTGAATGGGTGTAATGGCAGCAACTTGTGAGGCTCAATTATCCCAGAGACCTCAGAGCTCAGGAGCTGCCGAGATCAGACAGACACACAGGCACGCACGCACGTGGCAGGGCCTGCTAACCTCCATTTCTGTGGGAAGCCAGGTGGAAAATGGAGCCGAAGCCTATTTTGGGACAGGAATGATCTATCTTTCTCCCCTGAGCTCGGCCCTGCTTTCAGAGCTGGCTCCTTGAACACGGAGCCGGGATCTGGGGCTGCAGCACCTGGTCCAGGGCTCGACACGGGAGATGCTGCGAGTGGCTGGCCGGGGGGGTGTCCCTTTTCATCTCCGGAGAGGGGTTTTCTTCTCCGCGGCCCCTCGTCCCCTGCACGTGAGGGTTGCTCATCGCGGCTCCCAAGGTGCCCTGGCAGCCCGCAGCGAGCTGGAGGAGGGGGGAGCAGAGCGGTGGCTTTCCAGGGATGCTCAGCTGCAGAATGAGTCAGCAGCCGCCGGCACAGCCTGGCCCCGCTCCAGCCCCGTCCCCACCAGCAAAGGGCTCCGGACACGCCGAACGGGGAGGGACCCGCAGCCCCGGCCGCGGCCGCCGTTCGCGTCCCGTCCGTGCCCGTCCCCGCCGGAGCCGCAACCTGGCGCTGCGTCCAGGATCCGTCCCCACCCCCGCGGGCGGGTGGGGTGCGGCCATCGGAGGGGTCCCCGGAGTGGGGCCGTGCCAGGGACACGCCAGCTCAGGGATGCGCGGGGAGCGCCCGGCAGCTCTTGGCAGCGGCTGCTGGCAGAGCTTAAAAGGCCGGAAGCAGGTGGGGAGAAGGGGGGGTCCCTCGGGTCCCTCCAGCTGCCAGAACCCCTCGCCCCCTCCCCCAAGGGGAAGAAAGGGGCTCCTTGTTGTAGGGGGGTCCGGGAGAGCACGGGGAGGGTCCCTGGGGAGATTCAGTCCCGCACAGAGGGGCGGGGGTGGGAGCAGACCCCGCAGGAGCCGCCAGGGACACAGGAGCACGTGTACCCCCGGCTAAGCGTGTCACACGCACACGTGAAGGGTTGCACACCCATCCCCGCCTCCCCCGGCTCTGGGGCTCAGGTGGGGAAACTGAGGCACGACGGGGGCGGTAGTGAGGGGTGGAGGATGGGGGTCCCAGATTCTGGCACTGCAGCTCAGGTGGGACCCAGCCCCGCTGCCGCTCACCAGCAAATCCGCATCTCCCCGCTGCCAGCACAAAACCACCCCATCTCCCAGTTTCCCCAGTCTAAAGCCATTCCCTGAAAAGCAGCCCTCAAATATCCTGCTCACCCTCTCCCTGCCATGCCCGAGCCCAGAAGCTGGAAAAGGCTCCAGGCAGGAGCAGAGGGAGGTTTCTCCCACCCCCCGGGCGGCCAAAAGGAAGAGCAACAGGTTCTGGGTTGGGCTGAGATAGGAGAAGTCGGCGTGACAGGAGCAGCGGTCCCTGGCAGGGCTGCTCAAGGGCAGCCCCTTCATCCTGGGGACGAAATGCTCCGGCTGCGGGAGGAGAAGGGGATTGCAGTAAAATTCCCTCTCCCCGGGACACCCCACGGTGGATCTGGGGTTCACAGCGGGGCTGATCGGCTGGAAAAAGCCATGACAACCCTGAAAAATGTTCCCCTGGTCCCCCCTGCCGCCCCCACTGGGACACCAGCAGAGGGTGGGGACAGAGCCGAGAGAGCTGAGGGAAGACAAGGAGACCCGGCGGTGCCCTACAGCCATCCCAAACCTTGGGCTCGGCCCCAGCCCCCCCTAGGACCGGGCAGCTTTGCCCCTGAACCCAGCCCACCCCCACGGGGAGCAGCGACACAGCCGGGCAGGAGTGGGGGGAGCCGGATCCCTGTCCAACTCCGTGCCTCATTTTCCCTTTCCACTGCTACCCTGACTGCAGCCTCCTTGGGACAAGGACCCGGCCAGAGACTCTGCAGGACACACGGGGAGGACTCACGGAACACACCAGACCCACCCTGGGTCCCTGACCCCTCTCCCAAAACGAGGGTCCCGTGGGAGCAGCTGCTGGGAAGTGCCCCTTCTCCCCAACAGCTTCGAGCCGCGCTGCTGGAGGGGCTGCGGGACGGGCTGGGCTCCAGGCTGCAGCAGCCGGGCAGCACCGAAGTCCTTTCTCCTTCCAACTTCGCAAGAGCCCCCCCAGCCCCCGCTCTGCCTCCGGCGATGCGGAGCCGCTACAAGCTGCTCCCTTTAAAAAAAAACTTGCAGCGCGATGCTGTGCTCGGGAGGGTCGGTGACAAGGACAAACCTCCCCGAAGCGGTCCCGAGGGGTCCCGCAGCCCCGAGCATCCCCGCTGCAGGGCAGGAGGACGCTCTGCGCCCCCCGCGCCTGCATCCCGCGGCGAAAAGCACCGGGAAACCTCTCGGCATCCCCACGCCGGCTCAGGTCTCGTCTCACTTTCTGCCCGTGCGGAGGTGAAACGCGATATTGAAATGAAAAGCGCAGTACGGCAGCGCCCCGGGGGCACCGCAGCGCCCGGGGCAGCGCCGGCCCCACGCGCTCCCCGCAGCCCACCTTGCTCCGTGCGCGGCGGCAGCCCCGCGGCGGGGGCCCCTCGGTGCGGCGGCGGGAACG
>VXAD01008733.1:92661-110860 GCA_013399195.1 Dicrurus megarhynchus
TGAGCTGCGGCTCCTCCGGGGCAGCGCGGGCAGCGGGCGGCAGCAGGTTGGCAGGACGGCTGGGAAGGAGCTGCACCAGGCATAAGTGCAGGCACCGAGAAAAGAGGCTTCTGTGTGTGTGTCCGTGTCCTCCACTCTTCTTTTTTTTTCTCTCCCTTCCCTTTTCCCTCCTCCTTTTATATTTATTCCTTCCCCTAATTAAGAACAAGGGAAAAAAAAGAGATATTACCGTGTTGGCAGGCGCCTCGTCCCTCCCCGTCCCTCCCTCCTGGCAGCTGGCAAACCCCGCACGAGAGGAGGATGCTCAGCCCGGGCACGGTGTTAACCCAATGCAGCAGAAGTGGGGGAGCAGCTGGCGCTGGCTGCCCTGGACCCCGCCGGAGGATGGGGGGCGGGGGGGGTGTCTCCCCACCACAGCCCCCGCCATGGCATGGGAATGCCCTTGGAGTGGTTATTCCTCGTATTTGGCAGCTTCAGCTGGACGGGGAGGGGGCCACGGGCGGGGGTCCCGGTAGCCAGCAGAGGCTTTGTGATGCAAAAGCCCTTTTGCTGCGAGGCCGAGGTGGGTGGAGGCACCGTCCGAGGGCTGAAGGAACCCAGGGGCTTTGCCAGCCCCGAGAGGGTGGTGGGAGCAGCCGGACCCGAGCTCCCGGCACAGCACTCACAGCCAAGTTTGGTCCGGCAGAGAGATGCCGTGCCTCAGTTTACCCACCTGCATCTGCGTCAGGGCCAGGATAATTTATGCATCTTTAGGCTGGAATGCTGGTTCCTGGAGGAATGTGTGGGGACCTGGGCACCCACTGACGTCTGGGGGGCAGCTGGGACCCCTCATTCGCAGACTCAAGCCCCTTGGCAGAAGGGCAGCACCCAGGAGCTGGCATCGGGGATTTTTTTAACCAGATCTCGCTCAAACTTTCCCTGACACGGAGCATTCCCTGCCCGGGGGGGCGGCGCGGAGCCTGCCAGGGAATTGCTCGGGTGAGTTTGCAGAAAGCCGCAGCTCCTGAGCAGAATTAATCATTTGTCACCCTGGGAAATAATTACGGGCGGCAGAGTCGGTCTCGTTAGCGGAGCGGTGCGGGGGGGGCTGAGTGTCCAGCGGGTGATGCTCGGCCGGGGGGACACTCACACCGCAGCACTCTGCCCGCCGGGCACGGGGCCGGGACGGGCAGGGGTGAGACCCCAGGGCTGCCCCAGCCTCTGCCCCGCTAAACCCAGCCCATGAGGTCACATCCTGCACCCGGATGGGAAATCCATGAAAAAAATGCACTCTGTGGGAAAGGGCTCGCTGCTGGGGAACCGCGAAGTGCCTGCTCAGCAAGGAGCGTCCCCCATCCTAATTGGGAACAAATGTTCCGGCAAGCCTGGGGTTTCCTTGCTGGCTCAGAGGGAACTTTGCAGGGCTGCTG
Source organism: Dicrurus megarhynchus (assembly GCA_013399195.1). Lineage (NCBI taxonomy): Eukaryota > Metazoa > Chordata > Aves > Passeriformes > Dicruridae > Dicrurus > Dicrurus megarhynchus. The sequence continues at coordinate 94,071 of VXAD01008733.1, forward strand.
CTCTGCCAGCTCCTTCCCAGGGCAGCTCCTGGTCCTTCCTGGCTGTTGGCATCGATGGGGCAAAGTCCTTGGGACATGCAGCTCCTGGAAGGGGCAGGAGGGAAGGGAAGGGAGAGAAGTGAGGCAGGAGCAGGGCACAACCCTTGTTGGACACCAGAGAATCCCCATCCCTGCCTGCAGCTCCAGAGACTCTGGGGCTCAGCCCTTCCCATTAGCTCAGCCCCAGCAGCCACGGGCACCGAAAGGTCCCCACAGGGACCCCCAACCACCACAGCCCCCCGGCCCCAGCTGTGGTCAGGCTGGAAGGGCCCCAGTGCCCAGCTGTGCTTCCTCCTCCTCCTCCTCCTCCTCCTCCTCCTCCAGCCCTGCTCAAAGTCACGTACCAGCGCCTGCCATGCACCCCGTGCCAAGCACGTGCCAGCTCCCACCCTGGGGCTGCGGGGCTGGGACACCCTCAAACTGCCACCCCCACAAACCTCTGCTGCTGCTGAGTGGCCACCCCGAGCACCCCACGGGGACAGGGGGGCACAGACATCCCATTCCCAGGGGGTCCTGAGCCTGAGAACCCCTCAGGGGTGCCATCCCAGGGAGTCCTGACCCCAAGTACCTCTCAGGGGCACAGACATCCCACTCCCAGGGGGTCCTGACCCCAAGCATTCCCCAGAGGTCCAGACATCTCTCTCCTGAGAGGCTCCTGACCCTGAGCGTCACCCAGGGACACAGACATCCCCATCCTAGGGCATCCTGAATTCAAGCATTCCCCAGGGACATGGACATCCCCCTCCTGAGAGACTCCTGACCCAAGAACACCCCGCAGGGAAAAGGACATCTCCCTTCTGAGAGTCTCTGGACCGCAGCCATTCCCCAGGAACACAGATGTCCCCATCCTAAGTCACTCACAACCCGAGCACACCGCGGAAGGAAGGGATACACAGCCGTGTGCACTCCGGGGTGCCCCCAGCTCTGCCCCCTGGCTCCCCCACACAGGAAAGCACTGGGACCCCTCAACATCCCCAGGGACCCTGAGTCCTCCCTGGGCTGCAGCAGTTGGACCATCCCACAGAGCCCTGCTGTCGGCTCAGAGAGAGGGGACCAGGCACAATGGGGAACCCAAAACAAAGGCAGGAGGAGGAAGAGGTGGACAAGGCCAGGGAGGGAGGAAATGCTCACTCCCAGGGCACCTCCCAGTGTAGCCATGAGCACTGGGGGTCTTCTTGTAGCCGACACCAGTATTGGGGGCACCTGGTCATCCCAGGAGGTGGAAAGGAGGAAAGTGGGAGCAGCCAGGCAGCAGGGAAGGCCAGCTCTGGAGCTGATGTGCTGTGGAAAGAAGGAGGAGGAGGATAAAGACATGCAGCAGGGCTTCATCACCCCACTGTCCGGGGCTCTGGGGACCCCAGATCAATTATCCGACTGCAGCACTCCCAGTGCTCCTTAATGGCATTTCAGTCTTGGCTGTGAGAGGCAAACCAGAGCCGGGCCAAGGAGCCAGACAGGATGTCTGGCCGGAGATGAGCCGGAAGGATGATGCCTTTGGGGACCCCCGAGCCGGGTCATCCCCCCGCCCACCCCGCCATCCAGGCACCAGGGGAAAACCCCGTCCCGCCGAGGGGGTGCTGGGACCCCCGCTGCTGCTGCTTCCCCATGTGGGGGGCGTGAGACCCCCACCAGCTCCCGAATGGTGCGAGGCTGGAAGGAGCTCGGGGACGGCTCTGGGTGGCCTTTGCCAGCAGAGGGGACTGTTGCTTGTGTTTCCAGAAGCGCTCGCCTAGAGCCTGTCCCGTGGGACAGCTCGGGAGGAGACATTCTTGTCCTCCGTGCCCTGGTGAGGACATAGCAGGGGCCCTCCCGTGGGAAAAAGCACCGTCTGCTGGGAGGGGGAGGACCGGGAGAAAGCGCTGGCAACAAGTCTCTCCCCAAGTGACATTTTCCTACCCCTTTTGTTCACAGAAACCTCCCGAGTTTCAATTTTTGAATCTCCGCCCCTTGCCAGCGCACTGCCCTTCCCCCCAAAATAAGTCAGCTGGGGTAAATAAAAAGAGAAAATCAAAAATCCTAATCCCGAAATGCTCCCCTTGAAGTGATTCCTATCTGGACCGTGACTGCCTGACGGCGCGGGTGAAAGCTCTGGCGGAAACCAAACGCGGAGCCGACGCTTGCCAAGTTTCGGAGGCTGCCGGAGGAGCAGCTCCCGTTGGACTCCCGGCTCTGCTCAGCACATCCCGCCGCGGACATCTGGAAAGAAGAAAGATTGCAGCTGGACACAGCTGGATGCAGCGCCCCAGGGAGGCATCGGCTGAGGTGACGCGCTGTGCTCCCCGAGGCAGCTCGGGGATTTCCGTGTGGATGGATCCAGCGCACCGGACCTGCCTTTGTGGCTTGTGCTGAGCCCCAAACAGCCCCGGGCACCAAGAGGCACCGACGTCCCCGGTGCAGCCATCACCTTCCCAGGACTGTGAGACCCTCGGTGGGCTCCTCTGGGGCTCCCTTGCCCCGAGGTTTTGGAGCAGCACGGCGCTGACAGGCCACCTCGGAGGGATGCTGCAGCCAAGCCCTCAGGATGGGCATCTGCCAACTGCCCTTGGACATCTCCCAAGCTCCACGCCGAGACCCACGGCAGCCCTCCAGCTCCCTGGCGTGGCCCTCAGGCTTTAGGAAGGGCATTCCCAGCCGAGCCACACCGGGAGAGGATCCAAGCCCTCAAGTCACCCTTCCAAAGTGGGAAGAAGCACCTTGCTCTTCCCCAGGGCTGGGAAATCAGAGCTCAGCGTCGAGCCCACGTGGGCTGGAGTCGGCCCGGCTGTGCAAGGGTTAAACCCGGCTGCTCGTCCGGGTCTCGGGGGCCTCCCACTCGCCATCGCAGAGTATGAATAGCTGCGCTCCCCTCTGCTCGCAGCCACTCGCTTCCCTCCCCGCCTTCCCACTCTGCCTCGGCGTTCTCCCCGGCATCCTCCTCCCCCGGCGTCTTCCTCTGGCAGTGCCGGCTCCAGAGCCCCGGCATCCTCCGGCAGCGCCGATGCTGAGCACGGAAAGTTTCGCAGGGGCGAGAGCCCTGGGAGAGGAGTCGCTGCAGATGTGGGACCTCAACAAGCGGCTGGAGGCGTACCTGGCCCGCGTGAAGTTCCTGGAGGAGGAGAACGAGGTGCTGCGAGCTGAAATCCAGAGCACCAAGAGCAGCCCGGCCGGGGACTCGTGGCGGGTGAAGTACGAGGAGGAGCTGCGAGCCCTGCGGGATGCACTGGATCGCGCCTTCAGGGAGAAGTGCATGGCCGAGCTGGCCAGGGACAGTCTCTACGAAGAGGTCCAGCAGGTGAAAAGCAGGTGCCAGAAGGAGCAGGCAGCCCGAGAAGAAGCTAAGAAGCAGCTCTCCTTGAGCAAGAAGGAGCTGGAGGAGGAGAGGAGAGCGCAGATCTGGCTGAAGGAGAGAGCCGTGCAGCTGGAGAAGGAGGTGGAAGCCTTGCTGGAGGTGCACGAGGAGGAGAAAGCGGGGCTGGACCAGGAGATCGCGAGTTTCTCCCACAGCCTGGAGAGCTTCCGCTGTGCACCAGTGGCTTTCCAGCCAGTGGAGGTCGAGGACTACTCCAAGAGGCTCTCGGAGATCTGGAAAGGGGCGGTGGAGACCTACAAGACAGAGGTGTTGCAGCTGGAGGGTTCCCTCTGCCAGGCCAAGGAGAACCTGTGGAAGGCGGTGGAGGACAACCAGCAGAGCCAGCTGCAGCTGCAGCACCTGGAGAAGGACCTGGCAGGGCTCAAAGCACGGAAGGAGCTGCTGGAGGAGAGCCTGGCCCAGCAGTGGCAGGAGCAGCGCGGGGAGGCAGAAAAGTTCCAGGCGAGTGAAGGCAGCGGGAAGGCGCTGGGTCCCTGGGGAGGGGAGAGCAGGGGGCTGTGGGTGCCTGGGTGGGTACTCAGGGCACATCCCTGAGCAAAGGGATGGGAGAGGTGGATGCGAGGAGGGAGGACAGAGGGAACAAACCCCAGGGAAGGGATGGAGGTGGCCCTGGATGAGCTGCGGATGAAGCTGAGGCGGGCGGGAGGAAGAGCAAAGCGGCTTGGGGACATCCTTGTCCTCAGCACAACAGAGACCCGCGGCCACCCCACTGCAGGGGAGCAGCACCCAGACACCGGGTCCTCCCCCAGCACCCTGCCCGGGACGGCTGCTCCGTGTCCTGCTGGGCTCCAGAGTCAGGATCCCGGGATAACGACAGCCGCTGCCCCCGGTGCGGGGTGCGGGCGGGATAAACTCCGGCCGACTTCGCTGCAGCTGCGATTCAACAGCTGCAAAAGTGATTCAGCAGAGGGAGGTGGAGGCGGGGTGGGCTGGAAATACCGGGAACGGCGCGAACACTGCCCGGGGAAGGGTCCCTCTTTGTTTCAGGTCCTGGGACCAGCCACGGGTGGTCTGGGGCAGAGGGTGCCGCGGCCTCGGCTGCTCGCCTGAAAGTTGTTTCTTTCCCACGCCGGCGTCCCGCAGCCCTGAATCACCCCAGCCTTTCCTCCCTCCTCCAGCAGCCGTTTCCCCACCGCCTTTCAGCCCTGCTCATCTCCTTGCCCTACCCTCAGCCCCACCCCGTGCTAAAATCGAGCGCCCAGGACTCCTGTCCCTGCAGGGGATGAGCCGAGCCACCTGCCCAGGTCCGCAGGGACCGGCAGGGCTCAGGCGGGGCTGGGGTGCCCCTGACCCCGCTGTGCTACCCGCAGCTGGCGATGGAGGCCCTGGAGCAGGAGCAGCAGAGCCTGCGGGTGCAGATCGCCCGGGTGCTGGAGGACAGGCAGCAGCTCATGCACCTCAAGATGTCCCTCAGCCTGGAAGTGGCGACCTACAGGTGAGGTTCCCGATGGGAGCGGGGCTGGGGAGCGGCCGCTTCCCCGGCAGGCGGTGGGCAGGGAGCTGGGGCCGAGCCTGGCACCGCGGCGGGCGCTGGCGGCTCTTGGCACCAGAGGGGGCTCGGGCACAAGGGGGTCTCGGGCACACGGGAGGTCTCGGCAGGGGTAGCCCTGTGCCCCTTCCAGGCACAGGGCGGCCCTTCCAGATGGCCCCGCACAAAGGCCGCCCGCCAGGGACTGGGGGGACAATTAGCATGAGAATAGGGGCTGTCCCAGCCCAGGCGAGGGGCCTCCCCGGCAGAGCATGATGTCACCCTGCGCGGACACTAATCCCGGGCATGGGGGGATGGGAGGGGAGACAGGAGCAAGGGGGGGCTTCTTCGGTCCCCCCGTTCCCTCACCGAGCCGTGACAGGGCAGCACAACCATCTGTAGCCACTCCGTGCCTCAGTTTACCTGCCCTGACGCTGCCGCAGCCCAGCGGGGCGAGCTGGGGCGCACAGGGAGCACCCAGCACCCCGCAGCACCCACCCTGCGGCACCCACCGTGCTCCTCTCCTCCTCCAGGACGCTGCTGGAAGCGGAGAGCACCCGCCTGCAGATGCCAGCCGGGGAATTCAGGTTGGCCAACGGTGTGCGAGGTAAGGGACCCCCGGCGCCAGCCCGGCACCGCCACCGCGTCACCCCGGGAGGGCTCGGGGAATGAGTCTGGATTTAGACATATTTTCCTGCATTTTCCTGGCAGCGGTTGCCCGGCCGCGATAGGAAGGTGCGAACAGCGCCCGGGGGCTCTTGGCACGGGGCTCACAGCCCAGATAAGGCTTATCTGCTCCTTCGCCTCTTTTTTTAATTCCCTGCCTTGCACGGGGAGGGCAGGAACGGATCTGCCCGGCAGGACGGCGGGCTGTGGTAAGAGGCTGAGCATTTCCTTTTTCCTCAAAACAAAAAGAAAAACAAGTAAAGCTTGTCACCTGCACACTTTCCCCAGCAGCAGGACCTGAGTGTGGCTGCAGCTGGCCAGAGCATTGTCCCGGCCCGATGCTGAATCCCCTGGGACCACCAGCATCCGCTGCACTCAAGAGGGAGGAATTTCCCACTTTCCAAGAAGGAGCTGTTTAAAAATAGGAGAGGGGGCAGCGAGAGGCAGCCAGGCGGCAGGGGAGGGCTGGGAGAGCCCTGGAGCAGCTTCTTGCCCGCTCACGGCTCCACCTCACTCTTTGCAGATCTCAAACTGGAGGTGAGCAGCAGCAGCAGCAGCAAACTGGTACCAGCGAGCCCTGAGATCAGGCGGCTGCTGCCCCGAGACCACTGTGCCAGCCCCTCCATCTTCCCCAGGGCAGAGGGCAGGGGGCAGCTAGCAAAACCCCAAAGCGACACCCTGACACCCAAAAGCCAGAGCCCTGGTGCCAGGGAGCTCCAGAAAATCAGCTCGGTCCTCCATGCCACGGCACTGCCGGCTGCCAGCAGGGCTGGGGGGCCCAGAGCCCCTGTCTGCTCCACACCCAGCCCCTCACAGGCAGGCAAAGCTGCCCCTCCTCTCTCCCCGGAGCCCCCCAGCCCCTCGCCGCCGGAGCCGGGGAGCTCTGGGGGAGAGGGTCCCGCTTGGCCGGGAGGAGACGTGGCAGTGAAGAGCCAAGGGACGGAGTGCCCTCTGTCCGGAGCCACGGGGGACACTCCCCATGCCAGCGAGCAGCCCCTGGCAGCGGTGCCCGCCTGCAGACTGCAGTACCCGGCCCAGCTGGTCAGCGAGGCACTGGAGGACGCGCTCAAGGCGATGGAAGATGATGCTCAGCCCAAAGAAGAGCCCACGCTCAGCACCGTGTGGGCCCCCCAGGATGCCCGTGTCCCCAGCCCCATTTTCCCCACAGAGGCTTGTGGAGGGGCTGTGTCAGAGGGGGCTGGGGAAGAGCAAGACCCCTCTGAGGGCTCTGAGGATGGGGACAGCCCTGAAGCAGAGGAGAGGGTTGGGGAAGTCGTGCTCCAGGGGCTGGGTGTGGAGAGCAGCATCCTGCAGGACAGAGCCATGTCCCCACTGGCCATGGCCACTTCCTTGAGTGCCTCAGGGAGCCAGGAAGATTTGGGAGCGTGGGAGGAGGAGGAGGAGGTACCTGCTGTGCTGAGCCCAAGGCATCCAGAAGTGGAGGCCCAGGAAGGGGACAGGGGTCTCCCTGGACAGACAGTGACCAGCTGGGAAAAGCCAGAGCAAGAGGAGGACAGGGCAGAAACCCCAAGCACAGAGCCATCACACCCCTCAGAGGAGGAGGAGGAGGAGAGGGGACTCTGCAGCCCCTGCAAGGAGAATGGAGATTTCCAGGAAGAAGGAACAGATGTGCAAGAAGAGGAGTTTCTGCACAGAGAAGTGGAAGCTGCTCATGCTGTCCTTGCAGAAAGCCACCTGGCTTTGCCCACAAAAGGTCACCTGGAAGAGGACTTTGTTGATGCAGAGCAGGAAAGGTCTGAGCAGCAGAAAATGCCCGTGTGTGAGATGGATCTGGCTGCAGAGAAGGAAAGGGGACAGGAGCTGTGCCCAGAGCAGGAGCCCTCAAGTGTCCATGAGGCCATCCCAGCAGAGGAGGCTTCGTTAGGAGCTGAAGAAGATTCTGTGGGAGAGGAGGACACAGGCAGAGTGAAAGATGGTGAGGGAGAAAAGGGAGAGTCCAGCAGGGAGGTGCTGGGAGGAGAGGACTCCAGGGTAGGAGAGAACTCCGAGTCAGAAGAAGACCATGGGGCAGGAGAAGGCTCTGAGGCAGGAGAGGATCCCGGGGCAGGAGAGGATCCTGGGGCAGGAGAGGATCCCAGGGCAGGAGAGGATCCCAGGGCAGGAGAGGATCCCAGGGCAGGAGAGGACTATGAGTCAGGAGAAGACCATGGGGCAGGAGAAGGCTCTGAGGCAGGAGAGGGCTCCGAGGCAGGAGAGGGTCCTGGGGCAGGAGAGGATCCCGGGGCAGGAGAGGGTCCCGGGGCAGGAGAGGCTGTGGCAGGTGACACCCTGGAGTGGGAGAGCAGAGCCCCAGAGGAGCCTGAGGACCTGCAGGAAGGCGGCTCTGTGGAAGAGGCGGGGGAACAGGAGGAGCTGGAGCCAGAAGAGGAGCCCTGGGGCAGGGGGGATGATGGCAATGGCCAAGAGCCCTGTCCAGAGGACACAGAGGGAGTTTTGGGGACAGAAGAGGCAGCCTGGGCAGATGACACCCCGAGCAGTGCAGGAAGGCTGAAAAGTGAGGAGAGAGATGGCACATCGCCAACAGAGCTGGAGGAAGCCCAGGAAGATGATGAAGGAGATGCCAAGAGCCAGGAGATGAGCCAGCAGCAGCCACTGCCAGAGGCTGAGCTGGCACCGGAGTTGGCGAGGCAGGAGCAGGAGGGCACGGTGGCAGAGCCTGACCCAGCCCCTCCAGGTGCCCCTGAGCAAGGGCACAGCCAGGAGCTGGCCGAGGCTCCAGAGGAGCCATGGGAGGTGCAGGATGAGGATGCTGATGCTGGGCTCAGCTCAGAGCTGGGGAAGCCGGAGAGCTCAGAGCTCGTGGCACTGGAGCAGGTGCCAGGTGACAGCACAGAGAGTGGCGAGTGGGCATTGGAGGAGGCCCCTGGAGACCCAGAGGCCACACTGGGCACCGGCAGGAGGGTGGAGCTGGAGGACACGCTGCCGGACAGCACCCCCTTGCACCTCTACGAAGGGGAGATGCTGGCTGTGGGTGCAGCCAGCCCAAACCTGCTGGAGACTGAGGAGACCACGGAGACAGCGCCTGTGTCTGACCCAGCTCACGAGGGTGAAGGGTGGCTGGAAGGGAGGGACAAGCCACCAACTCCCACCATGCCAGAGAGTCCTGAAGAGGAGGCAGGGGTGGAGGTGGCTGCTGTGGCAGAGGGTGCTGAGGAGGAGGAAGGTTATTTCATGGTCTCTGCTCCCAACCATGAGGCATCCAGCTCGGAGGAAGCTGAGATCTCCGAGGACTTTGAAGAAATTAAAGTTGAAGCAACTGAAGGCAGCCAAGATGATCTGGGGTCTCCTGGAGAAGCGTCTCCAGTGCCAGAGGGCAAAGCGCACCTCGAGGCGCTTGTTGGGGAAGCAGATGAAGATATGGAGATGCCCACTGAAGAAGCTGAGATGCCAAAGGACGAGGACAACACTGCTGAGCTGGAGGAAGGCCCAGCTGTGCCTGAAGCAGATTCCAGCTGTCTTGGGGCCGTGGGATCATCAGCAGGAGGTACTGATGAGCCAGCCCAGGGTGCCACAGGCACCGGAGCATGGGAGGGACCGGAGCATTCAGAAGGTTTGGCCGCTGAATCGGATGAGGAGCTCCACGACACAGCTGAGCTGGAGAGGGATGCCAGTGGAGCAACAACCCTCCCAGGCTGCAGCATGGGGTTGGCAGGGCAGGAGGAGGAGGGGGCAGATGAGGATGAGCCCAGCACGGCTCTCCATGACATGGCCAAGGCCACCCCTCCGGCAGAGCTCCAGGCCCAGGCGGTGCCTGATGAAGCGGAGCAGCCGTTGGAAGAGCAGCCATCCATGGAGGAGGAAGCACTCGACAGTGACAGCCCTCCTTCACCCAGGAACGAGCAGCCCCCCGAGGCCAACCCAGCTCCGCCGGGCTCAGCGCTGAAGCAGGGAGGTTTTCCAGAGGTGACTCCGGATATCCCTGACACAGCTGTTCTCTCTGCAGAGGTGCCAGTGGATATCATGAAAGACTCGGATATTTTGGAAATAGTTGAGCAGGCCCTGGAATTCAACCAGGAGCTGATGGGGGTGAGGGTGGCAGAGGGTGGGCAGCAGGGTCCTGGAAGGACCGAGCTCCCCCGGGATGCAGGGGAAGACTCCTCGCCCGCCTCATCCAGCGAGGAAGAGCCGACGGTGCAGGAGGCACCAGCAGATGTGGTCCCAGAGATGGAGGGTCTGGCCCGGGCCCAGAACGGGCTGCACCGGGAGGCCAGTCTGGAAGACCTGGCTGAATTCACCGAGGAGGTGCTGAACGGCATCGCCAGCACAGCACCAGCACAGGAGCTCCCCACAGAGACCGCAGACCCCTCGGCGGTGATGCCACCGCAGGCCCCCAGCCCTGGAGATGGGGATGCCACCCTGAGGGGGAAGCGTGGTGGAGCCGACCCCAGCCCCGTGCCCCCCGCTCTGGAGGAGGACGTCCTGTGCCTCGTGCCCAACCAGCCACCAGCGTGTGGGCTCAGAGCCGAGCAGGAGCCCTGGTCCTCAGGGGATGAGTGACAGCAGTCGGGGGGACCCTCTGGTAGCCCCCTTCTTGCCAAAACCCAGAACCCCCACTTGTCCCATCTGCCCTCCTAACGCTCCCCCGTCTCCTTATGGTTTTTAACATGTTTGTGTGGATTTTTTGCACCCCTTTTCAGAGTGAAGAACCACCAAGTTCCGTTCCACCCCACAGCCCACCCAAACCGCACGCTTGCTCTGGGACCTCTGCTTCATTTTGAGCCTCCTCTGGGTGGGTTGCCGTGGCTGTATTTAATTTAAACTCTGTGTTTCCCCCTTCCCTGCAATCTTCCCCCTTCTACTTCCCCAGTATTTGCCCCAGGAAGCCCAGCTGGAGGCTAGGGACCCCCCCAAACTGCACCCCAGGACTCAGCGCCCTGGGGCTCCATCACCCCAGGGTCCCCAGCCCCAACCCGCCGACACTGGGGGCTGAGCCACGCTGGATGTACCCACAGCCTCGACATTAATTTAATAAAGCCTCATCCTCCCACTCACAGCCCTGGCTCTCCTCACTCTGGGGGCAGGGGCAGCAGCCCCAGGGCGGGGCTGGGGGGGCAGGGGAGGGCACTGTTTGGGGGGGTTACACTTCCAGGCTGCTTTTGGCTCAGGAAGTGGCACTTGTGGCCATCGCTCAGCATGGGCTGGGGACAGCGTCCGTGCAATGATGCTCCCCCATCTCTAAGACAATGCACATCCCTGGAGCAGTGTGGCCCCAGTCCCTGGGGCGATGCAGTCCCCACCGGGGCGATGCCCCTGATGCCTTGAGAGGCCACCTAAAAACAGAGACTAGACAGGAGTAAGGGAATCAAGGCAGTTATTTATTGGAAAGGCCTTCAAGGTNAGGAAGATGCTCCCCCATTCCCAGGGTGATGCAGCCCCCTGGGGTTATGGACCCCCATCCCTGCTGCAATACTCCCCTGACCCAGACCAAAGCCACCCCCCGAGGTGATGCTCCCCCATCCCTGGGGCCCCACAGATGCCACTCAGGGCTCGCTGCTGGCCAGGAACTTCCCCAGCTTCCGCCTGGGCTGCCGGCAGGAGCAGGGCGGGATGCCAGCCCAGCCCACCCAGCGCCCGTGCCAGCGCCCGGAGCCAGGAGCCAGCAGCACCAGCCGCTGTTCCTGCCCGATCTGGGCAGGATGCCCACGGAACAACCCGCGGATCCCGGCCCCGGGAGCTGCTGGAACTCCGGCACCGCGGTGGGGACCCCCTCACGCAAAGGGTGATGGGCTTCAGGGGGGCTGCGAGGAGCCGGCGGGGCTCAATCGCCCCGTTGTGCAGCCGGGCGTGGGGACGGCGCGGGCAGAGCCGCATAAATCAGCCTCCCGCTGAAGAATGGGCTCCTTTATGCCAGGCAAAGGGCTGAGTCACCCCGGGCGAGGGGACACGGTGACTCGGGTGGCCGTGGCATCCCTGGGGCCCGCCAGCCCCGCGCCCACGGGTGTGTTCAGCATCGCTGCCCGAGTGCCCCGGCCGGGCTGCCCGCCTGGCTGGCCCCGGCGCTTGTCCACGCGCCGGATTTAGCTCGGTCATTCCCGTGCCAGCACCCAGGGATGCTCGGAGCCAGGGGCTGATAAGAACCCAAAGTTTAGCCGCCTTCCTCCCTGCGAAGCCCCCGGCCCCCTCCCCTGCCCGGAGGCGACAGTTTCCTTTTTAGGTGAAACTCCAACGGATCCAAACACCGTAATAAAAAAATCCCCCTCTGATGAGTTTAATCAGGCGCCGAGTCTGCATTCAATCAGCCCCTGGCCCAACACACCTCGGGCTGCCTGGGCAGCATCAGCCCGGCAGCGGCTCCAGCAGCACCCCCCGAGCCCCCAGTGCCCCCCGAGGGGTCCCCAAAGCTGGGGGTGCCCGGGCCAGGAGAGGGGTGGAGGATGCTGAGGAGGAGACGGAGATGGCTCAGGCGAGGCTTTGCCATGCGGGGGGTGACATTCCTCCCGAAATTAATCCACATTCCAGCCGGTGCTGACAGAGTGATGAGGGGGGACAGATGGCGGGGGGAGGGGGAGCCCCCTTCCTCCCCGCGAGGAGGAGGAGGCGGAGGAGGAGGAGGGTGGGATGAAGTGCCAAAGTCTGGGAGTCAGCCGGGGGGATGGGGGACATCGCCGGGGCCTTTGGAATCCACCGGGGCTGCAGCCAGGAGAGCAAACCCTGGTGAGGCTTATCCAGGGCTGGCAAGTGCCCAAAGGACTGGGCAGTGATGGGACAAGAGCGTTCCCACCAGCACCAAGTGTGTCCCCAACAGGACAGAGTGTGTCCCTGAGGGGACTGTGTCCCAACAGGAGCGAGGGTGTCACTGATGGGACCAAGTGTGTCCCCAACAGGACAGAGTGTGTCCCTGAGGGGACTGTGTCCCAACAGGAGCGAGGGAGTCACTGATGGGACCAAGTGAGTCCCCAACAGGACAGAGTGTGTCCCTGAGGGAATTGAGTGTGTCCCAACAGGAGCAAGGGTGTCACTGATGGGACCAAGTGTGTCCCCAACAGGACAGAGTGTGTCCCTGAGGGGACTGTGTCCCAACAGGAGCGAGGGTGTCACTGATGGGACCAAGTGTGTCCCCAACAGGACAGAGTGTGTCCCTGAGGGAATTGAGTGTGTCCCAACAGGAGCAAGGGTGTCACTGATGGGACCAAGTGTGTCCCCAACAGGACAGAGTGCATCCCCAAAGGGCCTGAGTGTGTCCCAACAGGAGCGAGGGTGTCACCAGTTGGATCCAGTGTGTCCCCAGTGGGACTGAGTGTGTCCCCAACAGAACTGAGTGTGTCCCTGATGGGACCGGTCACGTTCCCAGTGAGATCAAGGATGTCCCTCACGGGACTAAGCTTGTCCTCAGTGGGATTGAGAGTGTCCCCAGTGGGACCTGGACTGTCCCTCAGAGCTGAGTGTGACTACAACAGGACCAAACATGACCCTGGGGGGACCGAACATGACCCNCCCCGGGGGGACCTGACATGGCCCGGGGGGGGGGGGGTACAATGGCACCTGGGTTACCCTATGACCACCCTGGCTGGGGCTGCAGCTCGGACACCCACCGGGCACATCTCCCCTGACCCCAAATTCCAGCAGACCCAACCAGAGTGTTCGGGACCCCACAGGCAGCACCCACTGTCCCACCCCCGGCCGAGTGCACACAGGCTGATTTTGGGGACCATGCTGCTTTGGGGGGCTGGAAAGGGAAATGGAGGTGCCCTGCACTCCAACCCTGCTCACACCCGGGTGGGAGCACCGGGAGGGCACAGGAGTGTGCAGGGGGGGCAGGGGGTGCTGGGGGCTGCAGCTCTGGGGGGAGCTGCCAATTGTTGCCTGGGCTGGAGCTTTTAGAGCCCTTGGAGCCCCCCGCAGCTCCCCGGAGCCCCCCACAGCCCCTGCACCCCCCGCAGCCTGGCCCCCCGCCAGCCAGGGAAGGGTTTTGTTTCCTTCCAGGCTGGGCGAGGGGAACTTCAATGGAGCCCTCACAAAAACTCCCTGTGGGGTGAGCCCGCGCCGGGACGGGGAGGGGGGATGAGGCGGGATGACCTCACCGATGATTTCATTCCGCTCTCAGCTCCCAAAATTCATGGGAACCTTATAAGGAAAGGACTAAAAATACAGCGGGAGGGGCGCGGGCAGCCCCCGCTCCCCCTCCCCAAAAATGAGCCCTTGAGGATGCTGCATGCAGGCGAGCAGGAGCCACGCTGGGGCCACCAGAGCGCCGGGGCTGTTCCCAAGGGGGAGGCACGGTGGGGACAATCGATAGGGACCCCAAAATCCCCACGGGAGAGGCGGGCTGGTCTCCCACGGGAGAGCAGAGCGGAGCTGGGGGCTTTGGGCGTCCCCCCAGGGAGGCATCGCCACCCCCGCCAGCACCGTCCCTTCCCGTGACACCTCCAGGGACACGCCGGGAGCGGGGGGTGGCTCTGTCACCCTCTCGCCTGCCCTTCACCCGGGTCAGACCCCCGGGAATAGCTCCCGCCGGCTAAAATCAGCTCTGCCCCGGCTCGGGGGGCTCGCCCAGCTGCCGGGTCGTGACCCTCCAGCAGCGCCCGTGCCCCGGCTCGGCGACAGCTGCTGCCAGCCCGGGGCGGTGCGGATGCCTGAGGCCGAGCCCGGGGGCAATCCCGCCGGGAATGCGCGCCTGGGGCCGTCCGTCAGCGGCAGGGAGGGCGGTGGGGTCCCGGGGGCGATGAATCCCCCTGGGATGATGCTGCCCCCATCCCTGGGGTGATGCAGCCCCCCAGAGCGATGCACCCCAATTCCTGGGGCGATGCCTTCCCATTCCTAGGGTGATTCATCTCCCTGGGGCGATGCTTCCCCATTCCTGGGGGGATCCCCCCTCATCCCTGGAGCGATGTCCTGCTGGTCCCAGTGTCCCAGCCCAGCCCCGAGCTGACTCCCGGACCCCCATCCCTGCACCATTACCTGCCCCAAATAGTTGGGGGAGGACAGGGAGCACTTCTTCCCCCCAGACACCGGGCACCCTGAGAGCCCCGGCCGTGCCAGCCCGGGATGCGGCACACGGACACGGGCTGTGGGACGGGAGCAGATGGGAAAGGGCTGGGGCTGGGAAAAACCCCGGCCGCCTCCCAAACACACACGTGCCAGCACCGTGCCTCAGTTTCCCTTCTCATCCAGCCTGCCAAGGGCTGGCCACAGGCAGGAAGGGGATGAGCCAATGATGGGGAGAGGAGAAGCTCCCGCAGAGCACCCCCCGATTTTGGGACACCCATCTGTACCCCCCACCCCACGCCGTGGGGCATCGGGGATGGGCGCAGCCGGTGCCGGAGGTGACTCAGCCACGGAAACGGCTCGGGCGCAGCTGGACCCCGGTGCAGGTGGCACCGGGACAATCGGGCTGTGTCCCCGCCCTGGGGCCAGACCCGAGCCCTGTGGCCAAACCTGCCGTGGGGCCGAGCCCCCAGGATCCAGTCCCAGTGCCCATGGGAGGTTTGGGGCGCTGTGCCAGGCCAGGGGCACGCGGCAGGGACAGGATGTGACCGCGGCCAGTCCTGAGTCACCGCCAGCCACCGGATCCAGCCTGGGAAGGGACAGGAAGGGCCCTTGGCTCCAGCACTCCTTGCCCAAAACAACTTCCGCAGTGGGCTGGGGACTCCATTCCCAGTTTCAGTACCCTTTTCCCAGTTTGGGAACCTCTTTCCCAGTTTGGAGATCCCATTCCCACTTTGGGTACCCTTTTCCCAGTTTCACGCTTTGGGGACCGTGTGTCCAATTTGGGACCGCATCCCAAGTTTGGGTACCATAACTCCTTTCCCTGTTTGGAGACTCTGCCCCCAGTTTGTGAACCATGTGCCCAGTTTGCGGACCCCATTCCCAGTCTGGGAACCATGTGCCCAGTTTAGAAACCCTGTTCCCAGTTTAGGAACCCTATTCCCAGCTTAGGAACTATGTGCCCAGTTTAGAGACTCCATTCCCGGTTTAGAGACCCCATTCTCAGTTTGGGAACCACATGCCCATTTTAGAAACCCCATTCCCAGTTTAGAAACCCCATTCCCCGTTTGGGGTCCCCGTGTCAGACCCTGCTCCCAGCCCGTTGCTGTCGGTCACCCAACGGCAGCAGCTTCTGGCCGGAATTCTGCCCAGATTCCCAGGGCAGGTGGGCCAGGGGTCTCTGGCCCTGGTGGGGCAGCAGCTGCCAGCCGGGGTTGGGTTTCAGGTGGGGGGGATTTATCACCTCCAGGCCCGCAGGACCCCCCAGCCCTGCCCTGCAGCCCCCCGGGAGCTGCAGAGGGGCCCAGCCTTGCCAAACATGGCCAGGGGGGACAGCAGGGCTGGGCCGGAGCATGGGGAGGGGAGGTCATGACAGGGGTCCCTGCACCCCCCAAACCCCACCACAACCTCCGGCATCCTCCTCCTCCTCCTCCTGGGGTTCAGTGGCCACGACCCCCCCAGCGACCCCTGGGCAGACCCCCGGGCAGGACTGACCTGAGGCCATTGCGGGGGGCACAGGGGGACACCAGAGTCTGAGGGGGCACAGGAATGCCTGAGCAGCCCTGGATGGAGCCCAGGAGGAGAGGCCCTGACCCCCCCACATTGCCCTGAGGGGGGACAAAGGGAACTGGAGCATCCCAGCCCCCCAGTTCAGACCCCAGACCCCCAGTTCTGACCCCTGGACAGATCCCAGACCCCAGGACCAGACCCCCAGTTCAGGCCCATGGCCCTCAAGACAGGCACTGGCTCCCAAGTTCAGACCCCCCACTTCAGCCCCCAGACCCCCTCCCTGCTCTTGGCATCCCTCCTACAAGAAAAGCCTATTTAGGGAGGGGGAACGCAACCGGGCACCCCCAGAAAGGCTCTGCTGGGCTCTCTGTGGGCACCCCCAGTGCACAGGGGAGGGGAGGGCAGAGACCCCCCGGGGCCCCTCGCCCTCTGTGTGAGCTCCCCAGGCCTCCCTATCACCCTTCCCAGGATCCCCCGGACCTCCGGGGACCATCCTGTGACCCTCCCGGTTATCCACCCACCCCACGGGTTCCCCCAGAACGAACCTGTGACTCCCCCAGGAACCCTCTGTGACCCCGCCAGGAGTCCCCGGGATTCCTCTGGGTACCGGGCCCCTCACCGGGACCCCCGAATCCGCCTTAGGACCTCTATGTGAGCATCCCGGACCCCCCGGGAATACCCCCCGTCACTCCCGCAGGGCTCCCTGAGACCCTCTGGACCACCTCGAGCCTCCCCTGCGACCTCTCGGTCCCGCCCCAGGACGCCCGGAGTCTCCCAGTGCCACTCCCGGCCACGTTCCCCGCCCCACATCCG